>JAIUCT010000009.1:10614567-10639456 GCA_021307375.1 Tetraneura akinire
AATAATAATAATAATAATAATAATAATAATAATAATAATAATAATAATAATAATAATAATAATAATAATAATAATAATAATAAAAACTTATTTTAAATGTTTTATAGATTCATATTATATTATAATTGGTATAGTTAATATAGTTTATTAAGCGAATCGAAATTTTATTCCATTTCCATAAAATATTCTTTTAACAGAATTTATTACATAATATTCGTAATATCAAATTAATATATAATATACTTTACGACAATCTACGATTAACTTGATACGGTAAGTTGTAATAATATTTTTTGGAATTTTTATAATCGAATTTTATTTTATACGATTTATTTGATATTTTAATCATGGCGAAATAATAATATAAGGCAACGATTTAGGTAATTCTTCGAATATAACTATAAATTTTGATTCCATATTATAATATATCATTTTCTTACTCAGCCCCTATTGTTTTTACAAAAATTCTTACTGTCCCTTTTTTTTTTTATTGTTGTCAGATATCATATACGATAAATCATGTTCATAAAGTGAAGATCAACTATAAAAACATGACATTTTTGTTTGTTAGTATACCTATTTTTCTAGTTTAAAAATTAAAAAAACATGAAATAATTTTAATTTTGTTCTTTATAAAACAATTGAATTCTATACATATTTGGTTTATTTTAAAGTACTAATATAAACTTAAAAATCCTTTCATTTAAACTTTTTGATTTTGGACTACACGTCTAGTATTAATGTTCATTAAATAAACATGAAGTAATAATTAAAGATAAAAAATCAATGATTTTATTTTTGCTAAGTAGTTGTATTATTCATACTATATAGTGCCCAATTCAATTTTTTATAAAAAACAAATTATACAATATCTATAATTTTCTAATTTTAAGTTAAATAATAGGAATTAATTAAAATATTAGTAATTAAATACATATTTCATATCTTCCTGTATCTTTATATAATTATTTCATACTATAATATAGTACACATAGAAAAAATTAAGTGGATGACACCATGAATTATACCATGTGTTAAATAAATTATCAACCATATTTAATTTATTTTTAAATTTCCCATAGTATTGAACAAATTTAATACAAAATAAAATAAATAATGGTTCACTACTTTTAGTAAAAATAATTACGCCAAAACCAAATATCGCACGATAAGTGGCCACAACACAATGAAAAAAAAAATAAAATCATTTATTTAGTTACTATTAAAATTAATTTAATTCAATGTTATATTTTTATAGATAAGCAATAAAAAAGTTGAAAAGATGTGAAATAAATTACATTAAAAAACAAATTAAATTGATTTAAATTTTATTAATTATTTACAAATAAATGGGATACGAAATTATATTTGAATATTATAAACTGAACGCTTTAATTATTATAACATTTTCAATAAAATCGCTTGATAGTGAACCGAACTTCTTTTAATTAAAATATTTTTTTATAATATTAAAGTGTGTAATATTATTTTGGATCATTATATTCTAAGTTTGTTAAAAATTATATAACGTAATATTTATAAATTGTAAAATTAAATATTTATGGTTCATGAAAATAAGATCAATTGTTTATTTATTATTAAAACTGTTATGTATTCAAAGCGAATTAAGATAAATATTTATTCGTTTATTTTAACAATAATTATTATTTTTAATTATATATAAATTATAAGAAACCACTATAAATAAAGTGGTCTTATAATCTAAATATATAAATTAATAATAATTACGCCAATACTAATTTATCCTATATTAGATGCCAAAATAATTTAATTGTGAAATATTGATTAACGTAGAGGTAATTTTATTTTTAAAGTATTTAATACGTATTGGTTCTAAAGCACTCATAAAAACTCATTTAGCCATTTGTATAAACCAAAATATTAAAATAAAACCTTGAGTATTTTATTATTTGCTTAAATTAAATATTATAAATAATATATTTATATTTTCATTTCCTTGATTTCGTCTTGTAAAATAATAATAGTTCAGTTTTTTAATTATATTATTTTTACTTATACACCTATATTCAGTGTTGTGCATTATCTAGATAATTTATCTAGATAAAATATAGTTATCTTTTTATCTCATCTAGATAAAAATTATTTTAAGTATCTTTTTATCTTATCTAGATAAATAAATTAGCTACCTGAGAATAATTATCTAGATAATTATTAATAATAAAATATTATTTTAAACCGCGCTCTGAAATAATATTAATTAGTAATAACACATTAACATATTCTATTCTTTCAATAATATAATGCCTACAGAGTACGAACGTTGGCTCCATAAAATCTGTCGTCTAAGGGTAAGCATTTTAATTGCGGGAAATTTTCAGCTAAAAATGGTTTACACGAAAAGTTTTTATACTTTATACCCATTTTTCAGTTTTTTCTTCATTAGAAAATAATATACTTGATGCAAAACTCCTAACATGGGAAAAAGAAAAAATGTCCAACTAAAATATTATTGCTATTCTCATATATACAATAATTATCTGTTTTTTTATCTAGATAAAGTTGGTTATCTTTTATATTTTATCTATAAAAATATTTTAAATTTATCTATTTATCTTATCTAGATAAATTATGGGTTATCTTTGTACAACACTGTCTATATTAAATATAGATGTAACTATTTAAAACAATTGAATTTAAAATAATATAATAATAAGTTCGTAATATGAAAAATTAATATATAATAATTATTGTAAATCATGTTTGATTAGTGGTTGATGAAATATTAAATTTAAAATTACGATGTATTTTAAAGCGGTAATATTCCTTAATATTATAACTCAAATTATATCCTCGTTAGTTAAACATAATAATTTCGAAATTGAAATTCTTTTAACTTATAAATTTATTTATTTCATTTTGTTATGTTATAATTATAATGTAGGTACTATCCTTATTAAGAAATATAATTTATCTTCTCTTCGGGTAAATTTGTAAATTTCCATATTATAATAATATTTGACTACCTAATTATTATTATGTACATTGGTAATAATTAATTGGACATTGAAATGAAACCATTTATCGTCATTATTCAATTATAATTTAATAATAATAGAGGATTAGAGTGACGCTATACTGATTACAGTCTAAATTATGGATAATATGCATAATATGTTGTAATATATCATCTAACATATACCCCTTAATGATATTGTGTCTGAATTTTTATAATAATTCTAATAAAACTCTTGTTATATTGTAATTTAGTGTGCATAAAATTCAAATATATATTATGTAAATATACCGAGACGAAGAAAAAAAGAATTTTTAAATTTTAACATCATTTACTTTGGAAAAAGTAATATAGATAGATTTTTTTCCATTAGTATACTAACCATAAACCTTTGTATTTATCAGGATAACGTTTTATCTTCAACTCATTTTGGAAAAACTTTTTTTTTTCTAACACGATTTTCACTGGTTACTATTGTAAGTGAAATGAAATGTCTCACTAAGCTTTAAACTTTCTTTCGACACATAAACCATACCATTAGTTTACCTTTTCTATATATTTAAGTCAACATCTTGAGAATGAAATTAAACTTTTCTTAAACGTAATAAATTACCTGATATGCATTATCTGTGTTCACTGTTTAACCAATTGTTTACTATGCTATTTGATAATTTATATCTGAAAAAAAAAACAAAATTTTATATTATAATATAATATTATAAATTATAAAAAAAAAAAAAAAAAACACATTTTTCGTTGACACAAAGGACATATCATTTGACAAACTGGGCTTTCATATAATATATCCTTATAAACGATTACTATTTATTAATTCTATAGTTTACGATATTTAATTTATAATAGAAAATAATATTTTCTTAATCATTTACCATATTATGGTCAATAATTAAGAATTCAATAAATTATGTTTTATGTTATATTATCTTTAGTGTTTATTTTTATTTTATGTTTTAACGAGTAAATTAATGTTATATTATATCTTTAATAATTCGTAATTAATATTACCTTTAAATACATAAAATATTTGTTAGTTTAAGTAAAATATAAAAATTATATTTTAATAAAACTAATCAATGTTTCTACATCATAACAAAAGCAATAAGAACATAATATATTATACATATTATTTTTAATCTATTACATTTGATATTTTAACCTACTCGTACTTTGATGTTATATGCTATTGTACGCATAAAAAGGATAAATTATGACATGGAGTAAACTGAAACCATTTTTTTTTTCACAAGAATTTTAATTTTAATTCATTATAATATCCTTTAATTATTTTTAATAGCAATGTTCTCCAACTTAAAAATTAATTAACCGCTAACGAATACTTCCTTATTTTTCTTTCCTTTGCACAATTAAAATAAATACTATACAAATTATATCCAAAATATAAAAGTAAAATTAATTTTACGAAATTTCGTGAAGTGGAATTTAGATAAATTAAAAAATAATACGAAAGAATTAATAATTAACAATCCATACTTACGTTATAGTAATTAAAACAATTAATAATAATGGAACCTAGAGGCGAAATAAAATAATAATTGTGTTGTTAAAATTAATTTCCCTTTAAATATATACCTACTGTGTACGTCATATAATGTATTATATTATTACTGTACGATTGTGTTTTTATAACATTTTAAAACTGTTAATTCACGTTTTTTTTTTTTTTTTAATTTTTTACGATTATTATTTACTCATATTTACAATAATTAAAATTGAACCAGTATAAATTTGAATATTCAAAACTATATTATATAACGTTAATTGGTTGCATCGTGGTGGAAAATTTGAAAGTAAACTGTCCGTATATTTTTTGTTATTAGATTTCAAAATGAAAACGTGCTTCTTGACCGTACAATATTAATATATTGTAGTAAAGATTAAAGAACAAACTTATTACTATTGTTTTAAAACTTAATCGCACGTTTGTGCGTAGATTATTTTGTCGGCGAGTGTAAATTATAGTAATTAAAACGCGTAATATGACGGCCGTTCCCTTGAACTTATAAGCTATAACATGATATATTTAATGAATATTATTATGAGTACATTGAGCACATCCTTATTACAATAATAAAAACTTTTTTACGTGTGTAATTTACAATTGCACTATTATAGAGTATTAAACATTGCATATATACAATATTCTTCTACTAAAATGTAGATAATATATTTTAATATCATGATTTATACTCGTGTATCGTTCGCATATAATATTGTTAATTTATAATATATTATATTTAAAAGTTATTTACGTCGGGTATGTTTACAAATATTTTATTACTTTTGATTTCTTCAAAGAATTCAATCGTCAAACTTACAACCTCATTAGTCATTATATTATATTATGACATTCTATGAGTATATGACCGTTGTTATCATTATCATGACTTCCTTGATTTAACGAATGAATCACAATTATAAATATTTTACGTAATTTTAAACAATAATAAGCTATAAAAATAGATTTTTTTTTTTATACGTTTTATTATATTTCATTATTTTATAATAATTTAAAATAAAACTAAGAATATAAAAAAAAAAAAAAACACAAAACGTATAAGCTGATTTAATATAATTTTTACTGTATAAAATTTAAATACATTTAACATGCATTTAATTGCAACAGTTCATAATTTTAAGTTAATAATAACGTACATATTGAAATTTATAAAGATTTTTAATGTTTTTATTTATTATAATAAAAATGTATTTATTGGCTTCTCGATCCTCGTTCAGTATAGTTATAATAATTTTATACGTTTTTTTTCTTTTCTTTTTTTATTATTCCCATATCCACTCAGACATATATTTCCGTAATAATGAAAAATGTCAAAAATTGAATTACAATATAATAATAAATAATTTATTGGTAATGTTGGAGTTGGATACAATACTGTATAGTCGGAATGTACAATATTTTATTATGAAATTTTTCATAAAATGCAAGTGTTTTATTTTTAGTACAATTATATATTATTAGGTTTAATAAATCGTACAAAAATTGACCATCGATTGTTTTCAGAAGACTTTCTTACTATTTCAATTTTATTCAACTATAGTAATGATTTAATAAAATTATATTTTATACTCAAAATATACCTCTACTATACCTATACCTATAATAATCAATAATCGTATTGTGTTATAAGGTACATAAAATATCGATAATATTCGTTACTTTTTTAAATTTCTTTAACCCTATTGGTTATTGATTTTATAATTTAAATGTTCTATAACTATCGTATTTAAACTCGTTAAGAAATAATATACATATTTAAAAAAAAAAAAAAAAAAATATTAATTTACTGTATCTCGTGGCAAATTCAAAGACATACGACAATATATTAATATTATAAACATATTTTATGAAAACATATACGCGTTCGATACAAAACGTAAGTATATATTATTTTATATTAATGACTTTTTAAAATATAATATAATGTATTATATGACTACAGGAAATACGTTACAACCAACATATTTTGTATTTTATTGTCAGATATTATACATTAGACATGAATCTACGTGAACGTTATATATCATCCGAAATTTAGTGAACTATAGCCTTACACGATGATTGATTGATGTTAACATAATATACAGATTTTCACATAATAGTAAATTAGTATTCCAATAGTGGTGTAAATAAATTAATGTCATTCGCGAGTCGGTTGAGAGAGTTACCTATAGGTAAATGAATTTTCAACCAGAATCATCATTAAAATTATTCATATTATTAAATATTATAATACGGGTAGGTAATATATTTATTTTTCGACTACTGCACAACTTTAGCAATTTAGTCTTTAATGAATAATAAAAAAACAACAATATTTCTTGCCAAAATATTACACTATTCAAGTTGACCAAGTTTATTATGAACATATACCTAGTTGTTTTAAATTTGACGGTTGGTAGAGCAAATAAGCTTTATGTATTTTATTATACTTGGTTAGAAGTTATAATACTTAATTGTTTAAACTATACATGTAAAATGATATACGTCCCAAATAGAAACTAGTTTTACGAACTAAAATAATAATAAAATTTTATATATTATTATATTTATTATATTAAAATTCAACATTGCTGGTTTATTATTTTTTTAAATGTATTAAGTACTAGTATTGGATTTATCTACGCAGTCAAAAAGCACATAAAACAAATAATTGATTTATTCCATCATGAAAGGAAATAAATGTTTTTTTTTAAAAAAAAAAATTAAAAAGCAATAATCAAGGATTATAATTTATTACTATATATAATGAGTATAATATATTATAATAAACAATAAAACGACTCCAATAATATTTTAAAAACGGCCATTATTATTTTTGAAATATTATTTGACAGCAATTATTATTTTTCTAAACATAATTTGCATTCATTATAACAATAATACATAATTTGTAAGTAATAATTATCGTATATTATATCGTATATGAACGTACGGTGTAATTGTTAGATTAAGACTGTTTGATAGGTAAGTACTGATTAACAATTAATTATAATAATAATAATTATTATTATTATCATTCGCGTTATATTATTAAAATATAATTTAAATTTTATGGTAAACAATGAAATAAAAAAATTATAATTATGATAAAAGAAAAAAAAATGCAATATTATATTTATTAGATTATTTCTATTTAAATTTTGTGCGTAATGCATACGAGTATGCCAATAATTTTAAAATAATGTCGAAATTTATTATTATTTTTCAAATTTATGATTTTCTTATCATAATAGTTTTCTTTAATCTAATATTTTTGCTATGACGGTTTGAAATGATATAATATATTATGTATGTAATAAAATCACTGGAAACAATGACAGAAAGAATTCTAGACTGGTGTAGTCAGTGAAGCAGCGTATAACAATAAATAATATAATATCTATTCTGACAGGATTATGCGCATATTATTGAACACGGATTATCGTAAATTTGATTATTTCAATACGAAAACACTGACGTATTGATATCATATCCGTCAAAATGTATAAAATGAATAAATGATGAGATCCCATAATTTATCAAATTTTTGATCGATAGTTGTCGTCTAAGAAAACCGCCCAAAAGTTAATTTTCTCTTTTCGTTCAAAAAGTAATTTCCTTTTTCTTTTCCTTTTCCTTTTCCTTTTTTTTTTTTTCTTGTCGTTTTATTCATAAAAAATAATTATTACAAAATCTTTATGATTAATCGACGATTCGTTTTTTATATTTTGATTCGGCGAATATTAATTTAATAAGTTATCGTTTTTTTTTTTTTTTTTTTTTTGAATTTTTTTTTTATAATTTTTTTTTTTTTTTTTTTTTTTTTTTTGAAATACTTGCATTATAATCTCGTATTATGGATTATGATTGACAGTAATATTAATTATAATATATAATATCAATAATAATTTATTGATTATAAGAAAATAAATGTTCCTAGAAAAGTGTATTTTAATTGAACATCATCGAAATTCAAAGGTAAAATAATATATTTCTAATTAATTGTTCTTGATTGGAAGAACAATGTTTCAAACATAAAATCATGTAGCATTTTTGCTGTACGTGATTTATAGCCATCAACCAAGATATTATATATTATTATTTTAATTACTCAATGTATCTATCTAATATATATTTGATATTTATTATAATTAGGTACTAAAGTAATTAAATATGAATTATAATAGCCATTACTCTGATAAGGATATCATGTACCTACTAATAATTTCACTTATTTTATACTTCATTAGTAATAATAATTTATGTATATTGAATAATTTAATAATGTAATATATAAGAGGAAAAACTTTGTATTAGATTAAAATAAAAAAAAGAATAAAAACGTATGAAACAATAATTTTAATTAATTCAAAATTAAGATAATGTAATAATAATTGCAATATTATATTTTAATTTGAATACATTCGAAATTAATAATTAGAATAATTTATTAATAAACTGTCAACGATAAATAATTCAAATTAACCGAAATATTGGCATTGATTATTTTATATTGTTTTCAAAGTAGATATGCATAATAAATTATTATCATATTAAATCCAAAATTATCGTTATTAACGTGACATAAATATATAATAAATAAAATATGTGTAAACAGTCCGTATAAAATGGACTATATACGTGTATAAAATCTAAGATACCTATTTATAACCCTACGTTGATAACCATTGTTTATGGTAAGTTTTCAAAGGGTTGATTTGCCAACGATGAATGTGTCTTTAAAGTGAAGCACACGTGTATCTCGCGAAACTTAGAGAACGTAGTTGATCGTATTTCATAAAACAATTTGATCAAGTTATCTCGCATGTATATTCGTAATAGACCACGTTCAAGACCACTCGATGGTCGAATTTCCGTTTGTATGATAACAAAAACAGAACCCCTATCCTTAAGTCTTCGGGAAATAATTTCACGGTTGGCTGTCATCGTTATAATATAATAATACATTAATATGCAAAGGTTTGTTTTTCGAGCAATAAATTTCGGTCAATATAATGGCAACGGTAACCGCTAATATCAACCATAATAATATAATAATGATGTCATGTAATATGAATTAACCAATATTTTATTTTAAACTCAGCTTACAATATTTGTATTTCATTAGTAGATAGTCAAATTTAAAAAAAATTTCTGATAGAACAAATATTAACATTATAACATCAATGCATATACGAGTAGTTGATGATAACATAAAAAAAAAAAATGATTTTTAAAATTTAATTTTATTAATTAAATCAATCTTTCATTTGCAAACAATACCGTGTAGGTACATAAAAACATTTTAACTATATTACAAAGTTACATATGCCTATTATTTTTTAATCAATAAATGAAATTAATATCATTTGAATATAAATTATTACAAAATGTAAAATTAGAGGTATAGGTACTTAAATTAAATAATAGGTTTATCTTTTTTTCTTTTTTAACAACATACCTACTTATAAAATATTGTAATTTTTCTTCTATATCATTACGAACGACAAATTATTATTAAAATTCAAATCGGATTACCTATAAAATATATTACAATTCGTATTATTATAGGTATTAATGAATTATGCTTACACAAGTAATCGAACGTATTATTATTATTTACGAGTTTAAACCACGTTTGAAGTGCGTAGATACAATAATTATTCGATTACCACTTCAATTGTTATTTTCTTCATTCAAGAGTTAAAATAATGTAAAATTGTAATTGAAAATGATGATACGTAAATAATTCATATTAAACGAGTAGCCAATAAAACACAACTAAACTTAAAAAAAAAAAAAAAAATTATATATAATAACAATGAAATTATTATTGGTGATGAAACCACGTAGTCACCTTGTCGGAATTTTCCAAAAAAAAATAATAAGACACAGTCACGAAGTCCGTTTCTTACAATAATATTCTAATAATGATAGTGGAACGTATAATAAACACGTAATCATAAGTATATAATATTGCATTATGCAAGTATATGTTTTTTTTTTATTAAAACGTGTGGTTACAAGATAATATTTATTGTTACATTTTTACTATACAATATAGATTGTATATACGTCACGTGATGTAAATATATGATTTTTAATGTTAGTGATGCATTATAAAATAATACGTACGTCCTCATACTTTTTAAAGTACTATATATCATATTTCACAAAAAGCTTTTTATTCTGTACATGCAAATATACACGAGTTCTTGTACGGTTTTTTTTATTTTTCTTAAATTGTGCATTACACTAAGACGGAGTGTTTTATATTCAAAAATAAGAAATTTTATTGTATTCGCAACATTGGTAAAACTAATATTTGATATTGTTATTGAGAGCAGTTTATAAATCGATCAAATATTTAGAAAAAAAAGCATCCGATAATGATCATATTTAAATATATATTATAATATGTATAATATATATTAATGAAATTCGAAATTTATTACATAGGTTTCAGGTAAAGTACCGTAAACTGGACGGTTAATACTTCACGGTGAATACAATTTTACTATTGGTCCTTTTCAAAGACATAAAAACGCGGATGGAATTTTCTATTTTATACGTATATACTGATAATACTTTAATAGTACACAATATATACTCGTAATATATCTTCCACATAAAATGCATCCGTATGACGTAAATTATCTACAGTGTAATTTATTATTATTTCATTTGAATTAATTAATTTACATAAGTCATATATATATTCAGACTTGACAAAAATATATTTATATTGTTTCGATGAATTTATTGAAATCATCTAGATTCGTATATTGATCTAATCGTAGGTACGTTATATTCTTCTATTTATTTTTTATTGTACTTGAGTGGTATTAATATTTTATATTGAAATATTTAAAAGTGATTATTATATAAATGTATATATATTTTTTTTACAAAAATTGAAATTTTTACAAATTTGATTTCAATATTATACGATAAATCAGACAATTTTAAATTTGAGACTTGAAAATTTTATTGGATGTTCACATAGGTACTATTTATATATGTGGTAAAATTTTGGAACCGTTACGTTATTTTTTCTACAAAATATAGAACTTATTGTATATTTCCTAAAATCACCAAATTACAAAATTGACCCGTTAGAATTAACATGCAAATAATATAGGTACGTAATTTATAAATTGTATTTTTTTTCTCTTTTACAAGATGTCTAAAGCTAATATTATAATCCATTACCCAACTAATACTTATTGTAAATATCTTAATTTTTTATGGAGATATAACAATGAATGAATAGATCTGGAACATCCTACATATGTGTAAATTGTCTATTAAATATTTTAATATTATACTAATTTATGCATTATTGAGTTGTAACATTTTATGGTATTATTAAAAAGTTTATTAAATAATTACATTTTTATTTAAATAATAATTTGTTATCAACTAATTTTTAACTAATTTTTTTCACCAAATTCATAGTTTTCTAAACGATGATACTGATTTGTGAAAGCATAGGACCCTATATTATGTCTTAATTTATCTGATGGATACCTACGTTAATATTATTTATTTTAAAATTTGTTCTAAAGTTTAAGATACCTTTTTTTTATTGGGTTTACTAATTCAAGTAAAGGATTTAAATACTATAGAAATTCGATGTACGTTCATTTTTCCAAAATAAATAAATATTATTAGCATGGTGCAAAAATCACTAGACTTTAAAATGGGTAACATAAATTAATATTATCAGAAATGAGAATATTATTTTGTGAATGTAAATTGTTATTTTCACTTTTAAATGACACGAAAATAATGTTATAATATTATTGTATTAAATAAATACGATATTATACATGTCTTAATTCAGTTTGGGAATCATTTGTATTATATATAGTACGAAAAAAAATATATAAAAAAAATCACAGATATTGAATATATTACATTATAATATTTTATTTATGGTAAAATACTTTATTTATTCTACTTATATGTATAGATACACTCAATCGTGTTTATTATGCATTTGGGCTTGAAATATATTTTTCTTAGAATTCAATTTAAATCCCTTTGAGATATTATACTTGACTAGTATATTATGTAAAGGTACTTTATTTAGCTCTTATAGTGTTTAAAGCAAATACCTCAATCTGAATACCTACTAGAATAATAATATATGATACCTACTATAATATTACGTAATCACGTTAACTACCAAATTCTTAACATCTATAATTGTTATATTAAGCTAAATAAATCTTTAATTATAAATCTTTAATATTATAATATATTACAAAGATAACCGTAATATGATCTACTGTTTTAAATTAATTGTTTCACATATCGAATAGTATCTTTACTGATTATAATTATAAATTAAAAATTACTATATTATTATGTATACAAATACAATTAATATGTTTCTAAATATTTTTATACACCTGTATCTATAATTAAATACAATTTTAAACTTTCATTTTTAAATAAAATAATATATTTTTTTTTATTTCATAATAAATATGCATGTAAATATATAGAAATTTAATTATGTTAACTATAGGTACTATAAAATAATATAATAAAATGACATTGACAAAAATATTATTGGACTTAAATAAAAATACTTTTTGTGATTGCTACAGTGAAATATTTGATTATTGGTTTCTTATTACTTTTTGACTGATTGACATGACATCAGAACAGTTATTACTGCCAACGGTTTTTTTTTTTTTTTTTTTTGTAATTAGTAGATTATAAAACAATATTGTAGTTATACGTTTTCAAACTAACTAAAAAATGTTTATATCATAAATCATATTTCATTTTATTCTATTTATGGGATACTCATTTATTTATTTTAAGTAAGTCAAAGGTTTCATTTAAATTAACGAAAAAAAAAAAAAAGAATAAATTAAGGTAGGTACTAAAATAATATTATCGACTTAAAAGTAAAGTAGATGTTTCCATTAATATTTTTTCCATGATAATAACTTATTTAAAGTAAATAATTACGTAACCATATAAATTATAACTGAAAGGATCTAATCATAGTAATCAATAATAACCTTCATTATAAACCGTTAAAATTTTAATTTAGGTACCTATATCCAAAAGATTATTTCCATGTTTATTAAAAATAGATTTAGACATTGAAAACACTTTAATGTTAACTTGATGTTTATATCAATGATTTACATACATTAACTAGTAAAAATAATATAATTTACAAATTTAGAAATATTTAAAGTATAGAATTATAATTTCAGCATTTAAACACAAACTACCCTGTTATTTTTTTTATTTAAATTTCGAAATTTGAAATACATTTATATTTACATAATATCTATATAACATTAGTAATCATCTTGCAGCAGGTTATTATTTTAGTAGGTATCTAATTACAAAGTTTCATTTAAACTGTTTAAGACCGTATATTGCATGTTTGAAGAAAATTTTCATTACACAAATGCATAATATATAACATTGAATTTTATAAACAAAAATGTATGATTATTCATAAGATATATTTGTTAGTACATTCTAAGAAAAATAACAATTTATATCCGGCAGAAGAATTAAATAATATATTGGTATAAATATAAAAGATCAGTTTGTATTTATCTATTTTCTATCAGATATTAATTTATAAAATTAAATTATTTTAAAATATACTTTTATCTTTTTACATCATAATGATATTATAATTATTTCGAAAATCATAACATAATATCAATATAATTTTTAACCTATTTATCTCTATAATAATATAACAACTATATTATTATATTCTGATGTTAAATATTGAATTATGTATTTAACATAGTTATTATTAAAATTATATTTGATTATAGATTAACCTAATCTAACCGTCGCCTGTACTACTTTGTAAATGTATAATATAATATTATATAATTAATTATTATATTTGATGTATAATAATAAATGATAATATAGTATAGTAAAAATGACACCGTAAAATAGCTCTAAACTAAATAATATTTACTCTTTAATAGGGTGGATAAATACAATACTATTTTTTTGGTATTACTTTCTTATGGTTTATATATTATTATACATTTCTAAATTAAGTGTTTCTTTTAACGTAATACGTACGAGGTACGAGTGTACAACATAATATTACACTAAACTATAAATGTCTTATATGGGTAGTTTCATGATTCCTAATGTTATATAATCTTATTATTATGTTTTTCTCGCCAAAAAGGCACATTTATTTCACATATTATCTTTATCTTTTACTTTCTATTATACAACGTGATAATAAAAATAAAATAAAATAATTTCATGGTGTAATAATATATTATAAGGTATATAAATTATATAATAGACTTAATATATACCTATTTTCACTTAATTACTTGCATATCAAAAATATAAAACTTGTCAAAGTAGAAATGATTAAATGCATATTATTACGAGCATAAAATATATTTTATAAAAATATATCCAATTTTTTTTGAAAATATAAAATGAATTTATTTTAAGAACATTATAATTAAGCTGCTACTACAGAAAAGTTTATTGGATATTGATAATTAGAAGAACCATTCTATAGGACATGATTATTTTTAATTAAAGAAACATATTATTTTTATAGTGAATTTTTAAATCTTTGCTCAGTCGGAAGTAGAGATGACGTGCATTGTGAGAGATAACTGCAGTGCAGTATTGTTTTAATTCTAAAGAGCTGACAGTTAATCGATTTAGGCTATTTATATGGCGAATTGTAGAGGGATGACATGGAAATATGAACTCCGTGTTGAGAATATTATTATCCGAAGTGATGATTTGATGTAGTCGTTTACAGATTAACTTTCTAAGTTCTTTATGAAATAAATAAAAGCGCGTTGGCCTGCAAGATAATCATCAGAAGAAATTAAAGAGGAATATAAATTAAAATAGAAAATATTATAAACCGTACATTTCGATGCAATGTTGAATATAGGTAAAAACAAGAACAAAAAAATGTAAAAATACATTCATGACATTATTGTATTTTCATATAATCTAAATACATAAGTGTGATTACCGTTATAAAACGTGCATAATAATATATTATATATTTTTTTATTTATAGATTTATTATTAAGAAAATATTAATATTATTCCTATGATATATTATATGTACATAATATTTGTACTTAACACAATATTAAAGTAAACGATTAATACTTCAAGAGTAGGCATAATAATTTAATGGTATTTGTAAAAAAAAAAAAAGTAATTCAGATTAAATTTTAACTTACTCGAAGTTGATCCAAACATACAACCTGCAACATAATAAAATAATAATTATTAATACTGCTATACGATTAAAATAAAAATAATTTAAGTATCATATAACACGATATTTAATATATCGATTTTAATTATAAAATAATTTTATGTAAGACAAGATATGAATTTTTCAATTTGTATTTATTGCGGAATTATTATCGAATTAAACGAATTTATAGTTTTTAGTTCTATAAATTGAATAAAAAGATAAAACGCAATCCAAGTCAGTTAATAAAATTACAAATAAAGAATAGATATAAATGGGACTATACTACACGATAAGTAACAGGAAATTTCATATATATATATAATGTTCTTTCTTATCCTTATAGGTACTAATGTGTCTGTGTATTATGTCGGTGTAATCGGTTTCCAATAAAACTACTATCCAAACTGACATACATTCAATGATAATATTATGATCATTCGGTACACGGTAAAAATACCTTAAAAATAAATTATTAAAGGATTTGAACCGAATTATTTTTAATATTTGAAATTCTTATGAAAAAAAAAATAAATAAAAACATTTTACTTTATTTCATATCATATCCCCTCGTCTAAACCGACATGATATCATATTATATATTTCATAATAAAATTGATTTCTATTTTCTTACCTAATACAATGTCTAAAATATTAATAGTGTTGTTTTGACGATTAATATATTATAATTTATTTATATACCTATTATACCTGATAATTAATATTATAATAATTGCACAGATAATATTCGTTTTTTTTTTTTTTTTTTAATAATTTTACAATTTAACTGTAAGTTTAATTTAATAAAACTGATTTAACCTGATTCAAGAACGAAAAATACTGTACAAATAAAAACATCACTATAAGCCATTTGATCGTACTAAACTGTGTTTTATATATTGGCGAGGTGCTGCAAATGCTATTTTTATGGTTGTTTGGGCTAGGAAAATAATAATACAATAACACAAAATAATATAACCATTCAACTATATTATTTTTATATCACGTATAAATATGACAATATGTTCAAAAAATTGATATACAAATTTAACCGTATTAAACTCTAGTTCATGTTTTTATATTAAAAAAAAAAAATAATACTATACAATATATCATATATTTCTATGTCTTACATATTAAGTATATAATTTATAACGACTTACATAAAATCATATTACCGAATTTCGTTTTATATATTTAAAGTTTGTTTTAATTATAGTTTACAAATTAATAATATATAATGTATATTATATTATATAGGTAGAAAGTTTAAATAAACAAAATGTAATATTTTAAATTATGTGAGACATTTTAAACGATTTTTTTGTTTTTTTTTTAATTGTAATTAAAAAGTCACTGTAATTATCGTATTGTACAAAAATAATATATTTTTTATATTTTTTTTTATTTTAAATTAACAAGTGGAGGAATATAATAATTACATAAACGACCGTGATCATTATATAAACTAGTAATTTAGATCAAAGTTTCATTTTATACGATCCGAAGTAACATAATATTATAATATTACGCATCAAACGATTTACGTATGAGATGTTTCTGTTTAACAAATAACGAGAAAAAAAAACATAATATTTCTATTCGCGGCAGAATTCCAAAGGTCTATAATATATAATTACTAGTTTAATGGTTATAAAAGCTTTCGGATGCTTTAAATTCCGTTTGCTCGTTGTCCTATAAGATTTATTGTTCAAAGACCATACAAATATTATATTGTATCCGTCAATATAATTATAGAACGTGTACATTACACAAACATGGTATATTTCATCATTGCGGATTTGCGAATATTAATATGATGGTTTACATTTAATAATAAATCTGAACATCTCGAAGCCGTATGAATTAATTTGGTGATAGATTCTTGTAATGTGTGAACGTGTAATAGATATGGCCGTAAAATATAATAATATCGATTTAGACTGTACGTTTAGAATGTACTCGTGAACGTAATTAAACTTCTCGTTTGAATCGTTTGCATATAATTATATAAATATACATTGATGAATGGACGATACAAATAAAAAATATTGTCATTGAAATTATCCTAACCTAACGTGTTAAATCCCCTGCTTAAAATCTCGTTTTATGTGCGTATTCGTATAATTTTATATACATGTTATAAATTATTATACTGATAAGTTATCACTGATAACATACGTGTTTATTATAGACATTAATTTAACGGAAAAGGTTGACTGGAACGAATGATTAACCGGTGTAGAATACGTTATAAATCGTAATTAAAACTCATAACGCAATAAAAATAAATAAAACGTACGATTCGGTACACGTTTTAATTTCATATTTATTTCAGAGATTTAACTTCTCATCGTTGATACCTGGTCACCTCGAAAAATATAAAAAAATATTTTTATAATATTTGTTCGTTATACGGATATTATATTATATAAATGTGCAATCTACTAAGTGGGCAATGTGAAATAGAACCAAAATATTTTGAAAGCCGCCATCGCGAATGTTTTTAAGCCCGTCATCACTCAAAAAGAGACCGCATAGCGTATTAGGGCACGTATACGGACGTAATTTGCCCATATAACAACGTAGGTACGGTTTGAATATCAACGTGATTTCACGGATGAAGTCACGCGTGCAGATTTTGTATTTGTTTTTAGAATTTTTTAAACCCTTTCCTCGTTTTTTACTTTATTTTTTGCATCCAAGAAAGGACGAAAAATCAAATAATTTACATTTCACCGTCGTCTCGAGCGGAAATTTATCTGGATAAATCTCGGGCAATATTTTCGTCCTGTGTGAGTTTGGAAACCATTTTTTTTTTAAACGGCCTTTCGGAACGCATTCAACGTATTATACTGATGTTAATGTTATGATCCGTATATCTTTGCGGAAGGATCCGTTTAAGGAAATCGACCGGGACGAAAATAAATATATTATTATTATTATTATGACAATACGTTTGCATGCACATTTTTTGTTGATTAAAATCATTCCAGACAAAACGGTCAGAAAACACGCGGAACGTCATATTATCGCGTGTGTAGATTAATATAATAAAAATAATAATAATAATAATAATAATAATAATAATAATAATAATAATAATAATAATAATAATAATAATAATAATAACAATAATAATAATAATAATTCATAATTATAATAATATTATTATTATAATACTTATATTATGTTCTTCGCTATAAAATATGGCATGGCCCGATATGTCAAAAAAACGACCGTCATAACGAGGGTCACGGGAACGTAACGTCGCGACCTGCGGGTGAAATTTATAATATTTATTTCTATGTTTTTCCACACACACGCACAAGTATTAGATTTAATTACTTTTATTAATCGATTTCAGGATTTGCTCGCACCTTGCGTGTTCATAATAACTTACCAGGGTAGGTAACTAAAATGTTGATGTGTTCCAATAAAATTGTCAAAAACCCGGGGTAAAATAACGTTACGTTTAAAACGTATACCTATGCGATAATATTACACGATATAAAAATGGCGAATTTAAAAAATATAAATAAAATAAAATTGCAGATAACTCGCTTTAAAGGGGAAAGTATTGAATTTTGATTACAATTTGAATGCAATGATAAATTATTATTACATTCGGAAATACAATTTTGAGCGAAGTTCATTAGATAATAATATATGCATTGATTACAATTTTCACATTCATACAGTAAATTACTAATTACTCAAATCTGACAGTATATTGCTCAGAATCGTTTTTTAAATGTAATGATTTATTATTGCATTCAAATTTTAATCAAAATTCCACACTTTCCTCTTTAGACCTGTATCCCTTCCACAGTAATATCAGCTCTTCTTTTTATCCTTTGAACAGCAACGAGTACAAAAAAAATCGTAAATGAAATATTCACAAATCACAATTATTTGAAACTGAGTTATGAAATATACATTTGAGGGTCAATAAAATTTTCAACATTTTTTAAAATTTGTTGTTAATATTATTTAACATTATTGTAAATATTGAAATGTAATAAGAAGAATCCATACTAATATACTTTAGTTTTTAATTTTACTTAAATTTCAATTTTAAAAAGATATAGACTTATGATATTTTAATATTTTGGTATCATGTTTATTAATAATATTATTATGTACTTCAGCGAAAATTTTCAGACTTTAAAACCTATAATTGCCAATTTTATCAAACATTATATAGATAAAAACGAGAATTTTACGAAATGTTTTGTAGAAAAATTAATCTAACGGTTCCAAAATTTTATCACATAATATATATATATAGTACATATGTAAATATCCAATAAAATTTTTAAATTTTCTGATTTATCGTGAAATATTGAAATGGAAATCGTAAAAATTTTTAGTTTTCATGAAAAATTTAGTATTTTTGTCATTTCTTGGTAGTTTTCCTATTGCATAGGGTAAATTTTGAGAAAATTGAATTATAACTGGAATAAAGTACCAACACTACCAACAAAACAATATTTTCTACCAGAATCATATACTATTCGTGAAAATCATAGCATTATTTCGGAAAGAAAATGTGTTTACATTCAAACTAAAGAAAAAAAAAGACACACATCATTGTAAAACCAATACAATTTAACTTCGCTCAAAATGTAAAACACAATAAACGTCACAAATAACAATTTTTTTTAAAAATAATTTTATTCACTTTAATATAAAAATTTTATTAAAAAACACAATTATATTATGGAACTGTAAATCTTAATATTATAAATGTTTAAATATAAAATATTATAAATTATAAATATATGCCAGTTTTAATTTAAAATAAATTTAAATTATTAATTTTCTTAACTTGGCGATTTCGAGGATGAACTTTTAAAAATAAATAATTAAACATAAATGACAACATCGAAAACTGTCTCTTCAATTGAATGGTGAATACCTTCGTTTAAAACTTGTGACTCTATACTATGTGCATCGTAAAAAGTTTTAATTTTCGAAACATGTCGGACAGACGGTCCTCTAATATTTTCTTTTGTCCATTTTTTTCGGTCTCCAATTGTCCTGGTAACTTCTGATGTAAATGAATAAAAAAAGAAAGTCAACCTTTTACACAAAACACTCCTTTCATTACTCTCTCGGCATACAAAATTCTAGTACTCGACACAGATGTCTGTAGGATGAAACAATCGAAAATAGTTTGTTTACTCCGTCCATAAAGGTTGTTACTTCTTTACTTGTATTTTATTACATGCGTATGGACTTTTATTCAGTTTGGTTTTTTTTAGTATTGGCTACTGATATCGAAATTAGTAATTGGTATTTTTCGTAAAAAAAAAAAAAAAACAGAATTCGTATTTTTAGAGTTCAAAAATAAAACAAACCTATATAATATGATGACATAAAAAATAAAAGCTCGTTGGACAATCAACCTAATACATTTTACACAAAATACATTTAGGAAATTTGTACTATTTTTTATTTTTTAAAAAAAGTGTTGGAATGTTCATTGAATTATAAACAATATCGACAATTTAAATTCAATATTAAATAAATTGTTTACAGAGTTTATTATATAATCAAATTTTAAAAATACTATAACTTTTATTAAAGAAAATACGTTTTTAAAAAGAAAAAAAGAAAGTTATATAGAAAAAGCAAAATAAAACTTAACATATAGGTAAGTAGATTTAAGATTTTAGATGTTTTATATTATATATAAATGTATAATTTTGTCTACGATTGTAAATAACATTATTATATTATAATATTATTATTTTTTAAAAATATTATTTTCATTTAAATAAATATTCGTACATTTTCAGTAGATTTAATTAAAAATTTAAATATCTAAATATAGTTTATATAATATACACACACACACACACACATATTTATTTAAATGTGATATTTATCTTAATATCAAATAAAATATATGAATGTTTAAAAATAAAATATATTTCTATTAAAGTTTTAAATGCTATGTTCCAAATATTTTATTTTTGGTTAATGATTAATATTTACAGTTGTAAATATTAAGAAGTATTTTTAGATTATTATATCTTACATGTAATGTAAAAATAAATAAACTATGTATTCGAAAAATTGCATCTTATAATATAATAATAGTTGCATTATATTAATATTAATTTCGATGTGCATTTAAAACAATTACAACAGTCAACAATTTATTATAATTCAAAGATTACGAAATAGTTTATTATCGAGGACGTATGCAGGTTCAGAAGATCAAACTTTTGAAATTAATATTCAGAAATATGAAAATATATAACATTTTATTACCAAACAATACAAATAATCATTAATTTAATAAATAATAAATTTTGAAGTACTTATAAATTAAAAAAAAAATAATAATAATTTTAATTAAATTGAACTTATATTCATTTTTAATTAAAAAACAATACTGTTAATTAACAATGTAAAATTTAAATTAAAATAATATCTAATAAATAAAATAACACTTAAAAATCAATAATAATATAATAATTTTTTACTATAATTATGAAAGTTTTAAACATTAAAGAAATATTAAGATCGATTTATAACTTGAATATTTAATGAAAGTGTCACCTAATCATGAATATTAATTTAAACAATTATATAATATAAAATATGTAAAAACATTATTTCTAATATTACCTATATATTCTTAAAAACGTTCGAAATATTTCCAACTAACTATAAATACAAATTTATATTTTATTTAAACATTACGTTATAAAAATATTATATTTTATTGATTAAAATTTAAATTACACACTGCACTTTTTATTATTTCTATTACATTATAATAATATTTAAATAAATAATTACCTATATAACAATAGTACCTACCTATATTTCACTAATTAATTTGTTAAATTTCATAAACATAAAATTACTTTAACATACAGCAAAACACAACTGTATCAGTGTTATATAAATTATAATATAGTTTATTGATTTTATGAAGTATAAATTAACAGAATGTTTGAAATGTATGAAAGTTTTAAAGATAATTAATTTCCAGTTCATTAAAACATTTTCATATTGTTTTATCAATAGATATCATTTTATAAATACATGCATAATATTATAATATATATATTATATAATTAATATTTAATACTTATCTCAAAAAGTTTTTAATTATAATATTTTTGATTTAACTTTCTTATTTACTTAACTATTTATAACAATTTTATGTGATAAACTATAAAACATCTAAAGTATAGAGAAAAAAAAAAGGTAAAAACGTATGGTTTTGTCTATACAAACTATTGATTTTATTGATTTATAATCGTTCCAATCTAACCTAGGTAACTAATATCATATGCACATTGTGCACACAATATTCATTTCTTGACGTATACTTATACTACCAGACTAAATTGTAATATTGTATGAAACCTCAGAAATTACAATTTCTAACAAATTAATATAATTATTTTTAATACAAATAATTGAATTTTATAAAAATCATTATTATTACGAATTTATGATAAAACTGTTGGATTTTGAAATAAATCTATATACTTTGTACATTTCATTGTAGGCGTAATGCGAATCCAATGTCCATATTAATATAATTATACATTTTATATTTAATTTAATATGCATAACTTGTTTTTATATTATGATCGAGTAATTAAGATAATATAGGTATAATAAATCGAACAAAAATATTTATATAAAATTATTCTATAATTTTTAAATTGAGAAACGATCTACAATGAATTATTACATATTACGATACTCGTACAATGTTAAAATGCATTTTTTCCCATTATTAATTAATATATACACTCTTAATAATTGCTTACGATCGTAAATGATTTTCTTCCTATTAAAGATAATAATAAATCATAAGATTAAGTAAATTACAAAAATGAACTATTCATTTTAATACTATGTATAATTATTATCTATACGTGTATATACGTAAAACGGTAATTAAAATATAAAGCGTAATTAATATTTTGTGTACGTTAATAAATTATATTTAAAAAATAAAAATAAATAATATAATAATAACAACAACTTCGTACACTTGGTAAAGAGATAATCGATCTTTTGTGCATTAAGAAGATTAAAAATGTTACAGAAACACGATTTAAACAAATACGTAATAGAAATAATTTATAATAGTAAGGTAAGGTCAGTGTCATTTGATGATTACAGAAACTTTGATTGATGTGCCATAATAACGTATTTATATTAATCTTCTTTACTTTAATACGGTATTATAAGAACATCCGACAAGAACTTGATATCAATAAAATAATATTAGTAAAATAATATACCTAACATGTAATTTCATATTTATCGTCAAACACATTTAATAATAATATAATATTTTATGATATAGTTATGCGTCGTTGAAATTAAATGTTCTTAATAATATTGATTGTAATGATAAAAATAATAATTGGTTAGACGTATAACGTATAGAATAAATAAGATAATTAGTACTAACTAGGTATTATTAAATGTTAAAAAAAAAAGAACACGTGTCACCTGAGTAAAGAGCTCTCAAAAATTTAATTTATCATATTTTTTGCTAATATGTAGATAAAAATTAATTTAAATTTTTATTTTTTAGAAGAACTCCTTATAAACGACTATTTAAATTGTTATGACTCAATAATATAATTTATTTATTTATTTATAATAATATTATACGTTAAGATTTTATTTTAATCGTAAAATTGTATAGGTTACAGTCATGAATAAAAAATATAAAATAATATTCGATAGGTATATTAAACATGAGAAATCGTACAACTAGAATATTTATCGAAACCTTAAATGTTTGAATATACGATTAAAAATTAAAACACTATAATAATATAATTTACTTATAAAAAATTATATTATAATAATTAATATAATAATCTACCGAGTATAATTTTTCGTATGAAATAAATTAATTTAATATATATGATATGAATATCCACTGTGAAAATATTTTGGAAATTACTATTGAATGCACATTATCATAACAATAATATGTATAAAATTATATTGGCAAGTTAAAAATAATGTTACGAGTATGAAAATCATACATAATAATAATAATAATAATAATAATAATAATAATAATAATAATAAT
>JAIUCT010000009.1:10644456-10670240 GCA_021307375.1 Tetraneura akinire
AATAATAATAATAATAATAATAATAATAATAATAATAATAATAATATAGGTATATGTAAATATATATGTTAATAATTGCTCTAAATTGGTTAAATCTTAAATCATAATAATATTATGAAGAGGAGAATGTAATAATTGTGTGTTGATTATTAATTATTTATATTTTATATAGTTTAATATTTAATAAATCGTATATATTTATTTGTTTTAGAATTACTGAAAAATACGTGATACATAATACAAATGTTTTTTTGGATATATAATAATATATAAAATATTTTATTATGAAAAATGATTTATTTTAACTGTTTGAATAATGATTTTAATACGGACTTATTATAAATTATTATTATTTATTATGTTGCGTTTGCTTAACATATTTTTTATGATGTTATAAATTATGATACACATTACATGATTAATATTTATTGTTCTAAAAAAAAACATAATAATAATAATAAAAACGAATACAATAAAATTAAATAAATTCTATAATTTTTCCAAATATTATATTATCGTTTTATTATTATAAAATATATTCGCAGTTTAGTATTTACAATTATTTTAAATTAAATAAAATAATATTTTAATATAATATAACTAAAATTGAAATATTTGACTAAATATTTTGATATTTTTATTAAACTGAAATATATTAAGATTACTCATCAAAAATTATATAAAATTCATTTTTTAATATGTCCAATGAAAAATTCACTATAAATTTTATAAGTACAAAATAAATTTAAATATACACGAAGTACATACTTTATAAAAAAAAATAATAAAAAAAATATAGTACTAATAGTAGTTGAATAGCGAATAGTGTAGACAATATAGTTTTATGTATAGTTATTGTTGGCCTCGTTAGTTTAAACAAATATTTGTCTTGTCTGCCTATATATAATATATTGCAAATATATATATATATATTATATATTCGTCTCTTTAACAACCATGGTATAGTTACAATTTTACACCAAACAATACCTAGCAACCTCGGAATAACTCGAGCAGACTATTTCGGCGAACGAAAAGACAATATGACTCTAAATGCTTTATATTATTAACTTCTCAAAAGAACTTGCACTCAAGTATTGTAAACGGTTAACGATTCGTCATAGCGATATTTTCACATTTTGACTTTTTTAATCGATTTAAAATAATCATGATAAAAAATACGCGTTACAATCTGGAATTTTACTGCGGGGACATTTATATTATTATACAATTATTATAATTCATTATTTTTAAATTATAGCCGACAATAACAATAAAAAAATAAATCATATAATAAATTTTAATCGAATTACAAATAAAATCAGCAATACAATAATTTTTTTTTCATTAATAGTGGATAACTTTAAGAACGGAATGGGATATGAAAAATACGAATTAAACTAAATTGTTAATAATTTTAGATTAGTAGAATTTTCAGGTAAATATATAGGTACTTTAATTGAATTATTTAATAATATCGACGAAGAAGATAGAAATAATTTGAAAATAGGTAGTGATACTACAAAAGTAACTTTATCAAACTCATTGAATAATTAAATAATTTCAAAAAGTTAAATATGCATAGGAATTCAAATGTCGTCTCATACAAAAAGTGTACTTACGGTGTTGGTATGTGTGTTTTTTTAGACATATATTTTTTTTTTTTTTAACTGTGTAAACTGCACTATAAATTTTAATGTACCTATATAATATTTAAATATTATGTAGGTAGGTACATTATGTAATTTGTCATAACATCGGTTTTTAGGATTCCTTAGAAGTTTTCTAGATACTCAAAAGGTCATAAAAAGAACCTTGACCGAAACTGACCTAGATATATGTATTTTATATTAGGTAAAACAAAAGTTTCAATCTTTGGGAAAACGTTGATTTACATAAGCACAATCATTTCTCTTTTTTTTTTTTTCAACAAATGTCGACAATGTTCGAGATTATTACTATTTGTTATTTTGAAAAAATAAATAACCGTCCAAATAGCCACATTATGAAATAAAGTAAGAATTCAAAACAAACACGATGTCTCTTTTCTAGTTTATGCAATTTATATAACACGAACGTGTAATATTTCAAAAACTTACATAAAATATTATATTATACATTTTCAGATATGTTTTTCAGGCAACTATGCAAAATTGAACAAATATGAACACGATATATACAAATTTAAATAGATTTTTTTTTTAAACTATATGTATACCTGGTTATAAGGACGTTATAACTAATTATAAAATAAGTTATTAAAAAAAAAAATAATAAAAAAAAAAAACATTTAATTAATGCACACGTACACGTGTAGTACATAAAACATTTCATTAGAAATGACTAATATGTATTATATTATAATAAATTTTAAATCTAAGGAGTTGTAATTATTTGCAATTTGCATAATCAATACAGCGCTTGCAATTAAAATATTTATAAAAGAGTACAAAATAGCTATAGGTATATTTAATTGTTTTCACTAAATATTGTTTAAAGGTTATGCAATACAAAATTGTGTTACAATAATTAAATGAGTGATTTCTCTATGTTTTGAAAATAATTGGCTAGGTTAGTTTGAAATGTTTTGTCACGCAAATTCTAAAAATTTAATAATATTTATTTTATAAATAATATTTTATTAAAACATTATTATTTATTATAACGTACCAATATGAAATTTCAAAAAATTGATATACAATATAATATCAAAGACATTTTAGCCAAAATTCAATATTATATTTTATAAAGTCAGTAATTTATTTGTCATTAAGTTGGTAAGGTATATTAATGCTTGATATACAATTTTAAACTATTTCTTTCGTATTTAATTTATTCATAAAATTAATCTAATTTTTAGATTAACTTTAGAATAATTAATATATAACTTTAAAATCCAAGTATAATTCAATAGTTTCTTACATAATAATATAATCAAACAAACAAATCAAACTGTCTAAATGTCATTTTAAGATATGGTATTTTATTTTCTCATTATTAATTTTTATAATTATATTAACAGTTAATAAAATTCAAAGTTTTACTTTAAGTGGAACAAAATATTTTTGATAGATGTTCAACATAAATCATTAAATGATTTCATATTTTTATTCCATTAAAATCTGTCAAATAACTCAGTTATCATATAATAGTTGTATTAATTTAAAATGAAGTTGGTTATGTAGATTTAAATTAAAGATTATAATAAAATAAATTACACTTCCTTCCTTTTTTTTTTTTTTTTTTATCTAATAATATAATTCTCTACTTGATTTCTTATATTATTAATTACATATAATTTAATGTACAAAAAGTTTAAATATAAAAAGAATGAATTTTTTAATTTAATTTAAAATTATTTAAAATAAAAATAATTTATTTTTAAGTTTAATATTAATCTTATAATTAGAGGAACATAAATATTAATAAGTATCAATAAAATCTAACTACTAATACTATAATAGGTTATTATTACAATTCAATTTTTTTTTTTTTTCATAAAAATTTAATCATTTTTGTGTAAAATTTATTTTATATTTATTTTTTTAATTCTTTCAATTGGAATTAATTTTGCAATGTAAAATTTATAATCAATAATAATGTTATCTGATAATCCTAAGACAAAAATAGTTTTATTTTTAAGAATCTGATGCATACAAGAATGATGTCGAATATAACAATAGCAATAAATTTAATATAAAGCACTTGACCAAAAAGACAGCTACAAATGTGGGTAATTTTTATTTTTATATTTTCTATACGTCACCAAGTACCAAGTATATAGTAGATAGAATATATAGGTGGATATAAATGTATTATATTATTGTTCGGCAATAGTAAAAAACCGAATATTAATTTTAATTCGGAGCCTAGGTTTAGACAAGTAACAGTAATCTTTTTTATGACAGAGGTATTTTCTTAAAAATGAAAAATACAAGCAACATAGGTGGAAAAACATTATATATCTTATTTTTTAACATAAATCAACTACAATGTTACAGTAGGTACTTATAATTTAAAATATTATATAAAACAATTTAAAATAGGAATAATATTATAATAATGTTATTATACACCGATAAACATAATATTACATATTCTTTAATTTGATATTTTTATTAAAAACCTGTAATTCAATTGTTGAAATTTATTTATTATAATAATAATATCTAAATTTTTAATAATATTTGTCTACAATAATGATAAAATGTGTTTTTATCGACCTTAAACAAAAATAATAATACTTATATACAAAATTTTTAACACTTTAAATATGATAGTATATCGTATATGTGATAATAATATTAATTATAATATTTATGCTCGATAGCTATGATAATATTAATACATTATACTGTAGGATGTCCAAAAGAATTATGTAATGATGTGGAAATTTCAACGATAAATTCAAACTGAATTATTTTATTTATTGATATAGGTACTCATATTTCATATTGACAGCCAGTTATACTTCAATAGTTCAATGAGATTGCAATTTTTATGTGCTCTATTCAAATTTGAATTAAAGTACGTGTTATTGATTATCAGTTATTTTTCAAAATTGCTAGGTTAAATTATTATAATAATAATATAATATATTGTATGACTTTTTTTACATGGTACCAACAAAATATGTTATCTGAAGAGTACTGATAAATACATATATAAAATATAATTTGGCCTGGTAATAAAATAAAATTTTTTTGAGAACTTATTATATATTTGTTCGTCAATGATAAAAGTTCATCTCCTCAGAAAGTGATCCAGAACTAATTTAATTATTATAAAAATAAATAATTATCATTATTATTAATATTAAAATATACTACCCACGTTTGCTTAGCATCCACCAAATATTATATGCTTAATTGTACATTATCATATTACAAGCAAATATATTTAAATAATCAAATTTAATATTATACTTTTAATGTTATATATTACCTATGTATTTAATACATTTATAATGGCATTAATATTTCTAAATATGTTCATAAATTATACTTATTTATCGTAGAGATTTGGAAATTTATGAAATAACCAACTACATTCTAAAATCCCAATGATTAAAAATTAATTTTTAATAATTTAATTGTTAAACGCATTTATTAAAACACAGTTTTAATAATACATCGCCGTTTAAAATATTTATATATCAATTTTAATTTAGGCATTTACATATCTATCCTAAAGTTTAAGTAATTATTGTCATGACTCATGATAAGTGTCAATATTTTTATTATAGTCTTTATATTAAGTATTATCTACCTATTGTGTAACAGGAACAATTATAACATATAAACTTTATATTTGTTTAAGTTTAAATTTTGATTTCAGCGAAGATTGTAAATTTATTTTATATTATTCATTCAAAACTGAAAACTTATGTTACACATATCTAAAATTGGATGTTCTGTTGACAAATTTTATTATTTTAATAATAACAGTACTAAAGTAGCCAATTCAAATTTATTTTTGTGTATGCACATTATTATAAATATTAAATAGTTTACTTAGGATTATCTCTACAAGCATTATAAACTTAAACTTATCAGTTATCACATTAATTTATGTAGGTAGGAACCTATAATAAAATATTATACATTTGTTAACTGGATAAATAAATTAAATGATAAATCCCAACATAAAATAAAAATATATATTCAATTTTATTACGAAGTATTTTGACATCTAATTTGTCTACGATAAAAATGGTGTACGATAGTTTAAGTTCGCATTCATATTCGTAAACAAGTGCATCAGATCTATTAACTCATTATGATAAATATTCGAAAAATCAAGATTTTTAACGCTGTTTTTTATATTATTAATTAGGTAACGAACTATAATATTATCAATATTCATTTTTTTTTCTTTAATTAATTCGTTTCCACAAAAAATAATACAATTTATTTTTTTAAATTTTGTGAAATACATTATAATCACTTACATGACTACATTCGAATGATAATTTTGATTGAATTTCTTGAAAAAATTATATTTTGAATATCTTGACGTCATAAATTATAATAATTAATTATTTACTTAATGCAAGTTATATTTTAACATAATCATTAATTCATTAAATATTATTAGTTACTGGTATTATTCGATTAATTATCCATCCCTAATTCTCCAAATTATATCAAGATAACACATATCATAATATTTATAATATTATAATTTTACTATCCACAATATACAAGTAAATAATTACAAATAATGACGTGGATTTGCAGGAAATTAAAAAATTTCTAAAAACTGCATTTACGTTAAATTAGGAGGACGATTCTTCAAAATTATCATCTAAAAAGTAAATTTATTAATATAATATTATATAAAATTCGTTATGTAACTATAATATTAGTAAAAAAAAAAAGGCGTTCAAAAATCTTATTTTTTCGATGACATTCCTACCTAATGAATAATTATAGATATAGGACATATTGTGTAACAAATAAAATAAATTTAAATACATAATATTAAAATTATCTATTTAATTGAACATTAAAGTTATTCATTGCCCATCTATCTATTATCAAGGTTTACCATTGTCCACGGACGAAATACTATCATTCACTCTAGTTTAGATATTATTTTAAATGTAACCAATGTTATAGATTATAGTAAGTGCTATGAGGGATTTAAAGTTTATTGAAAGATTAAAGTAGATAATATGCTTAATGCTTATACCTTAAATGTAATACAACTTTTATCTAGTATATAATTATAGCTATTAACACTATAAATTACAGTACAAAGATTGCCAACTGAATATGCTCGCAAATCTCACAGATCAGTACTACAGATGATGTCAAAAGCCAAATAATGTTTAGATAACAATTATTTCATTCATTGGTATAGATTAGATCAAAATTCAAATTATAATATAAAAGATAAGTTAATAAAGGCAGTGCATTGAATTTATTTTCGTAAATACAAAATGAACAGGAAATTTAGTACCTACCCCTTATCTACAAAATTAAACTTCTATATTTTCTGTGTTTATTAATGGAACCATACAACGCCCATAATAATTTACCTATAATACGCTTTCTTTTCATATTTATATTTATGCGTATCATACCTTTGAATTAAAATAATTATAAACGAGAAGTTTTTTCTTTTTATAATAATTAATAATTCTTGACTAAAACAATACCTATACTATCTTTAAACATCACCCAGAATTTATTAATAATTTATAACACGCAAATACAATAATTAAATTTTAAAGATTATTATGAAAATTAAAATACATTTCTTGGTAATAATAATTATTAAATTTAATATATTTTTTATAATATTATAATTATAATAACAGTGGAATAAATAAATTAAATTTAACGGAATGTTAAAAAAAAAAACTTATTTTCGATATTATTTTAAATTATTAAATCTAATGACTTGTAATTATTTATGCAATGATTTCGTAAAAACATAAAAATACTTTATAAATCCTTTTTATTTTACTTTTTTCATATTTAGCATATATATATAGGTATATACTTTTTACAAATTATTATAATTATAATTCTTCCACTCGGAATCATTTTTAAGTACAAAATAATAAATCATTATTTTTTAAAATTAAAATCATAAACATTATATACATTATTGACTGATGTTATGAAGGATACTTAAATATGAAAAATGTTTTCTTATCTATTTATTTAGCATTCATTATTTTTATATCATAAAATATTGTTATTTAACTTATTGAATCGTATTTCCTTGTTGTTTGTTTTATACTTTGATATCGAACAAAGATATAAGTTTATATGAATTTAAACTACAATGACAATGGTTATAATAAGCAAAGAGAAAATATATAATAAAATGTATTATGTACACACAAATCACATAAAAATATCATAATATCAGAACTATTTTATTTTTTGATTTATTAATAATATAACTTTTAGTTTTTATGTAAAATTCGTCAAAATAAAATAATATTTAAAATAGTTCAATAATATATTAAATAATAATATTTAAAGTAGAAATAAAATGTAAAAAACATTTTTAACCAAGTAAATAAAAAAATAATTATGTTTAAAGATTTACAAATCTTATTGGCTAAGGTACAAGATTTCAAGCAATATTCTATAAATAAAATCAATATTGCCCGGCACAAAAAATGTACTCGCAATCTACCTACCCTGTTGCAATTATCATTATCTAGAAAAAAATTTAACTCTTCATTTGTATTTAATTTTCTTTTTATAATCGCTTTAAATACGATTTCGTAAAGTTTCCACGCAATAATCGCTTTTGAAGTTTCAGTGTCGGTCCCTAGATGGTACCTTATCATTCCACCTATAGTTCCACAGATATATTATTATTCCCACAGCATAACTTGCTATACGTATTTATTTGGCTAATTACTTCCTAACTAATTGCAATTTACCAAGAAATATAGTTATTGCAAACTTTAAAAATTATAATATATATTATATATTTACGAAATTATGATATATTCCACGCAATAATACTATAATATGAAGTATAAATATTACATTATGATATTGAAGTATGTATTTTATATTTGGATTTCAAATTATCAAAATATATTCGAAACAAATTTTAAATATTACTATACCTAAATCCAAAAAAATAATTCAAACGCCAATAATAAAAGATACCTAGTATAGAATATTTTAATGTCTGATCAATATTAAAACAATAATATAATGAATTATTATAGATTTAATATATATAATTTTAATGAGAAGAATATATTTTTATAAATGAGTATTAAAAATAGAATATCATATTTTGACATTAATTAAAATATAATAAAAGACAGTTAATTATATTATATATAATAAATAAAACCTATTTTCTATTTACGTAATCTGTTTTTTATTATATTTTCTACTATAAATTATCAAAATGATCATATTACATTTATTTTGTCTTAATCGTTCTTCAGTAGGTAGTTGAATATTATTATTAATATTGTAATAGAATAAAAAGATCGGGGATAAAATATAACATGGTAGTAGTTGGGTGACATTTGTGATAGACTAAAAGGAGCAGAGGTAAGATATAATAAGCACGAATGCATATAAAAACCTATTCGTGTTAGAAATGTCCTACCGGATAATAATATTAAACCTACTCTCCGTTCCATTACGAAAAATATTATTATGATTGTAGGTACTTACGGTTTCCTTTGGTCTTCGACGTTGAATTTAAAATATTAAATACTGGGAGTGATGGTACGATACTCGTTACTATCGATCTGTCGTGATATACCTTGTTTGTTTAATTAGGTACCTTATAGACACCAGCACAAATTTAATGTCCAATGAAGGAACAGTAAACTGAGAGCTTGGACACATACAATACAACAATCTCCTCAGGTGTACACCCACTAGCGCAAACTAATGTGCACTATGGTTTCCTCCTTATCAGACAAGATTGTATTGTAATATATAGAATTAATGCGTGATATCACCGTTTCTCATCCACTCAATAGACGAGTCACGTTATGCGAAAATCACCACATTAACCTATCATCCAGGTCTACGTGATGTATAGGATATACCTTAAGTATTAGATATTAATAAATAAAGAACAAAAGGTTTAATATCAATACAGATCAGTAAAGCAAGTACGACTAAAACCAAAGCTTTAATAACATGGTCCGCGAATTCGTCAGCAACCGTGCAGTAGAACATACGCGCATTCGTAAAGGGACCTAAATTAAAAAAGAATGACATGAAATAAACAACTATGAGGCCCGCGAATTCGTCTGCAACTTCACAGCGTTTTACATGGTCCTTAAGAGAATATTAAGAGTCGAAACATAGATTGAGTGGTCAATCGGGTGTCCGAAAAAAGAGAGAGCTCTCAAGTGTAGCTGCAAGGGCTTCTTATAGGCTTGCCCCCTGGAGTCCCCACCTATTCAATTAAAATGATTAAGATAATTGTTAATAGGGAGCGCAAAATATTGAATATTGAAGTATAATTTATAGTGGGGATGAGAAGGGTATTCCCTAATATGTATTGGTATTAGTCGTATTGCATCACTATTTCTTGTTTCGTTTATTGTAACAAAGAAATTAATATTAATATATTACAACATCATACAATTTTTTTTATACACATTACAATGTTCAATGACTTCAAAGTTAATTGTAACAAGGTTGATATTTAATTGCTAGAATTATTGTAAAACAAATAAATCGTATTAATTTTTTAGTATTTTCTCATCGGTAACATTTAAAAAAAAAATAAAATAAATAAATTTTAGTAAAAATAAGAACAACTTGGTAAATTTAATATTCAAAATATTTAATTAAGAATAATTTTTTATTTTATTATCAAACTTTTTATTATATCATAATATCTGTCATCTATTATACGAGTCTATATTTAGTAATAAATAGATATAGGATATATCCATGTACATATTATACATACATATTCTTAAACTCAATGCAGAATGGGATATTATATTAAATTCCAGTTCTCACGAGGGACGAACGACCCTTCTCAACTGATAAACATTCTTGACTAAAATTTCGTATATATTTCATAACATTCGCATTCCAGAAAAATATAATTAGATTTAGTTTGGAATAAACAATAATAAAAAAAAATATCAAATAATTTATTGTATTTATAATTACATTTTTTTTTTTTTTTTTTTTTTTTTAATGTACAGTAAAATACGTATGCCTCCATTCAGAAGATTAGATAGAAAAATGTCAATTAAAATATATCACGATGAAAAATTACTAATCAATTTTTCTACGTTATATATAGAAACCCATCATAAACATACGGAAATTGAATAATTATAGCAAAATATATTTTTTATTTATTAGCAAATCAGAATATCAGATAGAGAACGAAAATTGCAATAATATAAACTAAAAATATTACATAAAATATAATGTAACATAATAAACATTATTTTAATAGAACAGAATCTTATAATACCTAATAATATTCTTTATTTTTCTGAGTAAGACGCTATAGATGTTTCTATTCAAATGTAAATAATATTTTAATTTGCTTTATAATTAATTGGTAAATATTATTATAATTACATATTTAATTTTTAATAATAAATCAATATTGATCCATAAAGTCAAGTCTATTAACGATTAATTCAACGATCTTAATATTCAGCCTTATAATTAGCATATTATATAATATATTAAAACCATTATAAAAAAAAAAAAAAAAATGAATTCATAAATAAATGTTATTTACAAATGTATAATAATTGTATCTTTAACTAATATTTTCGAATAAAACATGCTTATAAACATAAATACATAAAAATATAATACTTAATTAATTAATTGTAAATTTTTAGGTGAAGTATGTGTTTTTTCAGTTGAATAATATCTATTAGATAAATAATAATATCCCTATTGTTTTTTGGTAAAAATTCATAATATGGTTTATGGATAAAATAAAAAAATTATGTTTCCTCTTAGACTAACTTTAAGAGTGCAATTAACTGTTCAAAAAGTAATTTTAAATATTCTATTCGAATTATCTCTTGTAAATATTTATTTGTTATTGGGTAATTAGTGTCACACAATATTATTTAGGACATTTATGATTTGAAAGCTGAAACATTACATATTATTAAATAACAATTTAAAGTAATATTAAAAGTCTACAAATATACTTATTAGAATTCTCATTATTTGTAAAATAAAACATTTTATTTTTCATAATTATTAATTATGTTAAATTTTTAAATAAAAATAATAATATTTACGTTTATTAGTTTCAATAGTAAATTACTCGTATTATCATAATATTAAATTTTACACGTCTAACTTTTGACATTTTATAATATATTCAAATATGATATAATAACTTAATACATGAAATATGAAATTATTTAATTAATTAAACACTATTCTTTGTTAATCAATCTAATTAAAAAAAAATATTAATTAAAGCTACATATAAATGCATAATGTTAAATGTATGCATTGTATATGAAAAGTTTTAATAATATAAATTATATTCCCTCCTCAATAAAGTTGTATTAGAAGGGCAGTCATTTTACAGTATGATAAAAACAACCTTATTTGCCATTTACAATTTAGAAACTAAGGATTCCCTAAGGGACGGTTATCGTGCCATCCCTATTAATCTTATACGTGAGATAAAGTCTACTATACAAAAAATATAATAGTCAATATAATATATTAATGTTACTTAAATAATAACGTGAACAAAATTATTAATATTAAAAATTAAAATTATCTTAAATCATTATTTATTCTTAATAATTTATAATATTATAGGTATTGAACCTACCTAATTATTTATTATTTTCATTCATTCAAAAAATATTTTAGAATCAATAAATTAATTACAATTTTAATAATCGTATTTTTGAACTATTATTATAGACATGTTCTGTACATAATATTTTAATAATATTATTGGCATCTCGTAACAATAATATAATACACTTATAAGCATTGGGATATTGAATTTATCATTAATACAATTAAGTTTATGATTTATAAAACCATAATAAAATTATCGCAATATGTGCTTTTTATGATGATGCTAGAATATATCGCGATTATGCTTTCAAGTTTCAATGATAACTCCAATAATATAACTGTGCAACTTTTCTTTATACTTGTTCATCACAAAGCTGTTTTTGTTCTCATAACTTAAATGAAAACTTCGGCCAAGTTACTTTTTTCACAAGAAAAAACGATGACTCGCTGAAATATGATATACTCGTTACTATCGTTGTACATGACTATTGAACAGGTCAATCGATATACAATGGAGACAAAAATAATATGTACGTCTATAACACACAGGGTATACCATATTATGTATGACATCCTATCGTGATACAATATGATACTTTTGACGAAATGACTAAAAGATGACCAAAAGTCAAAAAAATTGTATACCTAATTGAACCATGAATAATCAAAGAGTCGATGTTGGGATGTTAGATTATTTGAGTCATATGTGCCTAAAAATGATAATTTATAATACTAGCTGAGTATGAATCTCGTTAAACCGAAAAATGAATTTTCGAATATACGAGTAATAATTATGAGGCACACATAAAATATTAATAATATAAAATATATCTACTATACTCACTCCATTCGTGAGACGATAAAAATAAACTGTACGAAAAGAACAATTTAGGTTACCATATTAATGTGAACCTAAACCCGAAAATTGATTATATAAAAACTCCAAAAGGATATGACTTTGGAAAACTAAAAATAATGGCTTGAGGGTGTTCATAAAGATGAAAAAGATATACACGCATTTATATCTTCGAAATATAGTTATTTTACAAACGAACTGAATGGAAAAAAAAAACACTTACTTTAATAGAAAAATAAACAAGATTAGGAATATTTTTCTATGGCATCGTATAAATTATATTATTGCTATCATTTTTGCTATAGATCATTGATAATTTATTTTTTTAAAGTGATTCTGCTATAAATAGGTAATATTATGTAGAGAGAGCTAAATTTCCGGAAGACCCCTCTCTATATGTTTGCTAACTAATAAAATATCATGTAGCATACGCATTTTTCATTTGTGTTTGATTTAAACCTTTCATGTGAAAATAATCAATTGTTATGAACCATTTTATTATTGTTTTATATTATTTTAAAAGTAAACTATTTTCAAAGAAAATTAGATTAAATTTAAATAAAATAATTCAATAAATTTTTTACATCAAAAAGTTACTAAAACAATGTAAATAATATTTTATAATAATAAAAATCTTAAATTATTCATATGATTTTGTGATAACGTATATATATATTTATAATTTTTTTTTTTTTATTAATATTAAATTAACACAATTCATTTCTTGAGAAAAATAAACTAAATTGTCAAATTTATCAATATTTTCAATATATTTTTTTAATAATATTGTACGGAATATAACAATATGTTCGAATTAATTATAATAAAGTCCATTTATGTTACAAAATTTATTATTTTATGTTTATTACACATTTTGTTATGTAATAAATTGAAACTTTCGATACGGTAATATTTACAATAATGTTTTTGTGTATCGTGTATGAAAACAAAAACAAATATTTGAAATTCACTGGTAATAAATGGAAAGGGGAAAGAAATTTGATAAAAAAAAAAAAAAAAAAACATAACGTACATGTAACAGTACTCTGCAGCATAATCATCATATCATACCATTAGGTGTGTAATTTATAAACCTTAAACATATTATAACAAATTAGGGTTAATTATCAAATGATGATGGATTGTAAAAAGATGTAATATTCCGGATAGTTAATCATTTTACAAACTAATACGATTTTCAAAAAAATATTTTGTCACGAAATATATTTCACTTAATATCAAAAATACGTTATATCAAGCTTGTTAAATATATTATTATATAAAATACTGTATAATGTGTTTACGAGTGTATTACGTGTATTATTTATATATGTTAAAGCTTAAAGGTCATTCATTGTTATTTATTTTTATGGTAATAACTCTATATATGACTGATGAAAACTTTGTTTTAAATTTACGTGGTAATTAATAATTTTTCTTAATTATATTTTGAGGAAGAACTGTATTATTACAATCGAATCGTTAAACAAAACATTATTTTGGAAAACGAGATAAAAAAAAAAAAAAAAAAAAACATAATATTATAATCGTTTTACCCAACTTATTGTTGGTCGGATATTATCATTACTACAGATACGAGAGCAGAATTATGTAAATATTACTATATTAGTACCAGCATTAACTAAGATTTTATATTAACTCAGTTATACTGTGAAGCTATAATGGTATTTGTACTAGGAAGGAAGTGATAGCAGGTAATTATATTTAAACATGTTCCTGGAAGTATAGAGCAAAGAGGCAATAAAGATGAATTGTGCGATGTACAAAACATAGAATGATTATGTCAGGGGAACACGGACGAAGAGAGAAAGATACCCGGTTAGTGTATTATGGAATATCGCACTTGGTAACGCGTCCCCTGTGTGCTGTTGTACTGGTACATAAATGCCAAGAATGTTTAATACTTCCTACCCCATAACCAAATCGTTCGACCAAAACGGTCATGTCAAGGGAATATCAAATTTAAAACAATATTCCCTTTGTGACAATCAGAACGCAATCGATTTTAGATATAATTGTATTATTGTTCTTGTGGCTGTAATAATATATAGGTACCTACTATCATATAAATTTGGGCCATTTCGAAACGATAAATTATTTTATATTCGTTAAATTTTAAATTATAGACGTAGAAAAATAGATTACTCGATAATTCTGGATAAACAAAAAAAATATAAAATAAATTAAAATATATAGATAACATTTAAACTATTAAAATGTTGAATAAATTCATAGAAATATAAAAAACAATAAAAAAAAAAAAAATGTATTTCTTTTTATTTCAACCTAAACAATTTACAATTCTATTAAATTACAAATAATTAATATAATTTTTATCCGTTTATGATTAATTTAAAGCTATGAAAAATTCACAAACTGATAAAGTATATTAATTACATTCTAACAACTTACTACATTTTTATTAATGTAAATATAGATAAAGTAAATTAAATATTCTTCATTTTATTGTAATTTACAATATTTTATAAAACCGGAAACATTCGTTTATTATGTATTGTTTTATAATGTGTAAAAAGTTATAAATATATTAGTACTCTGATATCAGTAGTAAGTAAGTAACACCCATAAATATTATATCCTAAAATTTAAAAACAATAAGTATGATATTATTTACTATTTTGTTAATATTATTATTTATTATAATTAAAATGAAATAATATTAACAATTTTTTATAATGGAAAAAAATACTTATCCGCTCACGTTTACATTATAATTACATCATTAGAAAAAATTACAAATTGGAAAACTATAATTATTATTCGAGCAAGTGAAAAAAAAAAAATTTAATTATGATAATTTATTAGGTACCTGCTTTATTATATTCCTTAGTCGGAGTGAATAAATCTCCAATATTTAATCAATATAATATTATCATACGAGTATGCATAGTTTTTCGTGCATATCTATCAATAATTTTAAGACATATAACACTAAGTTGAAAAAAAAATTTTACATTTATTTAATAATAACAATTACTTTGTTTAAAATATTTTATTAGTCATGGTACGTATAATATACACTTATTTGTATAAAATTTATTATTTCATATAAAAATGATATAGTTGTTCTTTATGCGTATTGAATTATGCAATATATTTTATTGAATAAATTATTTATTATTAAATTTAGAATATAATTTAAAATATTGTACAGTGTAATTTAATTTAAAAAGAATAAATCTTTTTTATACTTTACACGTCGTCTAAATTTTTTTACATCTAGGAACATAAAATTTATTTGCATAGTATAATGTTATATATAATGTTATAATGTTAATTCAACATTGTATCAAATTTATTATAAAAATTATATGTAATATAAAAATAAGTACTCTTTATAGATAATTTGAATCATTCTAATGTAATATATTATAAATGAATAATAAATTATATGTATAATTTTATTTTAAGAAAATTTTAATTATAATAATATTTAATCAATATAAAATTTAATATAAAATTACATAAAACTCTAGAATAAAATTTAAAACAAAGTAGAAACAGTGGCATAAACCCAGAAATTACCTATTTAATAAAATAAAGAATATAATTTATTTATATACGAAGTATCATTACAAAGAACAAAAAAAAATGGCCAAGTGAAAATTTTAAATTCTATTTTTTTTTTAATAATATTTTTCTATTCATACGTTTTTTAATTTAGGCATCTTGTAAAAAATCACATTTTTCTTTTTTAAGTTATAATAAATTTGACGATAAATTATAATATATTGTTATAAGATTTTTGATATTTTTAAGTAATTTTTTGGTAATATTGTAATATTACAGAAAAAGATATACAATATACCTACATTTTATTAACATTCTGTAACATGTGATAGTATTGACAAAAAAAAATTTGAGTTAACTTTTACTGTGATATGTATATATGTGATACATTTGTGGAACCGTTACATTAATATTTCTATAAAATATAAAATTTGAATATTTTATAAAATCACAATATAATGTTGGTTAAAATTGCCAAATTTGGGTTTCAAGGTCTGAAAATTTTAGTAAAGTATACTCACATTTTACTTAGCCTAGTATAAAATATTAGAAAAATCCCAAATCTCAATATTTTTTATAGCTGTTTAAAATTTATATTTTTATTATGATCGAAAATTTTAGAATTCATATAAGTATTCTTTTTTAATATTTCTCAATATTATAGATAGGCAATATTATTACGCTTACAATATTATAAATTAAAAAAAAAAAACAAGTTTTTTAATAATTTTGTTGTTTTATACATACATATATCATATATGCGTTTAATATCATGTGTTGTTGTAATTATGTTTTATTAAAAAATGTAATAAAACTTTGGCATTATAATATTCAAATGTACGTTGCACGTATAAAATATATTTTATAAATATGTATATTAAGTCAAAAAAATTATATAAATTAATAAATACCTAATGTAATTTTCTAAAAGACGTTATATACTATAGAAAGGATATCTGATGGTTTAATGTGAGTTTGATTCAAATAAATATTATTAAATAAGTCCATGTTAAGTACACCAGATTATCAATTTATCATACATTATCATTTATGTTTATATTCTTCTTCAAATTAATCTAAATATTAATTATATTATTTTTTTCTTCATTCAGTTTGTTTACATTGTAATTAAGTTGATAATAAAACTAATACTATTCAATAAATCAATTTTTATATTAATTTATAAATATATTATTTTTTTTTTTAATATTAAATATCAAGTTTAATGCACTTCGTAATATATTTTTAATACATTAACTTTTTATGCGTTACGTATTTTATTGTGTACATTTTACATACTACGAATAATTATAAATAAACTTAAATAAAAATATATAAATTTAAAAACAAAATTCGATTTCAGTATTTATTAATATTATAATCATAATATTATCATGTGTCATAATAATAATATAATTTTATGAAATATTGTAAACTAATATTATTTATTTTTAACGAAAAATACGATATATTTTAATTCAAAATGATTAAATTCGAATATTTTATAAATATTTATATTTAAAGATAACAATAATTAAGACGTTATTTTACCTATATGTATTAGTTTTTATTTTCGTTAATTTTAATATTGATATTTTTGATAAAATAAAATACAAAAATTAATCAAAGAGCGCATTGAAAGTATTTTATTTTAATAAGAGATCCCTAGAACTGTTTACATTTACAATATTCTATAAACATTAAAAGATTTATTTTTGATCTTATTATATAGGTAATATTATATACATGCATTCACTGTAATTCTGTAGTACATAAGATAATATTTGATAATGCACAATTAAACGAATATTAATAATAAATGTAAAATATGAATTCAAATATTTTATTATAATACCTACAAATAAATTTGCGTAAAAAATCTTTAATAATCTTAAATATACAATCTCTATAGTGACTATATTAAGAATTAAAGAGATATAATTTCGTATAATTACATTTTTTGTCGACACCAATTAATTGCTTTGACTACTCAAACTGCGCCAAATATAATATGTAATATATATATATATATATAAATATATTTATTATGCTCGTATTATAAAACAGGAGTTAAAAATAAAATAAATAAGTAACAAGGTCATCTTGATTAGTGATTTCATGCGGAAAAAGTTAGCGTTTGGTTTATAAATATAATTAAATTTGTCTAAGATGAATCTTAAAATTTTTTACCGTCTATAGGTCTCCAAGATCCAGATGTAAGAACCTAGGAATTTATAATTTTAATACATTGTATTATAAACTTAGTCATCAAATTCGTATATATATATATATTACAATAATTTAAGTAATTTATACGTATGCTATATTGCATCATTATATTTGACTACAGACTGTTGGTTAATATAATATTATATTATGATAGTATAGAATAATAATCTATTCTTTACTACATTATTCTAATAAAATATTGATAAAAAATAAAATTATTTTTTTTTTTTAAATTTTACGTCCATTACGTTTTTCATCATACGTAAATATCGTTTATATCCTCGTATAAAAATGAAAAGTATATTATTCAAAATAACAGAACGTATATATTATAAAAATATTCAAACGTTTGTGGTTTAATATTCACTTTATTATGAACTAATGGTAAGAAAATATTTAATTGTATAGGTATATAATATAATATTATAAAAAATATGTATAATATATGTACATTTGGCATAAGAAAAAAAAAACGATTCTATCCTGTTTTTACAGTTGTCATAGAATATTGTGTCTGTCTGTGTGGTTAAAACAAACATACTTTGGGAAACTATTTAAAACGAACGGAAAAATTGAAATAAAAATATTAATATCCAGACAAAATGAATAATATACAGATAGGTTTAACTATAATACTTTTATTTTTTAATACGATATTTGTTTACCATACGAATTAAATGTTTTTAATACTATTCTTAATAAAAGAAAAATAATAAATAAAATATGTATCCTGTTTTTCTTTTCTATATTACATTTAAATTTCAATTAAAATTAGATTAATAATAAATTATAATGACACGTATATTAATTGATACAATTACCGATTAAAATAAATACAACGTACTAATATAAAACTATTTCTTTTTCGTTATTATTACTGATTATTGTTTAATAGTACCTACTAATTACGATTAATAATATAACTTATTATTGTTGATTATCTAATTATTGCTATTCGAATTTTAGTGAAATATATCGATACAACAATATTATAATGATGGAGACACTTAAACAATTATTAATTGCTATCATATCAGGCGTACGATATTATAACATAATATTACAGGTATTGGAAATTAATTCAATATTGTTTTCTAATATATTTACGTTTATTGTACATCATGCCTACTCGATGTTGTTCTTTAATATGGAACAAGTAGGTAATAATAAATAATAATAATATTATTATTAAAAGTTATTGTGTAACGATATAACCATAATTTATGGAAAATTACCGATGTAAATACAATAATTTGATTTTATACTTCCTTATAGTCCTGCATGTGCAAAATTTATATTTGCTAACGAGTGCTAACGTATAAAACGGAATTGCACAACTAATTAATACAACGTTATCATCGACAATTAAAAACATGAATATTATAAATATGTTATGTCGTCCGTCCGATACTGTTCGAATCCATTTTAGAATCAACGTGGGCGGAATCTCTGCAGTAAGAGAGGAATTTCATTGTGAAATTTTGTTAAAAATAAATAAATAAGACCTATAAAAAAACTGATCTAGTAGGTACCTAATAACGATAGTAAATTATTATAAAAATACTTTTCAGATTACCGCCAAAAATTGAAATCGTAATATATCACAAATTATATTCTATATAGTTACGAATCATAAGTCGACTTAACCTAACCGTTTGTTATAACTTATAAGTTGTTCGCGGGACAAATTAATCGTTTCAACATTCCGAGAAAAGAATATTCTTCGTTGTAAGTTAGGTACATAATATTTGTTTAATACCTCCGTAACGGTCATATTTCTACGTATTTTCTTCATCTAGGACTGATCGGTTTGAAGTTTGAATAAGTTTGTAAAGCTGTACCCCGGCTGTATAAAATATTCCTTGTCGCGGACAATGAACGAAATAATAATAAAAAAACACATTATATTATTATATACTATCCGTTCGAGCACGGAAGTAACCCATCACACACGTCAATTATTATTACTATTGACTTCGTACGACTAGGGTTTCTCATTTTTTTTTTTTTCATTATTATTTTGCAGATCCGTCAAATAAGTTTTAATGGTCTTAGAAATAATATTTTGCCACGATAAACGGCGCGATTTAATTTTTTTTTTTTTTTTTTGGTAACTTCGCGTCGTATTTTATTATTATATGGAGCAATAATTAATAATAATTACGTGCATAGGCGTAAATAGCTCAAAATAAATGGGGGAGGACTTAAGCCCCCCATAATATATTAACTAAATTGTCATCATAAAAATACAAATTATATCTTAGAAAATTTTATTAAATTTTAATAAAACGAGATGTTTTTGTCAACTAACTAACCAAAATCTTTGTGTTTAAAAAAAAAAAATGTCCAATTATGTCTAATTTATTATACTAATATAGCCATATAGGTACATATATAAAAATAAAATACTATATTATAGCATAAAATATTTAATGATTTTGATGAAATTTCTTAATTTTTGTCTTTTTCCACATTTTTATTTTTAAATAAAAATTAAAAACGCGATATTATTTGGGGGGACTTGGATGTATTTTAGGGGTCTTAGTCACCCCAAGCCGCCCCCTATTTGCGCCTCTGATTACGTGTATAAAAATATGATTTATAATAGTGTAGAGTCGCGGTGCGTTTATCAGGAAGACCGTGTAAAAATCATAATTAGTTTTTTCGCGGGACAACAATAATTCATCTCGGCGGAAAAACAATAGTTTCATTATTATTATTTATAAGCGTGTTTCGGCCACGTCTCGTGTGAGATGCGCGCGTGTTCCCGTGAAAATGAAAAACTAGGTTGAAATATTTCGAAAAAGTCGTGAATTTACGATGTCGTTATAATTATATTATTATTATAGACCTAAATGTGGGAAACAGTTTTTGTTTTTTTTTTTTTTTTTGTTATTCATGTAGTAAAGTGTAAAAGGTAAAGGTACCATTGTATTATTATTATTATTTTTATAGGTACGTTATATTTTCGAAAATAATAAAACGCCTCGTTTTTACCTGGTATCGATGATGATGATAATATAATATTATACCACGGTAATCACTCGTTCTACGACTCTGTGGCCGTGAAAAAAATTATATTACGATAACGGTTGAAACAATTCGAAATTATTATCAAAAAAAAAAAAAAAACAAACAAACAAAACAAAACAACATAAAATATGAACAAAACGCGAGATCGCACGGCGAGACGGAACAAAAAATAATTTAAAAAAAAAAAAAAAATACACTGAAAACGTTTTTAGGAATACACGATCTGTGGACACCACGAGCTAGCGAACGAGCTAATCGCGCGAAATATTCTCGTGGTCGCGCGGCGCAAACGAATATTACGGCGGCAGATCCGCGATGCGCTTGGAGGGTAATCCGGAACTACCGTGCTACCGTGCGCGGCAACGGCGGCTCCGGTGCTTGGGCAACTTTGGCGCGGCTGTCGTACAGTGATCGCGGGCGCCGTAAAAAAATATTACCGTAGGCTTCGCGCGTAGCCGGACGCGCGCGCGTAATAATTTATTATCGTTTTATTAACGAATTGTATTTCGTACGCGTTATTATTATGACTAGAGTTATATAATATTATATCATGTAACGTATACGATAAGAGTACAATATTATGTTTCTTTTTTTTTTTTTTTTTATTAATATTCCTCAGTGTCGAATTTTCCGAACGACCGAACGCGACCGTTTTTACTTTTTTTTTTTTTTTGGTTTTTCAAATTTTTTTCCCGTGGTATTACGTGTACGGTAATTTATTTTTGATCTTAAGTCTTTCCGATACTTTCACCCGAACTCGTATATTTAACATTAAAGGTTAGGTTTTATAATATAATTATTATTACCATAACCCCGTTCGTGGTATCTAAAAGATATATTATTACGGAGAGAACACAGTGAAAACCGAAAAAGAGAGAGAAAAAAACGAGACGTTTATATTTGTCATCCCCGACACAAAATATGATATTATGTGTAATATTATTGATGTTAATACCTTTTTCGTGTACGTTAACGTACTCGTAACGCAATATTACGAATTTCATATATTTCTAATTTGATTCGTGACGTTGTTTTGAGTATTTTACATTTTTTACATACGCTTATAACCGTTACAGTGAACAGACTCGGGCTTATATTGTTATGTTTCAGTTGGTGACGTTACCGAAATAATATTCGAAACACGGTAAAATACGTATTTAATTCGTATTTATACGCGAAACGAACTTAACGTAAAATGTACATTCCGTCTTCCAACGATTTGTGAAAATATAATCGTTAACATTTTGAACCGAAAGGCCATCGTTGAAACGTGTTAACCATTATATAACACGATAGATATAGAGGTACTAATTAATGTAATATTTTTATCGTCATTACATCGAACCAGAGTTTATATTGCATAATATAATTATTATGGTTTTTATGATTTATCGTTGAACGCCGATAATCGATTATAATAATTAATAAAATATTGAATGCCATATAACATTGTAATATGTAGTGTACCGTACGCGCAATTTTTGCGAGTAATTGATTTGAACACATTAAATAATTAACGTGGGTAACTGCAGTTTTGGTCACAGTAAAATAATTATATTATTATAATGACCATGTTACGCTAAAGTATATAATTCTATATATATTATGCATTTCATTATATTATTATTATTATTATTATTATTATTTTTATTTTTTTTTTTTATTATTATTATTATTATTATTATTAAAATTATTATTATTATTATTATTATTATTTTTTTTTTTTTTTATTATTATTATTATTATTATTATTATTATTATTATTAGAAACATAAAATCAATGTTACAAAACATAATAATATTTATAATGAATAAATAGACTTAACGGTGTAATAATCGGTTTGCTAATGATATTAAGTACAAAATATACGGACTCGGTTAGTAATGTAGAGGTATATAAGTTGATTATTATAGTTTCGTTTTAATAGGGTTTCGTATTAATTATTCTGATTCGATTTAAATTTTGATTTAGTATACTCTTGAACATCATTGTAGTGTGTTTTTGTACAAATATTTTTTATCGTCGATTATTTATACTTTCGTTAAGAATAATATTATTATTATTAGTGTGATTACAATAAAACAAGTTGTATCTATATAATAATTATTAAATATACATGCTGTATTTTTGTTATTTATTTTAAATTATTTATAATTAATTTCATCTTATCAATCAACAATATTTATTATGTTATAAAATAATGTTCGTATAATTTTTTTTTTATTATAGCAGGTAGGTACCTACTACCTACGTATAATAATAATATATAATACATAGTACCTATTGATATTAAAAAACAAAATATTTTCTTGTTTTAGAAATTTAAATAATTTATTACTGACACATAATTTTACATAATAACAGTGCCACAACTTTGTATTGGAAAATATTCATTTCGGCTATCTATAATAAATGAAAGAAAAAAAACAGCTGGTGAATTTATTCTATACTTTAGTAGTTTATAATATGGTATTTCAATACCATAAATGGAAACTAAAGACGACATCAATTACATAGGCGACAAAACAATTGGGCGAACATTTGAGAAAACACACCAAAATGCAAACAAACTAAAAACACTTCAAGCATCTGCCACTCGCCAGCAAATGGCATTTAGCATTTCTGGGACTCATATAATATGGTTCACATTCATTAACATTATAATCAAATTGATTATAATTTTCAATAAAATAATCAGTTAAAATATTATCATGAAAGCATCAGACGAAACGTTCGTTGATAACTCATTTATAACTCATTTTAATATACTAATTAAACGTTTAAAAAATAATTACATTCGTTTATATTAAAACACGTGAGTGAAACATTAGTAAGTATAAAATCAATACTATTATAGTGACGATTATTTCCAATTTTTATTAGAATGCTTTTATATAAATATAGGAACAATATTTAACTGTAATTTTTAGAAACCCGATTTTTTTTTTATATAATATGATGTATTTAATATAATTATAATAGTAATAACTAAAAAAATAACAAAATCCACAAAAATGTGATTTTATTATATAATTACCTACATAGTTTGGAAACAATGTAACAGATTAAAACAAAATATAATATATATATAAATATTTACAGTAAAAAATATTTTAAATATTTAAAATTATTCATAATTTAATAAATATAATCTAATAAATTTAAATTTCTTTAAGTATAAAACTATTTCAAAAAAGAATCGTTTTTATTGTTATTAATATTTTAGAAATCTCAATTTTCTATACGTATTTCGAACACATTTAAAATTTAGTTTATTTATTATTTTAATTACATATTATAATTGTTTATAAGAACAGATAACTATAAGTCTTCTTTGATTTTTTTTTTTTTGCAAATTTACGTTTATTTCATTTGCATAACATTTTATCTTAACTTGAAAATATTAAACTCAGCATCTATATTATATAAAAATAACAACTATAAAATAACCGTTAAAATTATTATTTGATATGACTTTTATATTACCTATATTATAATAATTATTATCGAACTATTATGTAATATTGAATTACCTAACATTAGATTATTAATTATTATAATTGGAATTTAATATTTTTGCGAAAACGAAACGCGGTACAATATAATTTATGAGTACATATTTAGGTACTTTTATGATATACGTATTATTCATTCCCTACTCAACTACGTTAATTGTTATATATAAATATATATTATATAATATTTACATTATACAATTACGTTATATATTTATTATTATTTGTAATTCACACGGGATTAGGCTAAATAAAAATTAATACACACTAATGAGAAGAATTTTCATCGTATAGTCGTGTATTTCAATTATGTACATCTTTCT
>JAIUCT010000009.1:10680240-10695031 GCA_021307375.1 Tetraneura akinire
TAATAATAATAATAATAATAATAATAATAATAATAATAATAATAATATGTGTAAGGACGCCATTCGACGTATATAAAAATTAAAAATAAATATGTTATTAAAATATAATTATCATGTTTAATTGTGGATAAAACTATTTTTATTCTACGATTACATCAACGACGTTAAAGAGTTTAACGTGATTTAATTTTTAATTACATGAACGTAAATTAAGATAGAATATAAAAAAATGCATTATATCTCTACACTGGTTTTTATGACACGATTCAATAACTCATCAGCTGTTTTATTATTTACCTTCTGGCGTTAACATAATTATTTCGAATAATTGGCACACAGAAGTAATGAAAATTAAAATATCGTTTAAAACATCTACACGATTAATTTATTGCAGTATCTCAGAGAAATTAACAAAAGTTTATAATACGTTTTATATAACAATATATTATTATTATTTGTATACTTTGTGAGGTAAATCAGTACACAGTTATATTATTCGTGTTTGTATTCTAATCACTGTCATTGCGAATTGATAATATTATAAAAAAATACAATTTTACCATTAAATTTTAAACACTGTTGCCCGTATGCATACTCATTTAAAAGTTACTTAAAACTAATTTAAGCGTGACCTAGTCGATGAGTTTTACTTAAATTTTAAGTGGTGGATGGATCACGCTTAACGCGCCCCTAAATTACGATTATATTTAATAATTATTTATCACAGTATTTCTACGAAATTTTAACATTTAATTAAAGTATTTAATTTATTTATTTATTATTTAAGTATACAAATCTAATAAATCGGTGTACGATATTATTGGGATTTTCAACTAAAATTTTCGAAACACGGGCTATTATAAATTCCTAAACAAAGGTATTACTACGATAATATTTTACTTTATAATCATTTTTATTATTATCATTGATTTTATAATATTATAATATCAACGGTATTATTAAATTGATTGTCTTTCTTAATTATCCAATTTTAGTTTGTCTTGTGTAGTTATACGTTATTAATTTAATCTTGACGAACGACACACAACATTAGGTTTAGTAATTTAGTACAATTTTTTTTATATTTATGTACGGTTTTACGGTTACAACATAAAAGTAAAATTTAAAAAATTAAATAACAACATAGGATTCTTATTTTATTAAGTTAAAGGAAGTCAAAGTGAGTATTACTATAAATTATATTTAGATTTTTTGACCTATTCTTTTTTTATTATTTGATTTTCATTCAAATCCATTTTGTTTATTGTAATATAAGAAATTAAATATATTTTTCAAATTTTAAATATGTACAACGAATTTTTGAGGAAAACTCCTAATAGTAAAATATCAAATGAAAACAATCAAATATCATGGCAGAAAAAATATATTTAAGAATTATTAATTTAAGTAGGTAATAATATTAACTACGGTCTACTTAAATTTTTTGAATGTGCAATAAAATTTTTACGGATGTGTTAAGTAGAGTTTATGTGACACTTAAGCCATTTTAAATGACACATAACATAATATACTAACTATGCGTACGGGCCTATATTGCGCAAATTTAAAATAATTTATTTAAATATAGTGACAACACATAATTTCAAATGTTTATAAAAATAATATTTCTCATAAAATTTACACTGATATTAAATACTATTATTATTTCTATTTCCCCCAGATATAAAAAAAAATATTAACGTTGTAACTTCATATAGAACGTCATATTATTATAATTCCCTATATTGAATTATTAAATTTCAAATTAAGTATATTAAATTATAATATAGTTTCATAATTATTGATAATATTAATAAATCGTGTTCTAAACTGCATGATATTATAATAATGGACTTATTGTTATTTGTTTGGGAGCATTTTAACTGAAATATAGCATGAAAATTACCTATTTATTGATTTATTACACGAAATATAATAATATTTTCTTTTACCATTGAAAGGTGTTATTTCCTTTCAGATTATTATATATCGGATATTCAAATGGATTTAATAGATCAATTTTTTTAAATTATATTTTATGTTCTGAAATATGAGTAATGATACGATTGCACGCGAATAATAAACAGATTGAAGACACCTGTCAATGAATGTGATCGGTTAAATTGTCATGGATTAATTAAATTCTTATAAGTTATACTTATAATAGTAATATTGACAATATTCAAAGGAAATTTTTAAGTGTTTAATAAAATACTATAATGTATATTGTATAAATGTATACAATACATATTATATCTATATAGTATTATACGCAGTATATAATATGAATAGATTTTATAAAAAAAGATTTATAGTCTGAATTTTTAACAAAATCATAATTTTATTTTGATAGCCGTGTTCATAAAAAAAAAAAAAAAAAAAAATAAATAAATAATAATAATAATAATAATAATTATAATATATATAAAAAAAAAAAAAAAAACACTTAAGCGTATCCATTACATAACAAATTGGCGAGGCATGCATAATACGGTAAGCTTATATATGATGGCCTTGGCTTGACACGACTAGGATTTTCCGGACGACTTCCGGTCTTAGCTGGCTGTCTCTCTGAGCGATGAACGGGCGACGTTAAAAAGTTCCAGCTCTGCGCATAACTCTGCATTATAAATCCTCTTTTTCGTGACTAATGCGTCCTTGAAAATGGTTTAAAAAAAATCACCCGAACACCCCTTTTTTATATCATTATTATGATTACCTATGCATATTATACAGCACACGTGTACAATACAAGAGTATTGTGTATTTTAAAGTTCGTAAGATTCAAAAATGTTCCCTAAAATTCGACCTCTGCCTGTTTTTCTGAAAACAATACACCGTGACTAACGAGAGATTTCCTGTGATAAGATATCTATAACTAATTACATTTCTAGTCGTATACATTTACTAATAAAGTAATAACTTAATCTACGTCGTTAAAATGACGCATTGCAAAACACACGAATAACGTACACAATAGGGAAATGATATTTCGTATATAAACGAATTTATAATATGAACATAATGCGAGTGAAATATGAAATCTAAATAGTTTTTTTTTTTTTTATTTAAGTATAAAAATGTAGAGTAAATTTATATTTTATATTTTAATAATATATTATGATAAACTGTTAGATAATACTTGATTTCTGTGTTAAAGTTAAACATTTTGATAAAATATTATTTATTTTAAAAAATAATATGGTTAGAAAATCCTGATTAAAATCTACAACCTATATCGTACATATTGTATACTTTATCATAAACATGATACAGAGCATTATTAAATTGAACAGACAGTCTACAAATGCGTGACACAAATGGCAAAGCAGTACATTTTCAGTAATAATAAATCATATAAAAATATTTAAAATAACTGACACGTTGGTACAGTTCATTTTGGCTTGTTATTATAATAATACGCTGTGAAATATTTAATTAAACTTTAAATTTTAAATCTTCATTTAAATTTAAAATAATAATTACACATAGGACACATTTGTTTCGTTATCTTTGTCCTCGTATTTATTTTTTTAATTTTGATTTTATCTTAATGTACTACATAATATATTATAACTGCAGTTTTTAGTTCACCTGAAATTAAAAATATGCCAGTACAATGGTATGTTTTATTTTAAACCAAACACGGTATAAACGAATTTCATTTAAGCAAAAGTCAATTTTATTGATAAAAATGTACCTATTCAATTATTTCTAACTGTTTGTGGAATTATTCTGTAAAAACATTTTAAAAAAAAAAAACAGTACCTCAAACAAAACAATTAAATATTTCTACGTTATATTATGTTACCTCATAATAAATAATAATAATAATAATAATATTAATAATAATAATAATAATAATAATAATAATAATAATAATAATAATAATTATAATAATAATAATAATAATAATAAAAAAAAAAAATTGGTACCAAATGTAGTAAAATAAATGAAATCTGGGTCTAAATTTTCTAAATATTTTGAAAGGGTAAATTTTTCAGAAGATAAATTCTTTACGTGATTACTATCTGCGTACGAGACACGAGTTGAGAATACATCCACGTAATACATTTATTCTTGAATATAGTATAGAGTACGTTGTGCATATTATTACTTTATTTCTTTATGTATAAAAAAATGTTTCTCTTTTCATTATATTCTTATAGAATAGATTGCCGATTTGTATGCCTATACGTATAATATTACGAAGTGTTAATGTATTAGAAAAATATTTTAAAAATATCTCGTCCGTTGTAATTTCATACTCACTGGTAGCTTAATAAAGCATAAAAAAATATCACATTTATTTTTAATCTGCTTATATATAAATTATAGATATATAATTTGGCGAAATTTAAAATCTGTGTTATGTATATTATGTATGTGATCTAAGCAGGGATGGATAGGCCCATAGGGAAAAAGGGATTTTCCCTGTGGACCCTCATCTTGTATAATGTCAGTGGCCCCCCTTGAAACCACTCGATTTTTAACAATTTTACAAGTTATTGTTTTAAAATAAGAATATACGAATAATGCGAGCAATGCGAGCAATTTTTTTTATTTTGGTGGCCTTTATACGTCGGTACGTATTTATTTTATTTATTATAAAGTTAATTATTATATTAAACGATAAACGATCATTTAAGATTAAATAACAAAATTGATTTCAAGAAGCTTAATTTTTTTTTATATCAATATGTAAATTTAACGATTAAAAGTAACAATTATAAAAAATTCTGAAAATTAATTACCTATTATATATTTTACTTTAATTATTATTTCTATTAAAATTTAATTAGCAATTAATTATTTTCTTCGGCGGAAATTAATGTGATAATAATTATACACGCGACGTGCATATTAATTGATATTTTTTATGATAGGTATTTTATATTATGAAAATAAGCTTGTAAATTAATTTTACATTGTTTTAATTTATTATTATTATTAAAATTATTTTTATTATTTCGGCCATAAATCGATATTTACAAATATAATGTGTCAATACATCGAATCGAATAGTATATTATAATCGATTACTATTATGATAAACATAACCTATAACTAATGAGTAAAGTACGCTTCAAAACGTACATTCTGTATTTATATTTTATAGCGTACAATATTAATATCGCATAAATGTTTTTTATTTTAAATATAAATTATAGTCGTTAAAATATTTCACGAAGAAAAAATGAGTTAAATATAAAATTAAATATGAATAAAAATTCATTTAAATTTAAAATCATAATATCCAATTCTCAAATATTGTAAACGAGCATTTTATTAATATATTATTCATAATAAACGTGTAAAATACATTTTTAATTTTTATATAATATAGGTAACTAAATATTAATTGGCATTTGTAATACACGGGCGACAGGTACGACTGTTGAAATATACTTGATAATCAAAATTCGTACAATAGATAATTTATTAAAATATAATCGTTAAATTAATTTTTTTTTATTTATTTATGTAATATGATGTGCACGTAATAAATTATTTACAAAAATACGTTCGACAATATTAAAATAATATACGTGAAGTTTTTATAATATTAAAAATAAACGATACAGCGATAAAAAATAAAATCGTTTCATTTGCACTAACGCATCGTAGGAAATATGAAAAAAAATAGTGTGTATATGTCGTAAAATCCTAAATCATACATTTTGCATTAAATTTTTTTATATTAATAAGATAATTTTATGTTTGAAATTGTAGCATATATTTCAAATTAAAAATCATATCGCGAATAAAAAAAAAATCAAAATTTATCACCAGATATAAATTTCATTCAATTTGATTACCCAAATATAGGGGACGAATAACATTTATTATTAAAGAAAAATAATATTTTGAGAATAAATTTAATATTATATTTATACCTGCGTTATCACGAGATTCGTGTATTTATAATTAAATTAGCATTAACTTGACAGGTTAAAATGAATGTAAACGCCTATTTATTATGTTTATTAACTTATTATGCATAAGTATATATTATTTTTATCTACGAACAATTCAATTATTTAGTTTAATTTATTTATATATACGATTTACGTATACATATATATACCTATAGATAAGTTAAATTATTTATTTTCATTTCACGAGGAGATTTTTATTAAAAATTATATAATGTACCTACCTTCATTTTATTACGCGAGCTTATAATTCTCGTTTCTTAGTTATATACGACTCAGGTAGGTAAGACAAAATAAAATTTAAAACTTAAATTATACGATTCTTTTCTTTTTTCTTTTTTTTTCAGTATACAAATGTAGTGTAAACTTTTTATTTTTATTTAAATCGTCTTTGAAATTATATTATAGTTGGTTTAAAAAATGTAATAACTTAAATGTGATATTAAAATATTAAAGCGAATTACGAGGGAAATTTTTCTATATTTTCCGTAACTATTCGCAGTTACAATATTTTGATTTTAATAAAATCGAATAAAATATAACACATTTCGGACTACTCTAAGCGTGAGTCGAATCAAATGACTTGGGATTGATGTTTATAAATTATCGCGTATAAACGTAAAATCGCACGTATTATGTCATGATATCCGTCTTAGTTAATTTTACACGTATAGTAGTAACTAGTAAGACCGAAAAGCCCCGAGTAAAATATATTCCGTCTAATTGCAGTATCAACTTTCATCTTTTCGCGGAGTCCTCCGACAGTTTTAATAATGATTTAATTATTGAAATAAAATAATTAACTCATTAGCGAGTATACACGTTAAAATAATTAATTCGTATTACGCACACGAGATTACGAATAATTATTATAATATTTTTCAGACCTAACCGATTACAATTTTTTTTTTTTTTTTGTCCACGAAAATAAATCGAATCTATACTTGTCTTTGAATAAAACAAAAAAAAAAGATCCGTAGGTACGTTATTACGAAAACGACATAACGTCTACAGTCGTCCGATTGATTTTTAGAGAACAAATCACAGCAATCGTAAAATGTCGGTCGAGTTCAAATCGCGGGCTATTGTTGAAAATCGATGATTATCGGAAAATAATAATTAATTTTTTTTTTACGTCTTTGCTATTCAAACGGACCGTCATCGTCACCGCAACCGCAGTCGAGTTCCTTCGGATTTTTATACTCAGGTATTACACGGATGGCGGACGGCCCCATGTGTCGCGCGTCGGTATGAATTTCACGCGATATAATACGAGAGCGTGAACAGTAGCGCCGCCGCGTCGACACACGTCCGTCACTGTCAACTTGTCACTCTCGTCGTACTTAATTAGCTCACCGCGCGATTCCGACAAGTCGTTATTTTATACATTACTTTCTATGTGCAACCGCCGTCGCGTATGCGGTATACGCGGTAATTACCACGTGTAACCCGACATGACCGACGGAACGAAACGTATAGGTATAACCTACGCGCGGATCACCGTACGGTTTTCTTCTCGTTCGCGTAATACACATTATAATTTCATTAAACTCGTAAGTGTTGTGGAATATTAATATCATTATAATATTGTGAAGACCGAAAATATATTCTTGTTACGAAATACGACCTCTACAATTCTCGCAATTTCTGTTGTTTTTGTAACGTAATATTTTAATTTGAACTTTAAGTCTCGAAATAATTGTGCGATATTAAAAAAAAAAGAAAGGAAATTACTTTTGCGGTCCGAAATTAAAATTAGTACGAGACGGACCCGTGTGTTCAATTAATTATTATAAAAAAAAAAAAGAAACTATTTTGGCTCGTCTCTGGCGATTTAAAAAAATATTTTTTTTTTAATAAGTACCAAAAAAAAAATAATAATAAATAATAAATAATTTTGAATCGTAAATTATTATTATTCTGCTATTATTCCGGAAGTCCGGTAACAATGTATCGACTATATACCACGTTAAATTAAAAACGAATTCCGATGGAATTCATATAATAATATTTTTTTTGATCTACGATGCGGACGACATGGCGATGAGTTTTTGTGCCCAACGCAGGAGCAAGTAAAATATTTTAGCACTTTTATTGATAATATTATATTCTTCAAAACGAACGTTCGAAGTATAATATTATATAGTAAAATAAATATTTTGAAAACATTTATAATATAATAATTTATATTGCCTAAATGAAATTATACCGACTGTTGAATATTTTTTATCCGCCAACAAAAACGTAAACGACAAATCTGTCCTAATAAATTATAGTCACCCATGGGAAGTTAGTAAGTTACCCCCTATCACTAATGGCTATACGACCGCACGGCAAACACAACGAATACATTGGAATTATAATATAAAAGTAAATATATTTAAACTCCATTAAATATTACAGTTGCATCGAGACCATACTCTATTATTTAAATGTGATTTTGTAATCGTATCGTGCACTTGTAAAAATAACAAAATGTCGATGGCACATTTTTTCTGATTGCCTGAATCCAAAACGACTTGTTTAATTCGATGATTATTGAATTCTTGGTTTATCCGTATAATTTATAACTGCGGAGTGCCTCTCGTATTTTAGTAGGTAATCAATTTTATCAAGAACCAATTACCTAACCGATTGACATGAAATTATACATGGATATTTGATTGGACCTAAAGAATTCCAGTGTTGACTTTATGAATTCCCAATTCCCCAAATAAATTATTATTTGGTCCACTCAGAGTCAAAAACCAATTTTTAAGCCAATTTCCGTATATTCATTCGTTTTAGAACGTATCTTCTACTGAAGTAAAACTACCTACCTTTATTTATTGATATTTATTAAAAACAGAATATGGCATTAAAATAGAGGCTGCGAATTTGTCAATACACAATGATTTTTTATTTTTTATTATTTAAGACAATTAAAAAAAAATTGTTTTCATATTTATATTAAATTCTTAGATAACCAAATAATAGATTTTATTTTTATAAAAATTTTAATAATTGAAAAGTATTTACTAAATTATTATTTTTTTAAATTTAAATAAATTTAATATTTTATAATATTAACCACGTTTATTGTAATTATATTATAATTGATAAATGATAATGTAACATTTCAATATGATAGGTAACAATATCAATTGTAACAGAATCGCCACAAAACGATCAAAATGTAATGTTCGCTAATATTTTGCTTGTGGTGCTGATACATTATTCTCCGTTTAGTTAGCCAAACAATTTTTTCCCCCTTTTTTTTCATTTAGCCATAGTTTGGCCTACATTATTATATTTTTTTAAATTAAATTTTATAATTTTAAGATAAATCATGACTACACATTATATATCTTAAAATTTTAATTAATAAGAAAACAAAGATTTTTTTTAGTTTTAAGTACCTACTCAAAAAAAAAAAAAGTTATAATAATGAAAAATGTGACTTGTATATATATATATAAATAAGGTGAAAAAATCAGATTTTTAGAAACATTTAATAGATCAAAAGTTAATTGGGGTGGATAAACTAGATGAGACACTCTGTATATACCTAAGTTTTTTCGGTGTTCATTTCATGATCATATTATTATCGTCTAAGAGAAAAACACGTTATGCACAGTAATCACTGAATATTTCAATGTTTATGCTGCTGTGATTTATTTGTTGAAAATGCGAACGCAAGTTTCAATAGATATTGTAATCCTTCGAATCTAAATGGTGGTAGTATCCGATGGTATTATTGGTATTATGTGGGAATGAACACATTTTGATCATTTCCAGCTATAGTTGATATTATAGTTTCAATTACATTTCCACTTAGAGATTTTATACATAAACATGTATTGAGTAATGTAGGTGGATTACGATATAATCATTATTTATACATTATATATTATATAAGTATGTGTGTGTGTGCATGTGTGAAGTGGCGCGTATTTAAGATTTTGACAAGAGAGGGATATTTATCAGAAAATATTAAATTGATCCAAAAGGGGATATAGTTCGATAAAAACAAAACAATTTTATTTATCAAAAAATATCACTCGAAAAAAGTCTAAAGGGAAAATTTGTCCCCTGTATCCCCTCTCCTTAAATACGCCATTGTGTGTGTTTGTACGTATACGACTCGTTTCGTGTAAATAATCTAAAATAATTGTCTTAACTTTTAAATTTTAATTATGTTTTATTTTAACGTTCGGTCAAAAATTATATTATTTGCATAATTGTATACAATGTTAGCGTGTCACAAAAACGCACGACGTTATACAAAAAGTATTGTCTCGTTGAACTCTTTTGGCAAAAAATCAACTGAGAAATTCGAATCGCAGTTTCCACTTTCATGTTTCTACAGTTTAAACGTAATAATTATGTTATATATCCCTAAATATATTGATGGATATAGATTTTGTATATTTGGTTTGTAAAGTATTAACAAACAGATGTTTCGTTGATTCGTGTACATTGAACACTTCGAAGTTAGTTATATATTAATTTAAAACAACGTGTAAACTTATATTTTTATAGTTTTTTTTTTTGTTTTGAAATGTTTTTTTATAGTTTTTTTTTTGACAAATAAGCAATTTTACTTTTTGTAATTTTGCATTTATTTATTTTATTTTTCTACTAAACAAAAGTTAATAACACGGGTAAATTTATTTTCGATGTTTGTAACACCTATCAGTCAATTTTTAAAATATATTGTTTCAGCACTCATCGCATAATATAATTTGTTTAGAGTGTTGATTTGTGACTTTCACACCGAAATTAAAATTCTAAGACAAATGGATTGCTTAATATTTCAACAATTGATATTCTACAAAAACATTCCAATTGTGTCCAATAATATTATGGTAAAATAAAGATACGTTCAATAAATATAATTTAATGTAATACTCGTATTTATGACACTCATAAAAATATAAATATGAAAAGGTTTATTTAGCAATAAATACACGAGCATTATTTATTTTATTTACTATAATAAAATATAAAATATAAAATTAATTATTAAGAATTATCTTTGCATAGGAATAATAATATTCTTATTCAATTTTTATTTGAACGGTTTATCTAAAAGTCAATAGAGTACGAAATAAAATATTAGATATGTATTTATGTAAAAGATATTATAATTTATAACCATAAAAATAATAATAATATAACAGTGATTGATTAATTTCAAAATATATTTTTATCTTTAAAAAAGAAAAAATGTTTATGGAATATTGAAGTGAAAGACTTTCACATTCGAATGTATTATATTTTCTATTATATTCTACTCGAAAAGATATAATAAATATTAAACTTCAACTTAAATTTAAAATACGAATTTTTTATAAATTAAAGAAAAATTATATTAAAATATGAAGATTAAATTATTATTACATGCGTGTACACAGTATTATAAATTTTCATTTTAAAGAAATTAAATGTATGTAGCTATTTAGTTTAGTTTTACGTATAATACTTATATTATTTTTTTCAATTTTTATCGTAATATTTGACACCGCTATATATTATGTACACTTAAAATAATAATGAACAAAAACACTAACATAGTTATTAAATTATTCAAATTTAAACGAAAAACTAACAGTTGTAATAATAATTTCATTATATATCCGTAACATATCTAAACGTACATTATACAATGGCGCTTATTTAAATGTCGCTCATAAATGGTAATAACAAAACTAATGAGACTCTGTTATTCTGAAATCGTCGGCTGGACACGTGTTGATATTTGACAAATACGAGTATCACAAATACGTGTCATCGTCAAGACAAATATCCATGTGTTCATGCACGTAGATATTAGGTAATATATTAAGTATAATTATTATATCCGCGTATATCTGGTCCGACGTACATTATTCATAAATGGATTTTAAATATTATTGTATAAGACCAATAAGTTTTTGGTTTTTCTAGTCACAATTTGAATAGTTATAATCATTTTTTGAACGTTTACCCTTTGTAACCAAATAATATTATAAAATTATGTCGTTTATTATTTATTATAAACTGGTCACTTAACTTGGGCGAGTACAGTGTACAGACAATTTGTAACTTACAAATTATAATATGTACTACGATTTAAAAATGTTAATTCTTTAATTAATTTATTAAACGAATTTAAATTAAAGAAGAATAGGTGTTTTTTATTCGTTTTTATTCGTTAAATAACGTCCAAAATAAAATAATGTCTACCTTTTTCTTTCGAAAACACCCATAAATATACCATTATTATGATTTATTGATTTCAATTTCAAATTTAAATTTTTATTGTTTGATATCGTATTTTTTACAGTTTGTCTTCAGCTTATAAATAAAAATAAAAAAAAAAATATAATATTATTACTGTATTATATATTTTCTGGTGATACTTTATGGACGAGTTTTCCACAATAAAGGAATTTTGCGGAACCATCGATTTATTACTATATTCTATAGTCATTTATATATTTTTTGTTTTTTTTTTATATATAATAATAATATCATGTTCATCACATTTCATATCAATATTCTATTGTCCTTCCGTCATTTTCTGGCTTTAGTTTTCACGATTCGAATATATCATCCTTTTATTTGTCGGTCGAAAAGAGTTACTTTTGTACGTTTATTAATTATTATTGTAACCGCGTATTAAAATAATATATTATATTCGTATACATAATATACCCGTTTTATCACAAAAAAATGTACACCAACGACCATTATTTATGATTATTATTTATTTTTGTTAACTGATAACGAAAGTGGTCACTTTTATTGCGATACCTGCCTATTATACGAACACGCGGGACGTTATCGTATAGTATTTCGTTCCTTTGCAAACGGTTTTCTACTCCCAAAAGGCATAAAAATGAACTTTCATACGTATAATAGTTGTACACCTATTTTTCGTTTTATTTCTCGTTACTCGATTTAATAATAATTATTTATACAATTTTTATGAAAACGCGGCATCCCTTCGGGTCACGTTTTCTAAAGAATATAAAAATAATATAAATTATATATCCGCGCCTTTTCCTCCGTAACAGTATATTTGCTCGCCTTATCGTCAATATTCCGAATAATAATATTCGCTATTTTCCTAACGACGTTTGTTCCATTTTTATTGTTCTTATACCCTTTTTTTTTTTTTATTATTATTAAGTATATCATTTTGATTCGATCTACAGCGGACGATAAATCCGTAATGATATTATTTGAATAATAATGTGATATTATTATTATTCCGAACGACGGGTTTTGCGAGTATTAAAATAATATAAAATTAACAATATCTGGGTATTGGAATGAATTATTTTATTTCACGCTCGTAATAATAATAATAATAATAATATAATACACCGCGGTCTCGTTTATATGGCGTGTGACGTGTTCTGTACGCGTTCGAAGTCGCCGCCAAGTGCGATCAGCGTTTTTAATGTTGGCCGCGTTAATTTTGACAGTTTCGAAATACGTATCAAAACAAAACAAAAAAAAAATACACACGTTATAAAATAAATAAAAATAAATAAAAGAAAAAAAAAACGACCGATGCCAACGTCCCGGCGCACATTTTAACCCGAGACAATGCCAAAAAAAAACACTATCAGCGACGATATCTGTCACCGCGTATTATACCGTCCAATTTATACATCATCCGGACCGATATCATAAACGTTTTAGTACCTAGGTATAATAATATTAAAATAATAATTGCCAAACGATCCGCGATAACGTCGAATATTCCCGTACAACGCGTATTGCGTTCGATATATTATTTTAACGAATTGATAATACAATAATATATTGTGTTCTCGTTTTATCCGAATAAACATACGATATTTACGGTTGTCCGATTCGTCAAAACTATATGGGGCAAATTAATAGAAATAAAAATGAAAAATAACAAAAATTAACGATAACAATTATAATTATTGAAAGGCGTTCGTATTGAATATCGCGCGTTTCGTAATATTTCAAAACGCACGCATTACGTTGTAAAACATTCGGGGCTATCTCCCGAACGACACTATAGGTATCTAATTACGTGACTCGTGTACCGCGAGCTATTTTCGCGTTAATAAATCGTTGCCCCTAGATTCAGTCGGTACATAATTCGAGTAGAATATCCTCGCACAAATGATACGATATGATAACAACGTCTCACTTCTCGGTATGAATTTACGGTTCAAAATATAATACTTGTCTACGACTACGATCCTTCTGCGGATATATACACAATGTAATATATTACATAATATCCAAGTCGGTATCAAATCTCCCGCGGGACTGTTTTAGTATAGACCAATTCGGTTTACTCGATAAAACTTATTTCCAAAAATCCATCCACCCTACCCTCGTCCCGTCTTGTGAGGTAGTAGAAATTATACTATATTACAACACCGTGGGTGGCTGATATCCCCCGACATGGCGCGCGTAGGTCGGTTTAGATAACTTCGCGACGGTACTTTCGCCGTAAATCATTCGTATAAAACGTTTTCACGTTTATTTCGTTTTATGTTTATTTATTTATTACGATTATTATTATGATTATTATTATTATTACGATTATTATTATTATTATTATTATTTTATTTTTCGGGTCTTGCGTATACGCGTGAATCGTACCGAAACGTTGCCAATGCGCGCGCCGCCGCAGTCAAAAATAGCCGCAAGACGACGCGACCCAAAAGACAAATGACCGGCGGCGGCGGCTTGGAGACCGTTTGAAAATTATCTTAAATACAGAAGAAAGATGATGATAATGATGATGATGATGATGATGATGGTGATGATGATGATGATGATGGTGATAACAATAATAATAATAATAATAATAATAATAATAATAATAATAATAATAA
>JAIUCT010000009.1:10695636-10825483 GCA_021307375.1 Tetraneura akinire
TAATAATAATAATAATAATAATAATAATAATAATAATAATAATAATATTATGTACGTCCATTCAAGAGTGTATGAGATATTATTATCATTGGGCCGTTTGCGAGACTCAGTGGTGCTAAAACTTTAAAAAGAATATTGTAATATGTTATTGCGTACAAAAATCGTATTATTTTTTAATATAAAAATAAAAAATAATAATCGAACGGACGAATTCGATAGTTTTTTTGCGACGAAATAAAGTACTTGCAGATTTTTTAAAAATTTCAACCCTAGACTTAACGAACTGCAGATCACTTGGCAGTAAATCCGCTGTAACGCCATACATTGTTATAAATCATACTGTAAATACTGTAAAACGTAATATTATAGTTTTTTTTTTTTATATACAAACGTTTATTACGCGCAATATTTTATCAAGACTGAAATTATGTCTTCGATATTCCGCCCACAAAAATGACTTTAAATTGAAATAGTTATATAGTGATATCGCGTTCGAAATGCATACGTAATAATAAATTTCATAACGAACGTCGTATTATTAGCATATTTTTATTTTTATAATTATTCGAAATCGATATTTTAATGTTATATGTTTTTTTTTTTTTTTTTTTTTTTTTGTCATTATATAAAACTATTTGTGGCGACCGAGATGTAAAATATATTTATTTTACACAATGAAGCCATTTTAAGTTTCAAACACGAAAAGTTTCATAATTTATTAATAATTGTTGTTAAATTAATTATTGTTTTAATGGTTTAAATTTTCACTCGTATTTCACGTTATGGCATTAAACGCATATATAGTGTAACATTAGATAAATATTGATATAGATGTGCAGTTATAAAGTTTAAACTCACTTGTTTCGTACTTTAATTTTAAATCGTAATAATATTATTGTATTTGTTTATAATTTTATCGTTACGTTTTAAATGATAATAATATAAATATTACATTATAGATAGGTATAATACACAAAAAATGATATCAAATTTATTGATAATTGTTACAGTTCTTTAAAAGATTCGAGGTGATATTTCCGTCCATAACGACTTAAATATGATAAAAAAATTAACTTAATATATTTTTTTATCAAGTATCTATATCAAAAACCCAAAGAACACTACCGCCTTATTTACATCTTAGTATTCACGTTTATTTCTCAAAGAGGATTAATCAATTTAAACCCTTTCATTAAGGTATACCATTGTGCATATAATACGACATAAACAAACTGAAGTACAAAATTACACTAATGCACAGTATAATATCTCGATTACCAAAGTAGATAAAATAACATGAATATATTATATAACCTGTAGATTATATAGACATATTATTAATTTATGTTGATTATTATGTATATTTATTGAGAAATAAGTTCAATGAATGTATTTAATAATTCCGTTGTCGAGTATATTACATTATTTAATTCTATATACGATATAATATAATTAAAACAATAATATTATTAATTATTATGTAAAAACAAAAATGATTTAAATAAAATTTCATTTTAAATTCTGAGCGAAGCGAATGTTTGGTTTTACACTGATTTGTGTTTATATTTTATTTTTTTTTTTTATGCATGAAAACACTTTTTCGACCAGAAATAATACTACAATTTTCATGAACAGCTTATGTTTCCGATTGGAAATTGGATGTAGTTGTAACTTAATTTAGGTTATTCTTCGAATTTCTTAAAATTGATCCTATGGGAAAAAAAGATGAAAAAATTGAAATTTTAAACGAAATTAATTTTTTCACAATAAACAGGAAGTTATGAACTTAGAGACTTGACAATTTTTTTTGATGGTATTTACATAGGTACTTTATACATTTCTTTTTATTACGTGAATTAAAATATTAATAACAATTTTTTAATCAAAATATCTGACTGAAAACGCTCACAATCTTTTTTTTTTTTTTTAATCGTTGTTTCATCAATGCATTTAAATATAAATTAAAATACAATATGCAATATCATTTCCATGACCATTCTTATTTCCTCACATTTTTTCCATATCAAATATATAAAAATACTAATTATTCAAGTATCACTAAGATAAGAAAAATAAAAAGATGATAATATAATATTTTATTTAGAAAAACTTATTTTTCATTATGAATTATAATTAATATTATATAATATGGTATTGTAATTTGTAATATACCGAATTATTCTTAAAATAAGAAAATATAATTTCTTTTTTTTTCACGAATAACCTGTATAAATATAAAAATTTAAATATCGTTTGTAAAGTTTTAATCAGAACTAGAATTTGAAAGTACATACATATTCAAAATATTAATATAGATCAAAATTACTAATTTTCATATAATATTTATTATATTTATTCACCAGATCGGCGTAAGAATAATATAATATATTTTTTCTGCCATACTTATGGCCGTGTCCATTAAACTGTCAAAATAAAAAAATAAACGATTTAAATAAAACATATAATATTTAAAAATTTTATTAAACATAAATTGTATATAATATCATAATACATATTGTATACTTACCTACATATATTATATTCGTATAGTGTATTATATATAATGTATTACTTATATTGTTCTATTTTATCTTTTTAGATTTGTAATAATATTTTATACACTATATATATGTGTGTGTGTGAAAAAAAATATTTATATATATAATATATATAATATGTATTTGTTTTTATACTCGTTATGCTCAGCTGGGTAACAGGGTCTTATCTTTCACAATAGGAATAAAGACTCGACGACGTTAGAGGGTGAGTAGAGAAAGCAGAGATTTGTGATGGCAATAATGTATTGGAGACAGGAAGAGAAGATTATCGTTCCAAGAATATCTACACACACACACACACACACACATTATATATATATATAATAATAATATATTATATTCGTTTGTGTAAGTGCCCGTGTATGGTTGGATTCTTTCTACTCCTTTCCGCTCTTCTGACGGCGGTCGGAAACCTCGATGACGGTTCCCTTATATTCCGGTTTCTCAGGCCAATATTTCACTTATTGTCTCTGCGAACCCTCAGAATTTGCTTAAATCCCGAGCTGTCTTTTACTCAGATTCGCTATTATTCGGGACGTTATATTATAGGACCCGCCACGGCGGCGGTACGAACGGATGATACGAAGGGATGGTACGAAGGGGCGGTATATATGACGTTTTAGATGATATGCAAATACTATTGTTCGGCGAGGTGTGTGCAAGAATCGGTGCTGGAATAGGATCGAGGGATTGTGCATATGGTAATGAAAATATAACACGCGTGCCGTTACAAAGTTTCCAACGTCGTCATCGTATACCTACCCGACGACGGTGTATATACGTACTCGGCAAATGCAATTTTTTCACGAGTAAATCCCGTTATATTCACGTACTTTGCAGCAACGACCAATCTTCCGTATTGAAAGTCTCCAGAGACTCGTCTCGTACGTGAGTCAGTGTGTTTTTCATTTGGCGACACTATTATTTTCGATAACATAATATATATAATAGGCAAAAGGCAACGCGAACGTCTATTTTTTTTTTACGAGCCCGTCTTGAGTGTGAAGATTACTAATTTTACCGTTAAAATGTGCGAACACCCGTAAGAAACGCCTCACGGACGATATATTTAATCCGTAAAACTAATAGATTATAATAAGTAATGTATATCCAGATATCCTTCGAGAAATGTGGAAATTTCTTATTTTTATTTACTTACGGATTTCGAGAGAATTAAAATGTCCGTGGTATTATAAAACAAAATCAACATCGTTGTTTTATCCCAATATATTATAATAAATCGTATTATTAAACACAATATAAATATTCAATTATTGATCTCATAGATTGGTTAAATTATAATTTTTAAAACTATATTATTTCGATTTTCTTCACAATAATAACTGTCCTTATAAACAAAACTAAATATCTATTTAAACATAAAAAATATGCATTTTAATATTTTAATATAATATATTATATTAATAACTACTGATAATATTTAAATTGAACGATTTTTATCTATAGTAAGAAAAATAAATTTTAATAAATTTTATTACGTTGATTACAGAAGTAGGTATACTTTAGGAAATGTGTACAGAATTCAATTCTTGGAAGGCTGATGGATTCCTGTATGTATTTATTTATTTTATTTATTATACGAGTATATACGTTCATTATATTGAGTACTGCGATTTTATATTTCTTTGGATTAATTTTATATATAGAAATATAGAATGGTATTTAGCAGAAACCTGGTATAATGATAATTGATAATCAATAAATCAAATTATAAATTCACCTACTACCTACACAATTATAATATTTATTATATAAAAATTAAATTTTAACATCTTTGACTTTTATTGCTAATAAAATTAAAAATATATATATAAAAAATAAAATAAAATATTTGCGTCTTTAAACAATTTATTATAGTGCTGTTAATTATAATATTTATTTTACAAAAATAGAATATATTATAAATTTATTGATACTAAATAAAATAAATTATATTATGACACTAAGAAAAAAAATTTTAATTTTAAAATATTATAATTAAATAATATAAATATCAGAATTTTCATTTCAAGAATATAATATTTTAATAATTAACTATGTAATTTAAATTTACTAGGAAAACAGTAATTTAAAAAATTCTAAAAATATTGTTTATTTGACATTGTTTAAAAAATAAATTTCTTACATAAATTATAATTTTTTTGTTTCATTGAGCTAGGTACTAATAATTATTATAGGAGACCAATTATTGTAAAACATGCATTTATGTGGATATACGTGTAAAAATAATTTTGATGTTCCAAAAAAAAAAAAAAGAAATACTTTTAATTATTTGGATTGTATATGTATATAATGTAGTATATACTTTTAAATACTGGACTACAAGCCAAAATGTACGTAGATAAAAATGTGCGTGTTAAAATAGATTTTAGAATGTTCGATTCATCGAGTTCATAAACTTTAAAATAATTATAAAATGTACCTAGGTATAAAGTGAACTATTATAAACGGAAGTTATAAATTATATTACACGTACAGATACATATTGTAATGAAGTTTAAAACAAATATAAACGATAATAATTTATAGTGAAGAGCGTACATATTATTATGTCTAAGTACATCAAAGCGGGATCACGTATTTAACCCAAATTGTATTAACAAGGTCGCGAATAACTAATGACACGGCAATATAATATTACAGTTGTAATTAAAGGACGAATTTAAACACACGGTTAAAACTTAAAAACGTTATAAAGTAATCGTAGTAATGCTAAACTTACAACGATGCGAAGATAATTATTGTAAAGGTGAATTAAACGAATCATTAAAAAAATGTAACTACAATGATGTTCAAATCATAACATAATAATATAAGAGTCATTAAAGTAGGTTGTTTTTCATTCTTCATATCATTTTCGGATTTACATTCATAATAACATATTCAAATTTTTATTTTTACGTATTTTTACTTTATAACCTAAAAATAAGAATTATGTAAGTTATTGTGAATTGAATTACAAATTTAATATTTGGATAACTATGAGAAATTCATTTTCCTTTTTTGTGAGTTATATAATATATAGGTATATGCGTTCTGTTAAGTACTCTAAATATATTTTCTCTTAGTCATAATAATTAACACATACAAAAAAAAATACTGTATTACAATTACTTAGTAAGTAAATATTTATAAATTTTATAATACCGACATAATATGAAATTAAAAGAATAATAGATAACACTATATAAAAAAAATCCCTTATTATTATCAGATATTTCTACATATATATTAATTATATAATTCTATAGTGGAAACTCAAATAATTTATTTCTATTATATTGCATTAAACATAATATTTAATTATTAATAAAAGTGAACTTCAATTAGTTTTCTATAATTTAAAAAAAATGAAAATCTATTCAAATACCTATTTAAATATAATATTGTTATACACATGCTACAATTCTGTGTGTCTAATTGTATTACATAAAATACTAAATTACTAAAAATAACATAAAAATACTTTTGGTATATGTCATATTCTTATAATATAAACTAGATAAAAGTGTGTGGTACAATAAAAAAAAAAGAAGATAATTATTCATCAATATTAATATATCTTATGATTTATATACGTAATATAACTAATAAATAATAATAGATAAAAAGAACAATAATTGATATTATAATAACATAACGATAATTGAATAACATGATATTATGATAATATAATAACATTATTATAACGAGTATTGAAGAAAACAAATCTGTGTTTGACGTAGATAGGTATATTAAAAATAATAATAATTTAAGATATAAATGTCTAAAGTGCTCGGAATATTCCGAAAATTTTTTTATTTATATTATAAATATAATAATTATATTTTTTTATATTATGTTACTTCAACAAAATTTGTTTTATTTTTATTTATTTTTTTTTTCTACTTTTATCATTTTGTTTTTGTCACTAATGATAGACGCTATATACTTTGTATATTATAATTGAATAATATTATAGTCTGTTATATTATTTTCTTGGTTTTTAGAATATCTTTATAACACGTCATTTGAAACAACCATTTTTAATTTGTTTGTTTATCAAACCAAATTGAAATAATAAAAAAAAAAATATGTTAATGATCATGGAATGAAGAATGTTCAATTAGTACCTATTAGAATATATAGGTACCTAGTTTACATTTATTAATGATAGATCGTCGAATTCAAAACGACTATTTTGAGTGAAATTCAGTCAAATATATTTATTTATTATAAATCTAAAATTACTTATATTATAGCGATTGAAATTTTGACATATCACATAAAATTTATCCTTATACAGATTTAAAATAAATAAATAAAAAAAAAAATATATAAATATATTTATGTGAACACTCAATAAAATTTCCAATTCTCTGCGATTTATTTTTAATATAGTTGTCATAAAATAAATAACATTCAATTTGTCTAAATTAGTTTTTGCGAATCATGTCGATTTTTTTTTTTTTTTTAGTAGTAGTAATCCCTCTTCTATATATATATAAAAAAAAAAACACTATTAGTCGCTTTATTAATCACTTGAATAAAATACCAACTAGATGAAATTTTCTATAGAAAGCATACCATATTTGTGGTAATTGGACAAGTATATTTACACTCAACAAATTATATTTAATAAATTAAAATTGTATGAATAAATTTTCAAAATAATTCACATAATATGTATTGAAAAGTATATATCATACACACGAATCAAATTTTTTACATTGTTTATTTAAAAAATAATTTCAAATTTAAAGAGCTATAACAAAAATTAAGAGTTGCAATTTAAGAATTTATGAAATATTATATAATTATACAATACCTATATACTGGAATATAGTTATGATTTTACTAAATTTGGAATTTTTTTTTTATACATATTATTATTAATAAAAAAAAGAAAATATTAGGATATTTTCAAAGTTTTATATTTTATACTTAAAATCAACGTAACTGCACCAAAATTTAATAATTTATGTAAAATGTTTATGTTAACATTCGGTAAAATTTTCAAGTGTTTTTAAATTAAACTTTTTGTTATGAAAAACAAAATAAAATCAAGCTCGTTAAAGGTACAGTTTCCCTTAATTCTATCGTTTTTCTGTAAGTTTTTAATCGTTTTCCAACAGGAAAAATATATAGAAATACAAAGAATGACCTAAATAAAGTAATAACAAAAGATGCAATTATTTGCCAAAAGTATCCTTTTCGTGAAAATCGATCTACGTTTATTGCCCCAAAAAATGTTCTCAGACATAAAAGATAGGCTTATCATTATAAAATGCTGATTGTAAAATAAATGTTTATGTAGGTATACCTGTATAACGTATTTCAGTCAATTATATTAAATTGAATTTTCCAGACTTCAGTTTATAATCAATAGACATAAAAATAACATATCCATTTAATTATTAAAAATTTATTAAATTGATATCAGATACTTACTCGTATATGAATGTAATTGTAAATTCAATAATTCATCAAACATATTATAAATTTTAAATGCATAATTCATGCAATTTTCTATAAAGTACAATGTATGTTTAATATAATTATATAAGATATAAATATATCAATTCTTCATGATGACATGGCCATTTTTAAGATAAAATGAAACGTTCCAATAATAACAGAACAATAATGCAACATGACATTGTATTAATACATAATGTCTTAAAATCGTATTGTTTGTTGGCTATGGTTATAAGAATCGAAAGATAAATCTTCCAAGAAAAATAAAAGTTTTAATATTTGACAATTATAATTCTTTATTGTTTTAAATCGTAACGATATATTTACAAATATTACGTTCACTGATAACGTGACCTTCGTAAATATGACTGGAATATTATTTTGGGGAAACGAGAAATAAAATTTAAATTCCAGAAACGCTTTGCGTTCGAAAAAAATTATTTATAGCTATTTTTATAATAAAAAATGTAATTTCAAAAGTAATAATAAACCGACGAAAATGTTAGTTTTCGCATAATATTATTACAATTGATTACAGAGATTGTGAAAGATACAAATTTAATAAAGTTTCTTTAAAAAAAATAAAAATAAATTTACAATATTTCAATACACATAATTATTTTATACGATACTATACGTAATAATAATATTGTATACAATTATTATTATTATTATTATTATTATTATTATTATTATTATTATTACCGTACGGCGTACACTGTGTCTGGATTCTAATATATAATTATATTATTATTGTTCACGATTTTAATTCGAGTCAGAAATAGCGCCACGACAATAGTTCACGGACGTCCGCGTGCTACGGATTCTGCAGACCATATAGCCTTCGGTGTTATAAATTATAATACGTATACACGTGCCGGTTTTTTTTTCTTGTTCGCTCAAAAGTTTCGATCGTGTGTTCGCTGTTATGTGTAGTTTTTTCGTTTTTGGCACTGGTCGGTCTCTTTTAAATAACAATGAGGAGGAATATATACACACACAACCCATAACGGCCATTCGCTTAGTCGGACTCGAAGAACAACGTGGTTTTTTTTCTTCTTCGGCTTTAACCCTTATACTGCGAAACGTATCGATTGCTTTTATTTCGTTCACTTCGTGGCTAAAGCGACGAGAAAAATAGCAGTCTATATACATGTATATATCGTGGTCTTATATGTATAAGACGGATGGATTTTTGATTCAAGTTCTACAAAAGTATAAAACGTTTTTTCCCGAACGTTTTCCTTCCCTCTCGCCACCCCCCCTAGCTACCGTTGCTCGTCACGATACACAATTCATTTTAACCAAACACTCTTCGTCCACATTTTATGACCACTTTATTGGTATGCGTGCGTAGTATATAGCTATATTGTTTAAATAATAACATATACATAACATACATATACCATATACGTACATATTGTAAATAAAACGAATATTATTACAGTTCTATAGTCGATATTTTCGACTGTCACACATACGATAACGACATAAAAAAAAGTTTAAGTAAAAGAATTATTATACACTCTTGAACGCTTCAATTTATGTGTTGTTTAAAGATTTTTCATATATATAACACGCCACGTCACCACCCACATGCGTGATTTTTTATTTAATAAAAAAAAAAAAATTAGAAAAATTTACAATTTATATATATGCGCAAAAAAATACATATATGCATATGAAAAAAAGGTTCGTATATTTTATAAAATCAATTTTTTGAAAACTAAGGAGTTGGGAAAATACTCTTCAGTGATACTACCCGAATAAGACACGGGTAAAAAAAAAATAAAACTATTGGCCATTGAACGTTAAACTTTCCCATGTCGATGCTATACAAAAATATTTTAGGTAACGAGGCGTGAGTATAGATACTTACACAGGTGAGATAAACAAAGGTTATTAATCATAATCCTATACTTAATAATAATATTAATTCCTCGATAAACTATAGGCCGAATTAACATTGATATTCTTTACGATCACAATATAAACTTAAACCACTTAATGGTAAATAAAAGTTTTATTTCGTAAGGTTTATGAAAACTTTAGATAATTGAAAATTAATTTAATTTAAGTTTCGATTTTAATATTACATTATGATTTTTCTTTTCAAAAATTTATTAACATTTCCAACTTCCATTATGATGTTTTGAAAATCTGCTCGATCCATTGGCATTTTATGTTTTAAAATTTATTTGATTTTACAAAGTTTTAAAATGTTATATACCTTTTTTTATTTGTATCCAATACCTAAAAATAATTAATGTACAACAATATTATTCATAAAATTATAATAGTAATTAAGTAAGTAATATTAGTTACCTAGTAATATTTTTTTATACATAAAATTAAGTAAAGAATATAAGAGTAATTAAGACGAAAATTATAACGTTTATATATAGTTTATTACACTCGATTAGTAGGCATTTCCGTTCAACTAAAGTAAATATATTAGACCAATATTTTTATCACATTATCTAAATATAATATTATAAACAAGTTTCTTATAAGATCGTCAATTTGTTTACAAAAAAATAAAAAATAAAAATAAATAAAATATAAAAAAATTAGACTTTTAATTTATATTATAAACATCAATAATAATCATAAAATATTGCAAAACTGTCGTATATATATATGATATGTTTACAATAATTATTATTTTGATATTATTTAACACTTGATAAATGATTTTTTTACGTAATAATTTAGTATGAAACGTAATCTCTCCCTTGTCATCTCTCTTTCCCAATCTCTTTTGCTTAATGTAGCTTAAGTCTTCTTTTATAAATTATTACAGTGATAATAATAATAATAATAATAATAATAATAATAATAATAATAATAATAATAATAATAATAATAATAATAATAATAATAATAACGTAGATATTTTACATCCATTGCTGGTCTTATTATTACGAAAAACCTTCTTTTATACAAATAGTAGTTGAATAATTTTCTCTTAGAATTACAAATGCTCGCAAAAGCTCTAAGATCGAAATTCATTGCGTGCCTCAAAAGTCCACGTCGCCCGTGATTTATGTCGCGCATTATTTTTAGGCCACGATTAGTTACAGCGTATATAAAACGTAGGTGTGTGTACTGTTTCTCAACACCACTGACGTTTTCACCATCGTAAATAACAATTAAATACATTAATACAGTATATACCGAAATGGTAGATAAAGTTAAAAAAAAATTACGTTATATTTTATATTTGAAAAAAAAAATATAATACTGTACAATATATTTAAGCGACAGTACAGGTTAAAATATGTTTTTTATAATTTATTTTTAAATAACGTTTTAAAAATTTAAATAATCTTTAAATTTAAGACATTACTTATGATTGTTTAATTTTATATATGGTAATATAATAATATTATATTTTAACCCGCTATGTTTTTTTCAAAAAAAGAAATACAAATAAAAATCTGTACAAAAAGTTAAAAAAAAAAAAAAAAAAAATTGAAAGAAATACTATTTTAATTAATTTATAATATGTATTAAAATCTTAAATAATAACGTTTATTAATAAAATTAATATTATTATTATTTATTATTAATTTGTATATGTAAATATTTTGTGGATTTATCAATAACAAATAGCCGATAAGTAATAGAGAAGAAAAGTAAATAAAAGTAATAATCGATTCTTTAGAGAGCAGATGAAAGAATGTAGTTATTTATTAGAAATTAAATTTAATACAATTAAGAAATCTTAAGATTTGAGAAGAAAAATTTGAGCAAATTTGATTCTAATTTTTATTTATACTGATTTTTATGATATTTTACGTAAGTTCATTCGAATCTAAAACTTCGATAAAACGTTCAGGTTAGCATAATATTATAAATTATTACTTTTATACATTTTTATATATTAAGATTAAGAACCAATAAATCAATTGCATATCGGTGATAACATTTTTTTTAATCGTCGAAAAAGATAATAATTATTATTAATAAATAATACATTTTTTAATAGCGATTTTACATTTACTAAATATATATTGTCAAGTATAAATTATTTTAATTTACATATTAATTTAATTAACAATATCATTTATTATATTGTTTTTCGTTGATCTTCTGTTTCATTTTTCATGATGTTTCTAATATTATGTTGTCTGTGGTAGCACTATTTCATTTTTCTATCAATAATGAAAAATAATAATTTCAATTCTAAATACTTAATAAAATGTAAATTAAATAAGGTGTCAATATCGAGAAATCTTTAATAGTTATTTTCTTATCTCTGCAATATTATATAGGTCAAAATATAGAAATAAATTAAATTGTCCACGGTGTAATTGAATTGTAATCAAATTCCATTCTTTTTTGCTCACACAATTTTATCCACTCCAATGATCAGTTTAAAATATAAAGATTAACAAAATCGTTTTTAATAATTACTAAGAGATGTACTCAACTATTTAATATTGACTTTTCTTAGAAGGTACTTACAGAAAACATAAGTTTTTTAATAAACCGATATAAAAAGAAACGTTAATTAATACTGAAGTTTTACTTCGCATAATATTACACATAATTATAGAGTTAATAATTAATATTCCAAAATGAAAACATTTAAATAAATTTCAATACAAATAGAAAATATATTGATATTAATATTATTATAATATTATTCAGTTTAATATAAATATAATTAAAAAAAAATACACATAAAACTCAGAAAATTGATATAACACGTTCAATGGAATGCCTAATATGAGTATTTAAATTTATATCCAACTATCCAAGTATTTCAATAATTCAAGACTACCCCAGATAAAATAAAATGCGGACTTCAATAATGATGCTTCATAAAATACTAATACAAGAGAGTTGTTAAATAATATAATCGAAACTCGTTCAGTATGAAACCTTATTTAAATGTGATAAACTTATTTCTTATTCTTTAACTACCTACTATAATATTGAATAAATTAGAATATAATAATGTTATTTACAAAAAAAAAAAAAAAGTTTACGTGGCGAATAAAAATAAAATATTAACATTGGAATAATAAATTTGAACAAATTTACATTATTGTAGACCTTCAACAATAAAATCACCTATTTAAATTTATTAAAAATCCATTTAGAAGTATAATATGTTTGTACCTATAGTTGTAGTATCTAATAAAAAAATTCTTTGTATTGATATTTTATTATTATTAGTAATTTAAAAATTATAATTTAAATATAATAACAGTTGTAATATTTATTAATTTATTAAAATATTTCATTGTACAACTAGATAAAAGTATAAAGTATACATAAGTCGTGATAACATACCGAATTACTAATAGTCAAATGTAGTTGGTACGAATTGAGTAATAATTAAATAAGAATTAAAACGTTAATTATATTATACTCGTATTTTGAAATAATATTATTATTATTATTATTATTATTATTATTATTATTATTATTATTATTATTATTATTATTATTATTATTATTATTATAATGTTATTATACAAAATATAAAAACTTAATAAAATGAATTATATATTATATATTAATCTGTCGATTCATATGTTTTTTTCGTGGTACACACCGTGGAGTTATTCTTCAAATTATATACAAGTTAAACGAAGACATGATAAACGAGGTTGGTCGTATAAAATTATTTGATGAAGTTCAAATTATTAGGCATAACTACTGTCACACAAGTGATTAAACTTCAATATTATAATATTATGACGTCGCATTGAGATTCCCATTAATTAATTTTCCAACGCGAGTCATTAAGATTAATAGTTTATAATGAAACAATATAATTGCAAATGCCTACAGACAATTTAATGAAAATCATTATAATAATCAGTGAAATAGTCATGTGTCACATCCATATACGAGTATATGCCTCATGAATGATTATTATTAATCAAAGTATACAAAATTTGAAAATAAAATTTATAGGTAATAGATAAGTATGTACAAAAATAATAATTTTAGATTATGAATTAAATGAAGACATATCTCGATTTTATATGATACGAGTTATTTATGATTACGTCATAATTATGCAAGTTAATTTCTTCTGATAAAACATTTTATTTAGTTGGTAACTATCTGATATTTTCTTTGAAATTTTTCAAAATGTCTAATATTCTTCTAATACGATAAAATGAAACAAATTAAAAATGTATTGGATGATTATTTCATAGTTAACCATATTAGATATATCAAATTAAATATAAATTGCATTAAAAATTAATAGTTCAAATGTAGAACTTTAATCTTTTTTTTTTTAATCACATATATACAAACGTCTTTAAAATATTTATAAAATATTATTATTTCTCACCAGAAAAACATATTAAAATAAATAAATAAATGTAAGTGAATAAACAATAACTTTTCTTAAATACAAGTTTTTCGATTTTAATAATGTCTGTCAATTTTGTTCATAATCATATATACAACACTTTTGAGAAATCCTTATAAATCGAAGAGACGAAATTAATACTTACTTATATCAAGAGGCAACAGGATCTTGACAGCTTTTTTTATTTATATGAAAATACCATTTGTGTATGTGTAAAATTCCATCAGAATTCGTTTCATAACTTAATGTTTATAAAACAAACGACTGACATGATAGCCATTAGTTGGATGTATGTGACCTGCCTAATATCTTATTTCAAAGTTTAGAAAAGATGAATTATTGATATAATATAAATTGGTGATCATAACAGGGACAATATAACATGAAAAATAATTTATTTGAAACATACGAAACAATATTTTATTGAAAAAAACATATATATATATATGTATTAGGTACAATTTTAGACATTAAGTATACTTACAATAAAAATAAGTATAATTATTGTTACGTAATTCAAGATATTTTAGTTCTATATTTTTTAAATTTTTTAAAAATATTTGTGAAAATGAATAAATTAAAACTGTCATTTTCATTGGATATACCTATCATGTAAAAAATATAAAAAAATTCATTTCATAATTAAAAATATATTAATTGAAATAATTATAATATTGTTTTATGGATAAAAGAATTAAGAAATGCTTATTAATGTTCAGTAATAATCAAATAGACACCAAATTAATTATTGAATTTGAATGTCATAAATAATTTACTAAACTAAATATTACCTACAATAATTATTATACATGATCTATACTTATAACTTTAACGATCGGGATGATAGATAGTTTTGAAATACGATCTGAAACCGTTTAATAAATATTTTGATTAGTATTCTAAATATTTTAATGTTTTTAAATTACAAAATTATATATTCCAAGTCATACAATTTATGCATTTGAGTATATTATGCTGTAATAATATTATAATATAACTTAAACGTATAAAATATTTATCATACGTTTTTTTAATATCTATTTTAAAATATAATGTGTTTATCTTTATTTTATTCGCGGGCACGAGATTGAAGAATATTTTTAGTTCAAATATGATATATAGGTATGTAAACATTTTAAATTAATTCAACATGTCGTTAGAAATCGAACTGAAAATAATATTATCACACGCCAAAAACATAAATATTCAGAATTATTTTTTACTCATGACTTATTATATTCCATATAAACTAAATATTTCATAATATAAAAAAAAAAAATTCCATTTTTATTATAAATTTATTTATCTAATTTTGATAAATTATTTTCATATGGCTAAACTTCCCATATTTAAAAAGAAATTAAATTAAAACACAATATATATTATAATATTTGACTAATTTGCTACTAATTTTACATTTTTATGACATAAATTAGAATTTAATATACTTTGTTAACGTGAAAAATATAAAAATGAAATATAAATGATGTTTTTATTTCAGAATAATGTGTTTAGTGAAACTATAAAAATTAAATTACCATAATAATATATAATATAAATTAATATTATTAGACATAAACAATATAAAGATAATTTCAACTTAACGGTTATTTAAAAACTTATATTTTCAGAAGTTTATAACTATTATATATTTTATTAATGTTATATACAAGTTTGAAAGAAAAATAAATGATTAATTATTTTAACATTACAGAGAAAATAATACATATATAATATTATAATATATTATTAATATTAAATAAGTAGTAATATTATATTAAGCAAATACATTTTAATTTTTTTTTTTCGTGTTGACTTGTATATGATATTATATTCTATACTACATCTTGTTTACTTGTACCTATATTAACCAAAAGAAACGTCTTTTTTATTTTCTTCGTATCGACTTATATATGATATGAAATATACGAGTCGAATACTACAACTTGTTAACTTGTATAATATACGAAAAAACATTATTTTTAATTTTTTTTCGTGTCGACTATTATATGATTTATTCGAATACTACATCTTGTTTCATAGTGTATTAATCGAATAAAAAATAATGTTTCTTCGTATAATATACAATAATTTAACAAGATGTAGTATTATTATGTAGTATTCGAAAATATCATATATAAGTCGATACAAAATTTTTTTTAAAAAAATTGGTTTTTCGTTTAATATACCGCATTACACGTTGAGTATTTGAATATATCATATATAAGAGTCAATACGAAAATAAATAAATTTTTTGTATATATACAAGTTAATAAGTTGTAGTATTTGAATCATATATCATTTAAAGGTCCGGATTGATGAAGTTCTACTATTTTATCAACGATAAAATTATTAATATTTATTGAATAATTTTATTATCTATGGAAATTGTCCATCTTGAAGCTGTACAATCTGATTATGAAATATTAGAATTTTTATAATATGTTATAAATTACAATAGATTAAAATATTACACATAATGACATAGAAATATCATATTTCCAATAAATTAAAAAATCCTTAAAATTAACATCTTCATTAAATTAGGAGATTGGTCCATCAAAATATACATACTCTACTAACTGGCCTATTTTTAAATTTCGAAAAATTAAAAAAATAGAAAGGTAAGTATTTATTTTTTTATTTTTTTACGAGTTGTTTACATTTAAAAAAGTAATATAAATAATATAATAATATAGTAATATAACAATATAATAATATAATATATGATAATAAAATAATTAAATAATTAAATAATATAATAATATATTAATATAATATTATTAACTACCTAATTAAAATTTTTTAAAAAAAACTCTGAATTCGAAAATCTTAATTTTTCGCAGAGATATTACAATGAGTGAATAGATCTGGGACACTCTGTATATTATATTATAATATAAACTGTACAGTATACATCAATGCTGTAATTTATGAAGTAAAAAAAAAAAAAAAACGTTTAGAGCCTATAATGCAAAATTTCACTGGGCTTCTGAACTGAGAAATCAAGGCCTGATCACAACATTAGTCCCTCATGAATTTATGGAAAACCGAACCTCTTGATTAACGCTAAAATTAGTTATACTAATCAGAAAATGTATGTAACCAGAAACAAAATATGCATAATAGGAACATTATTAATTTGTACTTGTATACCGTATACACGGTATGTCAGTATGCAATTTATTACATAGTAATTTACTTACATACACATTTAACGTTATTGTGGAACGAATTAGTATTCCAGTATAACTTTGAGTGAACTATTGAACTACGATTAAATTATTTTTAGGAATCTTATTTATTTATTTATTTATTCTACTATAACATTATAACGTTTCAAGCTATCTAAAATTCTAAACTATCTAGTTAGAAAAATATTATCCAATATCTACGTAAAATTAAAAATTTCCTATCTATTAATTATAATATTTCCTATACGTTTTTCGGAAATATTTCGGTAATTAACATTACGTAATCATTTTTAATTTAATTTGAAAATTTATTATTATTTAATATTTATAATTCTATTAGTTCAGTCAATCATTCTTTTGTCTTCGACCTAACTGAATTATTAACTCAACGTTATGTACTGAAACTGATAGTATACACATATACTGATATATTTATATTAATACATAATTTAACCTTACCATAAACTGTATAATATATTTATCCAATTTTATTACGTTGTAATGGAAATGGCAATAAATATTTTATTTTATAATGACGGTGATATATTATTACCTGCATTACACAATGTACATATTATTATACTATAGAAACTATAAATTTTACTAATACAACATATTGTACCCATACGGATTATAATAAAGAATGTAAGTGGCGAATAATATATTTGTGCAAAAAAAATTTAATATTTATTTTATAAAAAAATATTATAATTTAACTTATTGGAAATACTAAAATTAAATACAAAGATAAATAGTTATCGCGTCATAAAATAAAAATTATCTATTTAGGTTATCAGGTTAGGTACACATTAAATGTTAACATATTATCTTCTAATATTCGTATGGTGCGTGCAAGTATCTGAGAGGGGGTCCGTGGGATCCAGACCCACCAAAATTTTCAAAAATATATCTTTTTTAATATTAAGGCAATTAATATTATATACTTATAACAAATTATTATATACCCAATCAATTAAAAAAAAATTAATCTTCCACCCTCGAAATTATTTCCTGTTACGGCCTTGGGCGAGTTTACAAGATATATTTCCTAATATTTTATTAAAACCTCAAATCACAAAATTGATACTTAATTTTCAACAAAAATATTGTCATCTAAATTGTACACGAGTGTGTAAATTTAGAAATTTTCTAAAAAAAGTATACGTAATTTATTACGTCCATTTTCATATTTATTAATTTCGTATAATAATTAGATTGATGAAATAAAAACGTTCTAATAGGTTTTGTATAATATATTATTATTTTAGTATATTTATACGTTATATAATATTATATCCACAAGGTTGACTTAATAATTTTGTTTACAAAAATAGACTATGCGAAGTCATTCATTTAACCATAGCCTCACACGGATAAATGATAATTATTTAATTTTGATGAAAATTTTATATTTAATATTACATATTAAAATCAAATATTTACTACTGTGAATTTTATCAAGAAATAAAAATAATTAAGAAATACATAACTGTAAGACAATAAAAATTAAACATAAAAAGAATTGTGTATACATGTTTCTAAGAAATATTGTCCTTTTAGATACTGCGTATAACATATTGTATAAAATAAAAATTTATTCCATAAAATATTTGTTTTTATTTTTAATGGATTACTCATTGTTTTTCAAAATTTCATTGTGATCAATATTGAAGATATCGATATAGATTTAAACATATTATATAACAATGAATAACCATGTCGCATGAATACATTGTTTAAACATTATTCGCATCTAAAACTGAGTTATTCTGCTGCTGAAAGTTTGTGAGTTTTATATAAACAATTAGGTATATTGTTTAATGTTTAGACTTTTAGTCTTATTTCGTAACTATAACTGAAATCATCTTATACGAATACTATAAAAATAATGAAATTCTAAACTATAAACGAAAACTTTGCAGTAACATCAAGATTTGATCGATATGAATGGAAAAATAAAAATAAATTTTCTTACATCGAAGTACTCTTATATTGAACTAAAAATTATAACTATAGAAAATTCCTAAAGTTTAATATTATGTTTTAGGAAATCCGAAATCATCTTCCATTCAAAAAATAAAAATAATAGATAATAAATTCTAAAATGTATTTTTAAATTGTATTAGGAAAAATATAATAAATTTGTATTTTGTATTTATAGTCTGGTATGTACATAAATACAAAATATATATGACTAACATATTATATGAGATTGATAAAATGATATGTTATTGCTTATAATTTATATAAGTAATATGATTTCATAAAAACAATATCTTTTGCATTTTAATATACTTATTCCAATAATACATTCCTACGTGAATCAATAGTTATTATTTTTCGTAATAAACAATATTATAAACTAATTTACGTGTAATAATAATATAATATAAATATTATTATTTGACATAAAACAAATTTTAATTTTTTTTGTTTTTTATGGAAAATATTAAACTTTTATTCTATTTTTTCATCTAGAATAATAATATTATATTGAATGAGAACATAAAAATATAATGAAAATTGTTTTTAGTATTATAATATTTTAATTATAAGCAATAGCAAATATTTCAACGCGAATTTAGGATAAATAGGGGGAAAAAATGAATGTAATAATAGTAATAAACTAATAACAATAATGATATATTATGATAATTCGACATTTACATTTTTAATATAATATAATATTAAATTATTATTATTTTTAAAATGAAATCTCAATCTAAATATTATTACGTTTCGATTGTATTAGATAAAAATCAATTTTTACAATAATTATAAAAGGGGAAAAGTCATTACAAAAGCAACTGATACCTAATAAACAGTATAATTTACTAAATGACAATTAATTTAAATTAACAATTAAAACTACTTTTAATTTTAACTGTCATAAATAAATAAAACTTGGAATTATATAATAATATATTGTTATAAATTTATTGTTTTTTTTTTTTTTTTGTTATATTAACCACTCTAACTATTATTTATTTTTATCTCATTTGGTTTTAAAATTTACTTTACGTTCAACCGAACAATACAGTGAACAAAAAATAAATAAAAAACTCAATACGAAATTTATGGTTTATTTTTTATTTATTTATTTTTATTAGGTTCTTTTTGAGATTTACATATTTAACCGTGTATGTGTATTTGCTACGAAACATTTTTAAAAATCAAAATATCCATGATAACGTGCTTAATACACGTGGCATATTGTTTATATACATATAATATTACTAAAAAAAAAAAAATTACCTAAATACAGCTGCGGTTTAGTTATTATTTTTTTTTTTTTAATAAAAGTTCGTATTATGTTACATACAATAATAATTTCGATGCGATAGAAATAATAATTAACAATGCCGACAAAGATGCTGTGTGGAATCGGCGGAATATTTCAGTGACTAAATATTATGTTGATGAGAAGTTGGCTCTAGATGTGAAAGTTTCGAAACAAAATTAATAAAAGAAAGAAAAAATTTAATTAATTGCATTTCCACCGCACTGACCAAAAGGCTCTTGGCTCCAAACCGCCGAAACTATAAAACACTACCTACTGCCAAGTTTAAGAAACGCAACGAAGGTAATGAGCATATCTAATAATTATTTTTAAGCGCAACGTTTGTTCGTTTTCGCATAATATGATGTGTATTTAAACATTTTCATATTTAAAGTCGACAGGCGCAAACAAAATCGAATCACCAATGGCATTTTATTGGAATAGACGAAAATTAAAATAATTTTAATATTAACATCGTTACACGCGTTTATTCTTACGCGTATTCATTATATTTTTACTGAAAATAAAAAAAAATTCACTAGTATATTAATTACAAGTAAACTTACATGTTATACGTAGGTACCTACATAAAACAATAATTCATTTTTTTTTAAAAAAAAACAAAAAAAATTATACAGATAAAGTATATTTTTAGTATACAAAAATATATAATATTTCCACACTTCCATCGAATTAGTAAAATCTATTTATAAATAATATTTTTAAAATCCGTGCCAATATATACTATATTATTAAAACGAGATTTTTAAATTTACTTTATACGCCTATTTTTATATAGATAATTATTATATTATAGTGTCAAACATAATAAATTTGATCAATAAGATGTATTATTTAAAAAAAAAATTATAACTAAAAAAAAAAGGAAAGGATATTGGTGTGGAAGGGATACAAATGTAAAGAGGATAGTGATGAATTTTGATTAACAATATTCAATACAATGATAAAACATTAAATTAGTGAAAACGATTTTTACTGTAGTTCATCAGATAAAATATTATGTCTTAATTACAATTTTCACATTTATCAGTCTCTACGTCCAATATAAATAATTTATCATAAGACCCTTAAATGAGTCACCTAAATACCCAAATCTGACAATACTTAGCTCAGAATCGTTTTTCGAATGTAATGATTTATCATTGCATTCAAACTTGAATCAAAATTCAACACTACCCTTACATATGTACCACTACCTTTACATATGTATTCCATCCACATCAGTATCCCTCCCTTGCTTTTTATACTTTAAACAACTACAAAAAAAAAAAAAAAAAAAAAAAAACATAAATGTAATATTCATAATTAATTAGAATTAAGTTATGTAAAATGTATTTGAGCTTTAATAAAATTTTCAAAATTTTTTGTCGCTTTTATTTAACATTATTGTAAAATATTTAAATATATATAAACCTATAAAAAAAAAATCGTGAAATATTGAAGAAATAGAATTCGTCGAAATTTCAGTTTTCATGAAAAATGACGTTTTTCCTATCGCACAGGGGGTTAACTTTGAGAAATTAGAATAATTACCTAAATAACCAGTATAATAGTATCAACTAGGTACATCCGCTTTCCAACCGAAAACACAATATGCTATTCTTGAAAATTGGAGCATTTTTTCATGCAGAAAAAGTGTTTTCAGACATAAAAAAAAAAAAGAGAGAGAGAAAATAAGATACACATCATTGTAAAACCAATACATTCAAACCAATATATTAAAAATCTAAAAATCTAATCAAAATTCTGGTAGGCTATTAAAAACTTTATTAGTTTTTTATAATAATAAACAATAATATACTCAAAAATGTATATTAATGTATGGACTGTCATTCTTATATTATAATCTATTCTATACCAATTCTAATCTATAACAATTCATTTACCTAGTAAAAATATGTATAAAAACACTTTATGGGTGAATTTTATTTCGTACTTCTTTAGAGGAATTATTATTATTCTTTATCATTGATAGTATAAATAACAACAATAACGACTCTTCGTGTCAACTATCCGATTACTATTCGTTGTTTAATGTGTAAAATGAACGAATGTATTGAATTTTTTTTTTGAAATTCCGTATCTACGAATACATACACAAAAATATAACGTTTACAAGACAAAAAAAAAAAAAAAAAAAAAATCGATACAATGTCGACATTTAATGAAAGCTTTATTATTATGTGAATTTCTGTGAGCTACAATATTCACTCATTATTTTCGAAACATTCAAAAGTTAATATTCATATTTATTTTTTTTTTTTTTGTGGTTTAATTTAAAATAATGTGTATACGCTCGCTGGTTATATTATGTGCAGTAAACGTCAAAATGTTCATATTGTATTTTTAATTAAGTAGAAGTACAATTTATTCTAATGACTTCGTTTAAAAGAGGCCAAATTCAGAATAAGATTTTTACAAATATTATATAAACAATATACCATGACTATATTAGATATTATTCATATAGTCCCATGAACAGTATGTAGTAATTGGCAATAAATAGGTACATATTACATTTGCCTCATTATTTCTTTAAATATATTAATTATAATCAGGCATGATAATATAAGGTACCAACTAACGATTCATTTTTTGTTTATCAAATTTAATGAATTATTTTAGTTAATTTTATAATAGGTTTAACATTCATACCAAACATATTTTTTTGTAAAAATTTAATTTCAATAAATTTCTGATGCAATTATTATATTTTATTACATTTTCCTTGTGGCGGTCTATAATAATATTTTAACACAAAAAATTGTACTTTAATAAAATATAACATTAATGGTTATTAACAGAGTAAGTATCAAATAATGTAAAATAATTTTAAAGAGTTAAATTTTTTTTAGATGTTTTTTAAATATCTCTTAGATGAAATATTCGAAATAAATTATATCAAAAATAATACGAAACTTATTAATATTTTGTATCTATATATTTTTTGTAATATTTTACAGCATAAGATTACCGAATGAAAAAGTCTAATTCATGTCGTTATCTTTAATGTTGTTAAAAAGTTACGAGATGAATACACATATTATATTTTGTATCGTAATCGTAAAGAAGTATATTTTTGTGTTTCTATACTCCATTATCCCAACGTATAAGCCATGGGGTTGATTTATATACGTAGATTGCGTGCAATTAAATGGACGTATAATCTATATTATATACCGTAAAAATACGATATAAAAAGTATAGTTAATGTATGAAATACTTAACAATCACAGCCAATCGCAACATTTTATTTTTTGATTTTTACATATGTTTTCACTAAGAATCCATTGATTATTTATTATAACGCTGATATTAAAAACAAATTATCGATGTAAATAAAAACCACTAATAATGATTGCTCTTTATTAGAAATATTATATTTTTTTTGGTTAAATTTTAAATGATAAAAATTATTTTCTTTTCTATAAACAAAGCTTATATAGGTATATGTAGAAATTTTTTCAATTTTTTAGTGCTTATGGTTAGTCATTTTCAAAATATCGATATCTAAGAACATATTATTATTATTATTATTATTATTATTATTATTATTATTATTATTATTATTATTATTATTATTATTATGTATAATAACAATAATAATAGTTTATCTTTCGATCCATTATAAAATAAACCATAATATTATATTATAGAAAACTAATTTGCGAATATGTACTAGTAATACGATAGTAGTTGTATTACCTTGAAACATTTTGCTATATAAATTATCGTTATTCTATATATAACTATAGTTATGTAAAGAAATATAGGTTACGTTATATTATAGGTATGGTATATTATACAATTATATATAATTAAATTGAAATAATTGAAAAATATTATTATTTTAGTACAATATTTTATCTTTTTAATTACTATCTAATTAGAAAAAATTAACATGCTCTACTACTTAATATACAGTTTAAAAAGCGAAAATAAAACAAACTAGGACATTTAACACATTATTAGTTTATAATAATTATTATGTCTTAATAACAATATTATGTTTCAAAAATAAATTTATCATTTTAGCTCATTGCTTTTTGTACTTTTATTATTTAATATACCATTTTACATTGTTTTCAATACGTATCACAATAAAATATAAGTGTTAAACGGTAAGAGAAATAATTGAATGGCTGACAGACTACTGAACGAGTACCAAAACATCAAAGAAAACCGTTTTATTTTTATGTCCAGTTGAATTTAGGCTGGTGGTTAAGGATACATAACCAAAATATAATTTTTAAATCATTTTACATTATAATATTTTTATAGTTCAAGCAGTTTCTGTTTATTGAAATAGCTATTTAAAATTAAGCGTCATTTTTCAACGACATGTCACTGTAAAAATTTAATTTTTTTTAAAAAAGTTCATTTTCATAAAAATTATATTGCGTTTCGATATTGTTATTTTAGAAATAATTATTGATTTTGTTGAATTAATAAATTAATAAGAACATCAACCAATAAATCATTTTGGAAACAAAACAAAAAGAAAAAGTAAAAATTTAATTTGAATTTCTGCTTCACAATAATCACAAACAATCTTTGCCCTCATTTGATTGATTACGTTTACCAAAATATGAATACTTACCAATTTATTTCGTATTGTAATATTGTTTTATTGTTTTATATTTAAATGAATTAGGTATGTATTATAATTTCCTATTGTGTTATTTTTTTTATTTATTTTATTTTTTTAATAATAGTTCAATCAATAATCTTTATTTTATTTACTTCTGTTAAAATAATTGAAATCAATAATAAAATATTCATGAATTGATAAAAAAAATTACAATCGACTTTATTGATATATAAAAGATTATTCGATAATATTTATAATTATATTTATGAACTACAAATATATTAAAAATAAACAAAAAAAATTGTAAAATATAAAATTATAATCATTAATTTTAAAAGTTAAAACTATTTACTCGTATTTACATTTTTCACAAAAATTTAAAAAAAATATATATATAAAACAATATGACGCAATAGTGGTTTTTAATTTTAATAATACATGAAAAATAATATAAAAACTTTTACATATTTTGTATAATAATAATATTTTTTAATTTTAGATTCTGAACGAAGCGAAGATTTTATCGTGTATTTTACATAAAAAAATTTGATATAATGTGAAATATAAACATAACATTTTCAAACAGTTTACATGAGGTTTCACTTTCCAAATTTTTTCAAATTTTATAAATGTTTCCATCTCTTTTACCTAACCTAACCGTTATCTATATTTTTAAAAATATATTGTGTGATATAGTTTATAGGTAAATGGTAAATTTAAATTCAAAAATATATTACTTAAAATAGTATCTATTATTATTTTAAAAATAGCGTTCACCATAAACTAATAAATATAAAAATATAAATCTAACTTTATAATTGAGACAATATGTTAGATATGTAATACATACAAACATATATGTGTATATTCATAAATACAGTATTATAAACATTAAATAAAAATATGTTATAATGACGTATCTTGAATTTGTACTAATATACACGATAACAAATTTTATTTTTAGAAATTATAAATAATATAGATTAAAAAAATTATTGATAAGACATATCTTACTAGCAACACTACTCGTTGGTGAACTTGGACTCAATTTTAGGAGGATGTAATAAATTTATAAATGAATGAAATGAAATATTATAATTTTAAATAGAAAAATGTATTATCATATCAATACAAATTTGATTTTAAAATAATATATCTTATGGCTTTATATTCATATATTCTAAATAATTCATGAATTAAATAGTTAAAAAAAAAAAATTTCTGAGGGATTTTGTTTTCAACTTCTCTCGCCCGTTAGTACGCCACTAGCTGTAGACTATACTCCCTCGAAGTTAAGAATATTATTACTGGTACAGTGGTACATTCCAGTTAAGATAAAACACTCATCGATAACATGAATAATTGAACTGGCATTAATATTTTAATTATATAGCCGTCTTATCACGGACACGTGTATAATTTTTTCCTGTTTAAATTATATATTTTCATACCTTGACGTTTGTATTATTAAAATCAAATTATTTTAATTTTATACGGTTCAATAATAATTAATTAACTGAAGTATTTAACGAGAATAATAAGTGTACAAAAATCAATAATATATTTTTAAATTAAAACAAAAAAAAACAAACAAAAAAAAAAAAAATAATAAAAAAAAATAAGAATATTTAAATATGACATTATTATTAATGTAATTATAATATTATTATTTGTTTTATTTCGATTGAAATGCGTAATTGTAATATACCAATGTCAAAATTAATTCTCACGCATAATTTAATTGTCGGCGTTACTTTGTATGTTATTATAAATGTTTTAATTTTTAATGATTTTATAACGTTTTTAATCAAGAATTTGATCCTAATTCAATAACGAAATGTTTAATTACAAAATAAATATTATAATTTGAAAAATGCGTTCTCGGCAATATTAAAAAAATATATAAAACATTATTATGAAATTATACGCGATTAAACGAACGTTTTTATTTCACTTTCGAATATTTAAAAGTATTTAATAATTAATAATTTTTCTTTTTTGAATTCAAATTTGAAATAATGTTGATTTAAACAAATAAAATTGTAAGAATTTAATATTATAATCGATGCCTTATTTCACATTTTTCTTGTATAGGTAGGTACAAATTTTTGTCCGTGAAGATAAAATAATATAACACCGTAACATATATAGGGTACGTTTTTAAATTTTATTTTAAAATGTTTACTACACTTTATAAACTAACAAGTGTTTATAACTGTAATATTATTTTATTCTGTAATGTATTTGTTATTGTGGTATATTTTTCATCAAACAAAATATATAAGTATAATATTTTTGTAAACGTTTATCGCATTTAAACTATAATATTAATGTGGTAAACATTTACACTGTACAGAGAAGAATATTGCATTAAGGAAATATAATATTATAATGCGTGTGTCTCTACCTCTGTTGATTTTAAATTTTAAACTCGCACAAGGGAACATAATATAATAATAATATGTCTTGTTTTTACTGATGATTTTTTTCGCCATAATAAACGTATTGAATTACTTTAATTTAAGTAACAATATTTTCGACAATTTTGATTTATTTTCAGTAATAATTACAATATAAAATAAATATTAACTTTTGTTTAAAAAAAAAAAAAAAAAAAAAAAAATTATAAACATAAAAATCGCGTGTGTGTGTGTTATATGCATCAAATCGTTCGATTTATGTATAAAATCGTACCGATTTCCGGACATTAATCGATAAAATATGAAATTTAAATTTAAATCGATTTTAATATTACAATTATAACAATAACAATTAATATCGTAATAATTAACGAAATAATAATTAATAAAACGTGGATTAAAAATAATAATAATTGTTTCGTTGATTTATGGGCGATTTATTTAGCATAAAATCATAACATTAATATATAAATTAGAATGTTATAATTTGTTAAAATCATAAAATGTATGTATAGGTACTTATATTTTATGGATATATGCACATCAAAACATTCTTTTTATCATCTCATAATAATAATAATAATAATAATAATAATAATAATAATAATAATAATAATAAAAATAATAATAATAATAATGTCTTGTATGACATTGGCACTGTTTTAATAAAATATAATCGCGATAAGTTAAATCATTTTTACGTGCTCAGATATTCGTTCTAGGCATAGATAAACGGTACGATCATAATATTGTAAGAACACATTTAATACTTCACGTCTAGATTATCTGCTCAAAAGGAAACACTATAATATAAATTACTTTTTGCTTGGCGTTACGCCATAAGTATTATACGTACATATTACGTTCGGCGTGTTTCTAAATCTAAAAAGCTCTTCAGATTCGTGTTGGTCTTAAGATTTTTTTCCAGTCTAAATATATAATAAACGTTTCTTACTTTAGCGTAACTATTTTCCGTTTGTATAATCATAATTTTAGTAAAATGTAACACGTCTAAATCCGTTTCTTTATTAGATACACGAAACGTATTCCTTTGTATTATATTCATAATTATTACGAGGGTTATCGTCCTATAAAAATGCACAATATGTTATCAAAGATAACAAAAATATAATACACAATTTTTTTTTGTTTTTTATTTAATATTATACTGTATACAACTTGCAATCTATCGAATAATATTATTTAAAGATTACAGCGACATCAGTCGTATATTATGCGTATACTGTAAATAACTCACTCAAATTTCAATAAATAGGACACTTGCTTGCTGTTTCATATTTTCGTGTTAAATTCACAGAACAGACATCTTTAATTTATTAAAGTCATTTATACTCGATTAAATAAAATATATAGACAAATAAAGACTTTTTTGAAGTTCATAATATAATATATTATTATAGATATTTCGAATGAATTATTTATTGCGTAAATATATAAAATAATATTATAATATCGGATAAGTTATGAAAAATTCGATTTAATTATGCCATAAATTTTATCAATCTTGTTTTTTTATCTTTTTACTCGTATTATACGAATATGAAAAATAAACCCCAAATAGTATTTTCAAATTTATGTAAAAAAAAAAAAAAAAAAAAATATTTGGTACTTAAATATTCGTATAAATCACTCGATTCAGAATTTTGTTTAAATTTTGGAATACGTTTAAAAAGGTTATGCATTATTAAAATATACTTTATTATCATTATTATTGATTATGTAGTTGCAATATAATATATATAAAAAATAATCATACACAAAACATTTAAAATTTAATAACGTGTATTAAATATCTAATCTTACTAAAATATTATCGGTAATTTTTTTTAAATTGTTATCAAATATTTAATACAATAAACCTAGAAATAAAATTAACACAATAAGAATAACATCATTCTAATAGATACGTTTAATACTAAATTAACACATTCATTGTAAATTAGTAGGTATATGATATATATCATATTTTCAATATTTTGATTTACAAAAAACATAAAAAATCAAACTGTATTAAAATTTAAAATAATAAATACATAATTAAAATAAACCACTTGTTTGACAAACTATTTTTGAAATGCAAATTCAATTGAATATGTTTGTACAACTAAATCGAATGTTATACTTATAGTTATAGTTCACCTGTTTAAACTAACAAAATCTATCGATTTGAATATGAATTATTATAATACCTACTATTAATCAAAATTTTGAAGTTTTTTTTTTTATTGTAATATGCTATTTTTATGAGTATTTATAAACAGTTTTAGGATATTATATTTGAATAAACATAACCATAAAAAAATCGTATAATATTGGTGTACAATGATAAAAAAAATATGAGACATTAATAATAGTCTCACAAATAGGTAATAATATTAAAATATTCAATTTCAAAATTTATTTTTAGCAAAAAGTGACTAAAGATTCTAAAATAATATTAATATATACATATCAGAATAACAAGGTTAATTCATAGATATACTCGTACGTAATTAAATTAATTAATTAAATATTTTATACAATTATTTTATATACTATATTATTACTATACTTATACTATACTATATTATTTTATTGATCAGGAAAACATTTTTCACGCTAAATATTCATACGATCATATAAGTAAGTTACCAGCTGAAGTCAACAGAAAGTTGTTACACAAATTAAACTAAAATAATAACATTAAGTAATATGCAAATTTAGTTTTAAAGTAATTTCAAGTCATTTTCATTTTCGTAAACGGTATTTAATATTAACTATAATTGCAAATAACATACACGTGTGTATATGTAGTTTGCAAAACAAATTTGTTAACTTTTCGTTCTACTGATTGCCAATTATAAAGAAATGACGACTAAGACTAATATAAGTACCTACTAATTACTATTATAATATTTTATAATTATGTACTATTGAAGTATTAAAAGAAATAGAGCTGACACTGGTGTGGGAGTAGAATGCAGTAGTGTTGAATTAGTGTCTTCAATCATTATAATTATTACTATACAATTATTATCTTTCTCCTTAATTTATTGATGTATTATTATTTTTGGAATTTTACATAAATAAAAAAAAATAATTAAATACCTACTATATATCTCGTATTTATAATAAAATTTATATCAGGATTTAATTAACATATTACAATGTTTATTACTATATTTTATTATTTTATTACGATCTTACACATTTTTTTTATTTTTCACATCAAAACAATAATTATTAATTTAAAACGCGGAACTTCTTTCGAGGCGACCGTTACTTTAAAATAACAACCCTTGGGATTTATGGTTTAATAATATTGCGTTCATTTCTCTCCGAAATATATTATTATGTGTACAAATTATGGGAGCGCGTTTATAGGTATACTGCCGGTGAGACTGTGGTTTAAGAGACTTTTCGATGACTTGTGGGGTACCCTAAACTTAATACAGTTTACATATATGGGTGGAGGGAACGGATCCTGACGTTGGGAAGACTGATTTGAAAGTGGCAGAGAGATAAGGGCCGAAGTAATATTGATATTAATACCAATAGTCGTTGTGAGTGTCTGCTACAATGAATGAACCTTGCCCAGTAGAATCCGTCTCCGTTGGGTATAGACAACATCCTCCCGTCAGAGGTTGGATAGGCGATCGGGCAGCGCGGGTAATCCGCAGGTGGTCAGCCTCGAGCCGTGTGACTGGATGACAAAGTTTACCCCTGGGATTCGCTTTTTCGTCCTTGTATGCAATTCCTCGCCATCAAGAGCTGGGTAGGTACTTTAGCCCGGGGTCCGAATGGTATGTGCGTCATCGATCAGCGGCGGTCAATGGTCGTTGCCCGGAGTTCCCTCCGAATTTACGGCGCTGGGTTTCAACTTATACGTTGAAAGTGAAGTATAAAACACAGTGCAGGGTTCTAATTTACACGCAGTACACGTAGGGTGACGTGTGACCGCGATCCGCGAACCATGATTGGCTTCTCGCCGTGAATTGGTCGACCTCGTTCTCAGCGAAATTGTTCAACTGTAGCTGTATAATTGGTAATCGATGTTGGACTGCATGCGTTGTATCGTAGTTTCGACTCGTTCGTTGCTCGGTGTTCGGTATAGGTCTTCGTTTTTCAGTTCACAATAACTTTTTGAAGTGTTGTAGTTGTAAAGAAAATTTGAAGACTTAAACTGCATGGCTAAATAACCAGGTATGACAGAAATTCTGAGATACGCATGTCAAGCTGCAGGAAAACTATTATCAATTCAATAACATTATCTAATATCTGTATTTTTTATCTGATGAAAATTCATGAGAGTTTACGTTATATTTTAATGAAAGAAACATGAATGCTCGACGAGGTCATTTTTAGATATTATTATTGCTGTCATACCTATAGTTATTTAGCCATGTGATACAGATTGCCCGACGTGTCTATTTCATTATATTTCACAAGAAATTCAATTCGATGTTACATAGATAGATAGATGCGCACTCAGTATCATTTTTGTATCAGGGTTACTTACAGGTTTGTACCTACAAATAAGGCGATAAGGTTAGGTTAAGTTATTCATTTATTTTCAAATTTATTTTTCCAGCCCCTGATTAGAGTGAAAAACGGCACTCGGAGCGCTAGCATCGAAAAAAATACATATACGTATATATAGTAGTGAAATGTACAATAGTGTTTTGACCGTTTTTGTTCGTCTCTATCATTGATTGCTAGTCGTCGATTTTTCGATAATAAAAAATGTAATTTCCGCACGTATCATTCACGTGTACCTACACGGTGTTGTAATAAATTGATAAATTAACTCGTTTATAGTTACACCAATGTTGAGCATAATATAATGCATTATTATAAAAGGGTAATAAAAACCAAATTTTTCTCTTAATATGATGGACAAATTTTGTCAGTATGAATGTGTGGTATTGTTTGATTGTGCGCATGACGGATACTTGGTTGACTTAACAGTGAACGTATACGTTTAGCTGAATGACTCTGAGTATGTATGTTTCTTGAAGTATGATTGGTTTTTTTTATTATTTGTTTACGTGGTTGAATGTTTGATTTTTCTTTTTATGCTGGCTTGACCGTATATGTTTAGTTGAATGACCGAGAGGCGTGAGGAAGTGTGTTTTGATAAGTATGATTGGTTTTTGATTGTTTGTTTACGTGGTTGAACGTTTGATTCTTTGTGTGGTTGTATCATAGACCTTATAATATAGTATAAAATCTATGAGTTGTATGCTTATGATGATAATATGACGATTCTTATAACTTAGGTATAATATGTTTAAATATTTCGCATTATATGAGATTATATACAATAAATGAGTGTGTGATGACTGCCTCGTGTGTTGTGTCATAATCAAAACAGGAGTAGGTATGATATGGAAAATAATGAAACAAATGTGCAGACGATACGATTTCGTCCGATGTCATAAATGCATTTTCAGGCATAAACTATACACGAACGTATGGTATGATGACTGACGAACGTTCAAAACTCGAATATACAATAACGAATCATAATGAAACATAAGAATGATGTACAGATATACAAGCCTATTGTGATAAGAAGATAAACTTTCAATTCCCTATTAGTGAACACCTCCAACATAAATCTCATGGACACTCATACAAAAATACGATGTATGACCAACAAAGGTAATAACAATAATTAAAAAATGTAATTACAAAAGGAAACTCAAGATGATTTTTTTCTAACACTTCCAATTAGTATTTTCTATGGTGGGAATTTTTCTTTTGTAATTATACAAAACTTAAAAAACGCAATTTACTAGGGAAACTCCCAAAGTTAATTTGAGTCGCGTCTCTTTTATAATTGGACTTGTAAGTGAGTTAAGCAATATGTACTTGAGTCATTTTAAAATTATCAGGATGTAAAATTGAAGATTTCCAATTTATTCAAATATTATAATGATAAAAACGAGAAAATTTCAATGGTCTATATTTTCATGAAAAATTAACGTAACAATTTCAAAATTGTATTACGTATAGAAAGTACTTACGACTTTACGAATGGCTGAGTATTTTTTATTTCTAACTATATGTTGTATAAATTGTCCTATAATCTATTATTCATAATGTTTAAATAAAAAAATTAAACACAATAACGTTTTTTCTCTACATACAATTTTCCATATTATATTTTTTGATTATAGTATAATGTAATACAGTAAATAGTTTTATTTAATATAATTTTAAAAAAGAACAAAAATTAAATATAAATATAAAATATATAATTTGGTTTTTAGATATATGTATAAAGAATTTTATCATTGCAAGCATCAATAAATTATACTTTTAATAAAATTTATATTTTATTAAGGACTATAAATTTTGTACTTGATATATAATTTAAATTAAATGATTTTTGATAACTTATTTCATAATATTATGTTACCGTTTTATATAAAATTAAACTATATAAAGATACACATCTTTTCTCCTTTCTTTTTTCCTTTCAACTAGGTTTTTTTTCATTCAATATAAATAAAATCAATTTTGTTGGTCTGTAATAGAAATCCAAGTTATAATATTTTATATATATTAAAAGAATATTAACTTTTTGATTAATCCTTTAAAACTTGTAAATTCTTGATAATTTTATGTTTACATCTTCTTAATAAGTCGTATTAATTTAAGACTACTTTCCCAATCATCACAAACAGGATGGTTATTCCATAACAATTTCCTTAACGTAAAGACTTTACTGGTACTATATATTTTAATTAAATATTCATTATAGTTGGTTTAGTTAATAATAATTTAAATATCAATAATAATTATCATTTTACATTGGACATGGTTGCATAACAGTGCATCTTATATAAATATTATCTTATCTGGTATTAGATTTTGAGAGAAGCAAAAAATATATTGGTTTTACAATGATGTGTGTTTTTTTCGACCCGATATAATGTTCTAATTTTCACGAACAACATAGAAACTCTAAACTTACGGACTCGCAGGCTACAGGAGGAACAAGCTTTTTAATATAATATTTGGAATTTGAGTAGGTACTAACGGATATTTGGAAAAATATTATTTATATCAACACACGAATTAGGCGATATAAAAAGATTAGCCATCTCTGAAATAATGAATATAATATTATAAAAAAAAATAATTATAATATACTCGTAAGTAACAACAAAATAGCTATAATTGAAATAACAAACAAATAATGAAATAAATAATTATTATAACCTTTATCATAAACTTTATAATGATAAATAAAAGGTATAATTGGCAATCATTATTGTAGTATAGTATAATTATACTACAATAGTAATTTTTAAATTGAGGGTTTTATAAACCAGTTATATGTTACATTCTTTTGGTAGAAAGAGCAGTAGGTAGGGATGTCACACTAATACTAATGATTGTTTACTATGCACACAGTCATATAACGCACACGCGAGCACTATATGTTTATTGCCTAAATCGAACGCCTTATAAACGGTCGGTATCCAATCCCCTTAATTAAAATTCAACACTATCCTCTTTACATCTGTATCCCTTTCATATATCCCTTCCATAGCTTTTTATACTTTAAACAGCTATAAATAAAATCGTAAATGTAATAATTCATAATTTGTAACTGAATTAAGTGAAATGTATTTAAGCTTCAATAAAATTTTTGTTAATTTTATTTAACATTATTGTAAAATATTGAAATATAATAAAAAGTATCTATATATAAAAATACTTTAAAATCAATTTTAATAAAATTTCAACTTAAAACATTTACAAAAAAAATAATTGAGACATGAAATTTTTCTAATATTTTAGAAAAACGTTATGTAAATTAACATTAATACACTGGCATATATTATACTTGGAATTTAGATATTATGTAGTATTAAAAAAAAAATAGTTATGCCCCCCAACGTGTTTGCGTTAAATAATTATGGACCTGAAACGAAATTATTATATCAATAGATTGTGCTCCCCTACTAAATTTTTCGCAATTCGAGCATTGAATGTAAGTAATATACATAGTACATACGTATCAATGGTCATATAAATTCAAAATAATTTAAGAATATCCTCATTAATCATACTGACAATAGTATAAAAACAATAATACTCGTATTTCACGAAATTGTATCATAAGACATAAATAATATTATGTAATACGAGTGTAAATATATAATGTACCTAATGTAGTTTTGTAAGTTTTAATTTCACTGTTTTTCTTTCAATATTTTATCTATGATTTAATGGTATAAAACAAAACCAATCAGTGTACAAAGCATTAAATTTTTTAGTGTTTAATTATAATCATAATGAAGATATTATAATTTTGTAAATTAAACACTCATATAATAATATAATTATTATATTTGATATGAATGTCTTATTTAAATCATTTTTATATGTTAAACATATAAATTATAAAATAAAATATTGGTTTTATAAAAATGTATACATTATTTTCATAGATTAACTGAATTAATATTTACTATACATAATATAATTAAAATACACAATTCGTTGTGTAGGATATTTTATTTTGCAAATCCAAAAAGAGTAAGAATTTTAATTATTTATTTATTTAATTTTACATTGTTTATTTATTAATGTTAGGTTGACAATATTCAAAACCTTTACACATTTTATATGGATAATGTCACAATAGTTTTTAGAAAATAATATAATATTTCATTCGTCCATAAGACCTAAAATTTAATAACAATCATTTCATGATATTAAATAACATTTTAATGATAGTGAAACGTCGTAGTGATACAATAAACAGAATGCACAGTGAAATAAACTCGATAAATAATGATACTAATGGTATAAAATTTTCATATTCTTTAAATTACATTATCTCTAAAAGTAAAAAGGAAGAAAAAATATATTATTATATTGAACTTTATTATTATGATTATTAAAATAACTTCAGACTTGCTAAGGCGGTAACCATTCGCCACCGCTGCTACAAACTCTCCGTTGTCATTAAAATATTATAATATTTAACCTAACTATTTTCGTGGATGTGCACAGGTGTGTAACTTTGGTATAGCCTTACACTTCTATCGATTAGAATGTGTACACAGATGGTTTTAATATAATATCGTACAAAGATCATTTTTGAAAATTCTCAATATTGTTTTCCTAATAATCGCATTGTTTTCATCGACGAACCAACAATGACATTAAGTGACATTTTAATATAACTATTCAATAATAACAATATTATAATTCATAACCATATTACATTTTATATGCGTTAATTTAATAATATAATTAAATACAATCTGTTCACAATAAAGAAATAGGTTTAACACGATAAAAAATATTTCGATTCGATTTGATGGCAATGACGTTTCACCAGTAGATAACCCAAAATACACTTATCGTATAATACATTTTTTTTTTTTTTTTTTTTTATAAAATATATTTTTTTCTAATTACAAAATAAGTTAAAGTGAATCAAACACTTGTAGTATATTAAGATAAATTGATTCGCACAAAGCTGTTACAATAATAATCAAATATTCACTGATAAAAGTTTGGATTCGACGAAAATCGCTGTAATTTTAAATAATGCGCGAGTAAATAAATTTAAAGAAAATTACGAAAACAAATAATATTTCTGATGTTTCATTAATATTATATAAATAATAATTTAACCGTAAAGAAACTTTTTCGAATATAACGTTAACATGGTTTAATAATTATCCTTTAAATAAGTTATGCGTAAATTCATATTTTTACATAGTATAAAGAATATGTAAACAAATCTAAGAACATAAAAAAAAAAGATTCAAAATTTCAATTTTAAAGCAAGGGTGCCTTTGATATGGTTAAGAAATCAAATCAATAAATAATATTATTGTATTTCATTCTCATAAAATATATTATACATAATCACATTATATAATATAATCAATAAATTAAATAATAAATAATATTTTATTTTATTTATTTTTAACTTCGAAATTAAAATAAATTAAAATTATAAATTTTATAATATTCTATTTTTTTCCATATTGATTATTGTCTATCAAAAACTTTACATAAATAAAATACCTCATGTAAATACTTTGTGTTTGATATTTGAAATTTGTTACCTATAGAATATATTTAAATTTATACTAATGAATGGACAATTGAAATTCGGCAACATCTGGTTACAAATTTGAATATATGATTGTTCACAAATTCAATTATAAATAATACATAATAAATAATAATATATACAATGAATTTTTTTTTATTATTATTCGTTTATATACGTATATACAATTTTTTATTATATCCGTAAAATATTTTATTCGCATAATAATATTGTCGTATTATTCTAATATAAAAAAACCTTAATACTCAACATGCAATATGTATTTTTCTTTTTATAATATATAATACGATGTAATGTTATATTATATTTAATTTACAATTCAATAAATAAACATTATAAGATGTATACATTTGCATAGAGCATATTTTTTATATTAAAGTACCTATAAAATAGTTAATAATATTTTATTTTAATATAAGATATTAATTACGAATTCCTAGATTAAATTAATTTGAAATATAAATAGAAGTTTAAATTTATAATTTATATTTAGTAAATTTTATAAACTATACCTTATGGACAATAATAGAATTATAATAATTAATATCATAATGTATAAAATAGTACTTTCAATCTGTCCAGACAATCTCAAAAATCATCCAAAACTCACCCAAAGAATCCTTCACCCCCCCCGGACGAGAAGCCCAAATATTAAAATTTCTCGATACAGCAAAACTAAAATCATTAATATAATTAAAACATTTAAATATAATATAATATCTGTAAAAATAAAAACTATGTAATCATAATAATTATATCTTAACCTTATTGTTTAATAATAACCCCTTACTGTGGGCTAGTAAACTTGTTTTTGAAGCCCTTAATTATAATAATAATAATAAAAAAATACTTACTTTTAGAATGTTTTATATTTGTATACAATATTATTGTTATTTATTACAAATCGACCATTTGTAATATAAAATTTGTGAAACATTCCGAGCAATTATTATCTTAATTACAGTTTTTAGTTGTTATGATATGTTCATTTAATTTTTGTTTCGTATATTTATCTAAAATTATTTATCTAAAAGTTAGTAAACGAAACAGTACACATTATTATTCCCATAGTTTACACATTAAAAAGGTTATCAATAGAATATTATCAATGAAACGGTGCTAATCAAATTTTATTATTAATTTATGTTCGATAACAAAAAAAAATATTTATCGAGTTAAGCAAACCGGAATATATTTTACAAGTAATATTTACAATATGCACGAAGTTGATGCATATTTTGATTATATGGAAATCGTCCAAATGAACCGTAAAAATAATATTGAAAAAAATCTACAACATAAAAGAATATTCAATTCATACAAATCAATTTAATCGACTCGTGTTTAAACGAATTTCATTTAACACACCTCTGGTTACCGACAATAATAATAATAATAATAATATAACCAACGTGTTTCCTCATTTAAAGTAACATATTTTCATTTTGATGTTATAGGAAGATATAAAAATTGATCTTCATCGTCTTACAAATAATACCTGCATTACTAGAGTTGAGATAATGACATTGCGAGCCATAATAATAATTCTTATCGGTATATAAAACGAAATTCAAAAATAAAAATACATAAATAAACCCAAACAAATAGTTCGAATCTCATTCAGTAACAATAAAAAACGGCGAGTTTTGGCAAAATAAATACAATTTATATATTACATAACATAATAATAAAAGAGTGGTTGCTACAAGCGAATGATATACTAACAAAGGTATTCTTGTGAACTCGACAACAAATCACTGTGTGAGCACCATTCAGGATTTTTATTTTTTATTTTTTTTTTTAACATTTTAAAATCTTATTTTATACCTTTTAAAAATTGAATAAGCACTTTTTTATTTTTGCTGTGGTATCGTTTTTACGTTAATTCCTTAAAATTACAAAATGTCACGGAAAACTGAATTACATAATTTAATATTAGCAGTTACATTAAGGGTTTTAATTTTTATAGTGAACTAACTAGCTTTCCTTATACATTAATAATTTTATTTCCCATAATGTCCTTTAAAATAAATTGAATATTTTTCAAAGAAATTCAATCGACTAATAACATTATTATAATTTATTCTCTTTGTCGTTACGGTAACTATAGATTTTTTATCATTCCCAACACACGTCCGTTCGTTTTAAAATAAATACTAATAGTTTTCACTCGTTCTTAGATCGTTATTATAAAGGTCGATTGTTATTAAAAGTCACATAATAATAATAATAACATATACGTATACTATAATATATAAGTATATAAAAAAAAAAATATACGAGTATAGACTCGATGAAAGCCGTACACGTGGTTATTTTCACATTGTTACTATACGTTCTTGCGGTGACTTTTGTAGATTGTGGTCACGGTGGTCATCACGGTCATGGACATCATGGTGGCGTACACGGACACAGTCATTACCATGACCACGGTCACGCGCTCGGCCGTCCCCACGAACGGACTTGTTTCTTGAAAAAAAATGGTGCCACAGATTTATTCGGTCATCGTCATCCTAAACGAGGTGGTGGATACGTAGAGAATAGTCACCGAGCAGCAGCACACGGCGAGAAAAAAGGACACGGTTCCGGGAAAATTCACGTCACTGACAAAATTGAATTGTCGGTGCCGAAATAGTCGTCATGCGGATTGTTTGATATTATTTTATCACGACTATTATAATATCGTAAAAAAAGTATGTAAAAATGATACCTAAAATCATTATCAAAATAAATTTTATCTGTGTTATGTAAATTTTGTCATTTTATTTTCTGAATAAAAAAAAAAATTGTTAAAAATATCATTTTTAAAATCGTTTTAAATAGGTTATGTACCATTAAGTTCATCTTTACGTTTATGTACTTATATTGCCTATATAACGCGCCGTCTTAAAACGTTTTTCGTTACTGTTTTTTGTATTAGTTTCGTCATATCAATTATAATAATTATACAATAAAGATAGAATAATACATGAGTTTCTAACTTTTTACTGATAATTTTTGTATAAATACTTTTTAAAATATGTAATTTTCTATAACTTCCGTCGTCATAGTCGTTTAATAACAAAATATCAAATAATAATTACAACAAATAATTGAATTTCTCGCTAAAAAATTTCCTTTTTTTCTTCCATAATTTTATAATTTATTTTTAATTTATTATGGACGAACGCCGATAAACGTAATGTAACATAACATTACAATAACACGATTTAAATCTAATGACGCGAAGCAAAACCTTTAATTATTATCAAATAACATTTGAATATTTTTTTTTCGACTAAATAATTAATTTATCATTTTTGATAATCCACGTATCAATCGCACTTTCGTAACGTTATGTTTCGTGATCGAAAAGCATGAAAAATAATAATAATATATCGTATACAAAGTACTAACGCATTAATAATCGTGTATACAACGCTAAAGTATATACGCTATTTGTGGAAGACTTGTTCGTGTTACGTAAACTTTGTATTATTTGTATTTATATATTTTTTTTTTTTTTTTTATTCGACGTGAATCGTGCGATGTGATAATGTTGCCATTCATTTATTTTAAATCGTGACAGATTATCACGGATGACGAACGACAAGTTCGTATTATTTATTATTAACAGTGATTCCTACAGCGATATTTACTGTACACCGTATACAGATTGCAATTTATGTTTGTATTCTCGTCTTCGTCCTATTTATCATCGCATGTTTTTATCTTAAATTATTAAATATTATATGAAAATTCCTGGATATTAGTAAAAATTATCACGATTTAGTTTTTCTCCTGACAGCGTTAACCGGCGGAAATATAATAATATTACTCTTAAAACTCGTATAATTTTCACCATTTTTAAATAAAACATAAAATTATATAATAATAATAATTTATTTCTGTAAATTATGTTAAAATATCGATCCGTACAAAAAATTGTTTGAATACCGAATGAAAATCGATAATATTAGATTGGACTATACGATAAATTTAAAAAAAAAAATTACGTGTTATACATTTCAAGCGATATTACGATATAATAATAACCGTAATGTGTATAATATTTCTTAATTAAAAACGATTATAAACGATAGTAATTTCTAAGGTAGAATCAGAGTTGGTTTTCATCGGACCAAATTTCGTATATAATATAGGTGAATATAAACGTTCTAGTTTTGAAATTGATGTTTTTATACCGTGTTCGATGAAAACATAACAATAATTTTCACCTTACACACAATAACAATACATAATATATAACTACACACGTATTGTGTATTTATGTACAGATAATATGCGTAATATATACAATTCGTAATCTATTCTGAGCGCGTGTGTGTGTGTACTCGTGTATAAAGAAATACACACACATATATACATATAAATGTATATGGACACATTGATTCGAAATCCAATCTTGAACCGTTATACTTGCAAAACCTATTGGTGTATTTAAATTGAAAATTACAATTCTCCAATGCCCTTGAGTTATCGACTTAACATGCGTCGTGACATTCCCCATTGTGTTGTAGTGGCACAAATTCAAATACTTCAGACAACCGTTTTCGTAATAAAATCCAAATATTAAGAACGAAACGATCAAAACTTAAAAGCTTTCTCTCTCCAAAAACTTTGAAACTGTCGATAATAAATTATGAACGAACCCCAACTTTGTTTCGTATACATTTACAGTAAAATTTTTTTTTTTTTTTTTTTTTTTTTTGCGTTTTGAGTGCTGTTAAATGTAAGATATATGCGATTACAGCTTCGTAATTCTTCCGATGGCTCATATTTAATTAAACATTCAACGCGTATCAAATTTTCAAACATAATATTACTACATTATTATATAATAACGTTAGATACTCTCGTAGAAATCCATACTAATTGAGCTAATTTATTCGAGGCTTTATAATATTACACTAACTATAAACTGTATAAAACTATAAAGCATAATATTAATTATATTATTATGCGTTTTTTACATTATATATTCCGACACGTACGCAAATATAATATATAAATCTTCCTGTCGGATGTAAAGTATAATTAAACCAGAATGTTTATGTAATAAATTAATATTTTTTTAAAATAATTATATTTTCATATTCGTATTTGATTGCAAACATATTACGAATAATATGTTTTCAAAAATAAAAATACGATATATAAAATGTACAATATATCATATTTTATAATGACACGTGTGCTTAATGAGAAAATTATTCGAGAACTTTGAACGTATACCCTTAAACCTTTAAAATACGATGACAGAATATATAGTTAAATCTCCATAAGTACAGATATCTGTTAATTTATCGATTTTCCACTTTTGCTAACAATGAAATCCAATAGGACGTAAAAACATACTTTACGAAGTCATGTCAAGCAGCCTACTATTTCATGTTATTTATAACTGCCTAATACTTTTTTCAAACTTTTTTAGATAATAAATTACACATATTTATGCAAAAACCAATTTACAAATAAAAACATCAGTCTCAACACTTTACTATCTCGTTGATTATAACAAAAATATATCATTTGAATGTATTAATTATTTTATTCATTAATTTTAATCTTAATTTAAAAAAAAAAATCATATTAAATTATAAAATAATGATAAAATTATCAAAAATAAATATTTATTATAAAAATGCAATTTTCATGACACCAAAATAATACTTTGCACATGCAAACTTAATTAAATAGACTTAATATTATATTTTACAATAGTTTTATAAAAAAATTAAAAAATAACCTAATAAAAATAAATGGTAATATAAATAAATTATATTTTAAAAGTGTATTACTAATAACAATTAATAATTAATATAATTTAATGAAAAAATTTTGTTTATTTTCCCTTTGACGTCATCATTCATTGTTCGATTTAGTAATTTAGAAACTCAAAATCTCGTAATTGTTTTATTGTCGTTGAATTTTAAAATTTAGTATTTTTCATTTTATAAAATATATTATGTATCACTGAAGTATTTGTCTTATAAAATGTAGGGTAAGAACTTAGTGTTTATTATTATCATTGTTAGCCATTAATATAGTGATATTGTAAGAAATTAAGTATTTCAATCATAAATATAACTTTAAATTGAACATAATAGTTAAAATGTAATTATACTCGTATTATTCCCACATTATGTAATCTTATTCAATAGTTATGATCTAATTTATATTAAATTACATAAATAGTTTAAATGCAATACAGTAAACGTATAAAATCAGTATTGTTTTTAAAAGTTTTTATTATTGCTAAAAGTATATTGAGGGGACTAAAATCGAAGATAACAAGAGGGATTTTAATGCGTAAAATAATAAAAATTAAACATGTATTTATTATTTTATTATCATGTTAATGTATATAATTTTCATCATAAACCTGAAGAAATGTGATTTAAAAATGTATTCATCGCATGGATACATGGATAATACCATTTATATTATAATTATACAACATAACAGATAAAATGTGAAATATCATCGATAAAAAAATATTTAGAGAATAAATATCATAATATGTAAATATCTTAAAATAAAATTTTAAAAAACTCATAGTATACAATCATTTCTACAATATGGAGCATTTTAATTTATTTATGAAATTTAAAGATTTATTTTAATTTAAATGTAAAATAATTCAAAAACATTCATAATATGCACGGATGAGCAGTAAATTGTCATTAAAATATATTAGACAATATTATTAAAGGTGGCATTTTCAAAAAAAAAAAAAACAAAACAAAACAAATTTTAAAAGTTCCTATCCTAATCATATAAGAAAAAATTACCCAAAGTTTTTTTATATACGTTACTCAAAACTTTTTCAAACCCTTAATTCGCATAAAAATTAATTATTTATGCACTTTTAATTTAATTAAAAACTTAGTTCGTTATAAAAATATATATATGAATTAAGTTTAAATTACTAGGCGATAACAGTAATATTTTATTTAATTAATATAAAGAGTTTATTTTATGATTTCATTGGAAAAAGTTTTGTTTTTAAAATAATTGAATAATAAGGGTTATCTTTATAAAAGCTTGCAATGCTGTAAAATATTTTAATTTAAAAAAACAAATGTAAATTTTAAAAGTTCAAATTCCATCATATTTTCAAAAGGGAATATTTTAAAATTTATTATAAGGTCATATTATAAATGTAATAAAATATAACAAAAAAAAAAAACTGCCAATATACTCTGGCACTCGTAAAAAAATAACTCTGGGTAAATAGTATTTTTTACTGGTTTTTCGTGATAACGCTACCTATATGACCATAAATGTTTCTCTTTCGAGACCTCAATAAATTGTACAAGTAACAATGCTCAATAGTCAATACTCAAATGTTGGGAAAAAAACAAATCAAAATGTATATTTTATCATAATGTATGTATAGCATATAATATAATACAACACCAGATTTTATGACGCTATAAATCATTTATTTTTTTTTTTTTTTTAAAAGTGTCATATGATAATATACCAATTTTATAAACTTTATGCATAATTCAAATTGAATAAAATATTTAAAAAGTAAGTATATACTCATATATTTTCAAACGTCCAATTTAAAGGCATCATAAGAAGAAGGAAATACTAAAACTATGTTTTAACCACTTAATAAAAATGTACACTAACTACTAACAGATTAACGTTAATGGCATTTATATACGTATATACTGGTATCTTGAAAAAAAATAATAAAATATTTCTGATTAATGGTTACAAATTCGATAAATCTCTGAAACAATGATTAAAATAAAAACCTAACCGTTCATATGGTCTGATAAAATAATCTTATAACCAAGGTTTTATTACAAATATTATAATAAAACCCATTGTCGTTGTAAATATTATAATTTAATAACCATATTAAGTCGTTTACAAAGGGAAAATCTGCCGAGCAAATTAAAATTACTTAAATTATCTAAAATTCTGTTTGATGTTAAAATAAATTTTACACTGATTTGTAAATATTATTTTTACATATTTATTTAACTAATGTAATATTATTCAACTTGTAAATCATTATATAGAAATAATTAAAAAAGCACCTACCTATAGACTTATTCGCAATCTTTGCAAATTATATCTTATTTTGTATAATTATTGAACAATGAACATCAATTAAAAATAAAAATAAAATAAATTTATTATATTTGTTCATTTTATTTAACGTCATTGTCTTATCACGATGTAAATAAATCGCTGCGCAAAAGATTGATTAATTATGTATTCAAGTGGTTTTTAAAATGTCATTATCACGAGGAAGGTTTTATAAATTTAAGAACGTAAATTTCACGCAGTCTTAAATTCTGGTCCAATCTTCAGTCTTAAATCGTATCCAACATTTCTCCTTTCGACTAAAATACATTAATGACGCCTGTTCGCGCATATTTAAATTTCATTTTAATTAATTATTTATATTGATTCGCTTAAATTTCGACAAGTGGATAATTTTAAATGAAAATATATTCTGAATATACGTATATAACGTATATATATTTATATATCAATTAAAAATAATATTAATTAATATTCAATGAGTTTGTTACGTGTTTTTAAATAAAGACATGAATACGCGTACATGATTACAATTTTTTTTAAAAAATACAATATCCAAATGTTAATTAGAAATATTTTCATAACATTTTTTTATGATTATTAGGAATATAAAATGTAAACACTTCAATTCCGTATTCAATATTTATATAGAAAATATAAATTTTAATTCAAAATTACATACATCTACATATTCGGTATTAAGCATTTTATATTATTATTTTTTTTTAAATAATATTTTTATCCTGAACCGTAATAAATAAACAGAATTATTGATATCCTGGATGTACTAATGGATAAAATATTATATATTAATATGTTTTTTTGTTTATAGAAAATATTGTTTTTATTTTTTTAAATATTTAATCATTTTTCTTAAAATTATAACAATATGTATAAAATGCGAATTCCTATACTAATGAGTAATGGTAGAAGCTTATACACTTCCTCTCTTGTTAAGAGTATAATAAGAGCGATAATATTTATTGTTTTATTAACGAAAACGATTTTAAATCATGCTTGCAAGTTGTATACTTACATTACTAATTATTAATAATTAAATATATATATAATTTTGTCAAAATAAAATATAGATTGATATCAATATAATAATAAATAATAATTATAAAATTTAAATCGTGATTTTTTTTTTTTTTTTTTTTTGTTGCATTATTTAATAATTAGGTACTATGAAAAAAAATTTTTTTAAATTTTAATATAGTATTTATTTTATTAACTTAATATATTATTACTATTATATTATCAGAAAATATAAAAAAATAAAATAATAATATTTCATAACTAAGTTTCAAGTTTCTGCGATTTTATCTTTTTCGTTATATTTTACGAGAATTTCCTTTAGGGATTGGTCAAAATATGATATATTCATATATTAAGTTATATTTTTAGTTAGAGATAATTTTGACAGGAGATATTTTGATACGAAACCTTTTTCATACAACTACTAAAGAACTAATGGTATACTCAAAAAATAACTTAAATACAGTATCAATACTGACAGGAATTATTTACCGGAAATCTCAACATCATTGTATAAATATTATGTACTCTTTTGGCTCTTTGCACTAGCTTGAATCTTAAATGAATAATAAGGAATCATTAAATCATTTATGTGTCATTAAAAATAACAAATGGAAATTTGCATTTTATGCTAAGTACTCAATAATTTAAAAGCTTATGAACTGAATAAAAAAAAAAAAAAAAAAAAAAAAAAAAAACAGTTGATTTTATTTTGTTATATTGAAGATAAAATAATAATAATATAAACATTTCAAATAACAAGTATAAAATGTAAAAAAATAAAATTATAAAATGTATTGAGTGTGCAATCTTTATTAATTTAAAATATCCAATGGGTCTGATTCTCAATCGGTATAATATATAGGAAATTTTATTAAAAAATTACGCAAATAATATTTAAGCATATTTAAGCAACATTTTTTTACAGATAATATGGTTACCATAAAAACACTATGGTTTACAACCGAATTGTGAAGGTAAAAAATAAATAGTCTGGTGTAAAAATAAATCATCAAAAAACAAACGGACACGCGTAAATCATATAAATATATGTTAAATCGAACCGGATTCTATTTAGATCTTAGCGACGGGGTTCAACACCAGTTTATCGCACGGTATACACGAAAAAACCATTTGCTCGTGAGAATATTTGACAGGTGATGGTTTTCCAGTTGTAATGTATAAGTATATCATATACGTTGGTAAAGGATAACCTCAATAATAGGTTTTAATCGGTGATATAACAGCATGTCCGTAGGCATACGACTGTCTTCTCTTTGATGTAAAATATCCAATTTCCCATTATCATATTAGGAACGAATTTAAATCATGACATCATGTAATAATTGTTCTCTCCGTACGCGAACACGCCGATAACAGAGAAAAATAATAAAAAAATTGATAATTTTCAAATATATCGTGAAAGAATGTTGCAATAATTTATCATAATTTATCGTAACACATTTTGTCGGCTCAAAACCTAGTTTGTTTTTAGGTTTAACTGGTTTCTACGAGCTTTGATTTATGATTTAATTTATGCATATTAATAATATATTGATACCATTGATAAACGAAAATGTTGCTTTATCAAAATTAAATTTATTATATAATTATATTGTACTAAAAATAATATTAAATGTATAAAATACAATCTCGAACTAAAAGTTATATAGGCATATCTATACTTAAAATATAATATTTTTTTTTTTTTTATAATAATTTCTTATTAACTAATTATTTAAGAAAAATAAAATCCCAATAATTTATTCACGGAAATGTATATATACGTATAACATTCATATAGTATTATTTAGAAAGCATATTTCTCAGAATAATAAATTTATCTAAGGTAGATGTAGCAATTTATTATAAAAATATATTTAACTACAAGTGCTACAAGTATAATGATTATTACTTAGAAAATCGACTTACCCTATTTCAGTTTTATACTGAGGAAATATAAAATGTCCTTCTACTCCTACATTAGGGTTGTACGAAATAAAATCAAAATTCGCTTTCAATTTACACTTTGGCAAGATAGAAAAAATCAAATTAAAAATTTTAATTAAATTTTAGTAATCTACATTAATTTAAGATGGGTAAAAATTTAAAAATAAATAATATTATTATTGGCCATATATCATCAGTTATTGATAATTATACGGTAATAAATGTATAATGACTAATTAGAAATACGCTTAATGGATAACTAAAGTTAAAAATTCATAATCTAAATTTTAATGTCATCTAAACTATCAAGAAATTAAGAACTTTTAAATTATTTAGTAATTTAAATATAATGTCAAAAAAAAAAAAAAAAAAAAAAAAAGAGAAACTACATTAGTAGTAGAGTTGCTATTCACACTGTACGTCTGCCTAAATTTAAAAAAGAAAATGATTTAATAAGGAAAACAAACACGGTTGGTAAAACTTATAGGTTAGCAGTAATTTTATAATAAATTGTCTCTAAAAAATAAAAACACGAAAACAACATTGTTTTTATTTTATGACGATCCTTTCTCATAATCTATTACTCGTCCAATCGGATAATATGACTGAATTGTACGAAGATTGATTGGTGCTTAAGAAAAAAAACAAGTAATGATTTGTATTTCCAATAATAATTTATCATTTTGGGGTGCAATAATTTAAAGATATACGTACATTATTCTCATATGACCTACATCGATTGTCATAAAAAAAAAAAAAAAAAAAAAAATTGTTATATTACTGTGAACGATGGGTACAATATGACTCATATTATGATTATTTAGCCAACTATGAATTCATCGTGTAAAATGTTTTATTGATAATTTTTACCATTTTCTATATTACGTCATGATATAAATAACTCAAACCTATATAAAATATTATATCTGCTCCTCGTTCAGCATGACTTTATAATGTCAATTACATTTTTAGTCAAATCCTACTGAAATAATTTGCTAATATTAAAATAATATTTATCGATAACAATTATTAATTATTATTATTTCTGTAATTAATAATTAATTGACTACCTTTATATATTCATTAATTATACAGTAATATTTATAATATAATATTAAACTAGGCATTATCAGAAAAATTATTACCATAATAATAAATTATTATTTATTGATAACAATAGAATATGAAAATAAAAACGTTCATTAGCATAAAATGTTTTGGAGAACATTGAGTTATTGTATAAGTATGATTGAAAACCAAAATAAGAATAAAAGAAATAAAAATCGTTTCTTGATTGTTGACTATTCATGCGTCTTTTTTTTCGTTTTTTTTTTCTTTCTTTTTTCTTTTTTTTTTACAGAAAACACTCTTGTTAAATGTTGTTATAAATCCTATAAATTCATTAATTTGTCTAGAAATTTATTTCTAACTTCTGCTATTATAATAGTCCTTGTTCTTATTCAAAACGTATTCGTAATTTAAATCCCCAGAATATCAATAATGCTACCAATAAATTTACATGGGTATACGTCATTATATAAATTAGACACGATTTTCTTTGAAACTTACTTCGACGTTTAATTATATAGTTTATATAGTTCACCTATTACGTTTATATTGTTTACAATTTTACATCGACCTGTTTTGATGAAAATAATGAAAATGACACGTAATTATTGTATAATATATATTATATACTCGTATTAATATATTATACATGTAGCAAAATATTGGTATTGCCTGTCATTAATCTTAAAAATGCTAATATTTAGATATTTTAAAATTTAATTAAACACGTAGGTTATGGAAATGTAGGTAATGAAATGTAATAAAACATATTAAATTTTTAATTAAAAATCTATAAAACATGAAATGTATAATAATTTTAGTAAATATTTGATTTAACTTTTAACATTTGCTTAAAAATATAACAAAATACACGATTATTGTAAAATATTGAGGACATTTTAGAGAGAGGTGGAACCCGAAACCAATGATTTCGCACGCCTACAGCACATTAATTCGAAGAATAATCAAAATATAAACAGAATGTTTTTGTATCCAAATCTCATCCTATAATAAAATATAACATTAATAAAAATAATATCGCTGTATAGAATAAACGCTAAAAGAAAAAAGGTTTTACACAGTAAGTTATTGTTAAGTTTTTATTAAACTTAGTTATTAAAATTAATACTCTTTATAATTTCTCAAAATTAATATCCGAAAATATTTGATAATACGAGTATACTATTTATAAATTATAACATAATATATATAGATTATATTATCAATTATAAAAGTATTAATTTTAAGTTAACTGGATGTTTGAAATAGATAACACTTTTAAAATACTAAGTATATTTTATTCTCTTTGATTAATATACTTCTTTTAATACTTTAACGATATACTATTACAGTTAAATCATTCCGATTAAAATAATATTTTTAATTTATATTAATGTATATAATATTGATTTTTTAGGGTACTGTATTAAACATTAAATTCCATTAAATCATTTCGTACTCGTATATTCAATAATATATGCATATATATATATATTTTTATTTTAATTCTTCGTGAGATGATAGTTCATATTATATTATATAAAAAAAAAAAAAAAAAAATAAAAGGGTATTGAAAATGTTTATATTTCTGTTAGTGACTCTCGTCGTGTTTGAGAGTATTAATGAATAATGCGCAAATTAAGACTAGTGTAAAACATAAATAAAACTTTTAGCTGTCGAGTACCCATAGTAAAATACTGCGTAAAATATACAACAGAAGAATCCAGGCCGTCTGGTAATTTGCGATTCGTTAAATTAAACGACCTCCCAATTGCTATAAAAAGCGAACAAGATTGTGATGCGTTTAACAAACTATAAGTACAATCGGAGGAAATCCAATAATGCTACTTTAACTATACGTCTATACATAGTATATTATTATATTAATACGGTATATACCTAAATGTGATATTTACGATTATTATTTTTGGTAGAACATTTCGTGTTTTGTGCCATTTTATTGGGACACTTTGTTACAACTTTACAAGGTACAAAACTCTGAAAACATCACGATCGTTTTGTCTCTTTTTAAAGTTTCAGTATATTCCTGATAAGTAATTAATGATTTTATTGTTGTCGGTAATTTCGAAATTCAAATACGTATATAGATTTGACGGTTTAAAAGGGATAAACCAAACACTAATCAAGGAATTGTAAGAATTTAATGTATTAAAAGAATAAATAAATAACGTCAAGTCTGCTAAATATAACCTTTTGATATGAATAATTAAATAACTTCACATTTTATGCAAATGTTTAACGACAATATTTGATTCAAATTTCTCGAGTATTTCCGGAAGGTTTTTATTTAATGATTCATTGACTCAAAATAATGATATTGACAAATAAAATTGTTAAATAATAAAATTGCAATAATCTTCTCTATACGTGAGTGTTCGCTTTTCTTATAATAAATATATAATTTATAATAATTATTGTACCATATAAATTATCATTATAACAATTAGTATCTTCTCATTATTCTTCTTACGATATCTACTTAAATTTAATGCCCCGTGCATCCGTGTGTGTAATTTAAAATCCGTAAAAATAGGTCATCGCGGGATCTTCTAATCAGTTATCCCACGAGATACGACCGTACATTAATCGTGTTACTAATCCTGGAAGGGTGACGACGATCTGGTTTTTTTTGTTTGTTTTAGCGATCTGTCACACCGCTTTCCTTGTCCCTGGACTTAAACCAACAAGTCAAAGGGCACAAATGAATTTAAAAATACACCTATATATAACATATTTTAATGTTTATATATTTATTTTATAATACGTACAGGCATATTAAAAAGGTATTTTCGGATTATCCTATCGTATAAAAGATAAAAAATAAAAATAACCATTTTTATTCAATAACTAAAATAAAAAAAAAAACTTTATACTTTATATTATTATATTGTTTTCTTAATGTTCGGCTATTTTCATTAAATATAAATTAAAATTTGTATCAATATAGTATAAAAATGTACTTACTACGGAAATTTTTATAGAAATTTATATTTAATAATTTGGTAAAAATGGTAACAATCGAGTGGCGTTTAATAACCAGTAAACAATAAACAAATAGTAGGATATATTATTCACAGTTCTTATTAAATTATTATTATGAGAGCTACTATTATATGGCCTTCAATTAGTCCATTTTAGTGTTATTCGGACTCTACAACATTTAAGACACGCACTCAGGTAAATAAAAATTGTTTATTTTTGAACATGCTCGAACTATTTATACTATAATATATTAAACGTGGAATTTTCATTGAAATTTAACTATTCATTTATATAACGTTTGTAACATAAAAAAAATTACAAATTTAAAACGAAAAAATCTATATAGTGTACATTTTTGTAATAGTTCGAATTCACGCAGCTCTGCCATAAAAAATAATTAATATACCTAATTTAAATAAATATTTAAGTATCGAATGTTTGTTATACGGAATAAAGAAATAAAAACAAAATCTATACAGGACAAATTAATCAAATTATACGCTTATATTGTACCAAAAAAAAAATAATATCATATTTCTATATTAAAATAAAATACCTAACAAAATATAATATAAAACAATACGATAATTATTTTTATTTAATTTATTGTTTTAACGTGCTTGCTAATAATTATTATCATTTCTTCACTAATAGTTAATAGTTTTATTTTTCCATTATTCCATTATTATTCTCAATTCAGTAAACATATGCAATTTACGATACTATTTCTATTTAATTTTACACTGGACGTATATATTTTCAAATACGAGCATACTACATTGAGTTTTGTAATTTATAAGCCGATCGTTTTATTTTTTTTTTTTCTTCCTTTCTTTTTCCGAACGATATCTACACCAGAAACTAATTGAGAACTGTTACTCGCACTATAGAATCCCATTCTACGTATTCGACCTGAACGTAAAGTTTATGACACTAATAAATAAAATCGTCCCACGCCAATTTAAATTATAACCTTAATGAAATTTAAAACAATAGACTATATATTATTATAATCGTATAAGCATTACGATTTCAGACACTTCATATACGATTTCCTACTTAAATTATAATAAAATATATACGAAGTACGTAATTCGTCTAAACTTATTCAATTTCTACATCAATTGTTTGAATACAAAATACAATAACAACCATCATCGCCATAACAAAATAAAATTTAATATTGTAAAACTATAAAACTACACGATTATACCTCTTTCTTTATTTTTTTATTTTTATTTTTTTGTTATCTGTGCGGCATAAAGCATAATACACGTTTAAATATTCATATCACAGTGAATTTTAAAATAACGTTTGGTAGAAAATCATAATAATAATAATAAAAAAAAAAAACCTCTAAAATATTGAAGAACGTGGGTAAAAGCATTTTGACAATTTATTCTGTTGAAAATGATTATGCTTCTGTACACTAAAGAGACTGCATTTTAAAGTAAGACTAAATTGTGTAAACCATAATGTGTGTACTTTGAAAGTATACGAAAAAATACGAACATAAAATAGAAACAAAGAAGTTTTAAAAGTGAAATGTTTTATTTATCCAAACTAAATATTTAAATATATAATATAATACGCATTTGCCGTTTTCAATTCACGATAATAACATTTTGTTTGTATGCCAGTTTTCTTTTCAATCTCACATAGTCACATAATCACTAGTCCAAATAAGTAGGCATTAAAATTGTATTATATAAATACTTATATAATATATCATATTTTAATAAAACTTAAAAAAATGTACTATAAGCACCTAATATAATTAAAAATATAATATAAGTATATAAAATTATAAAATATATTCCAGAATTTATTAAAAATTCTATATTATATTATTATGATATTCTACGCATTTAAGAAAACAAAATGTCATTTTGTTCAACAATTACATAGGTTATAGGTATAATATTTTATTTTATTAAAATTAAATATATACAATATTATAAATATATTTGCCAACTAAAAATCTGAAAATCATATTATAATTAATGCATTTAATAAAAATTTGTATAACATAATATATGAGTCCATCTTTACAATATAAATTCAGAATTATTAATTTAATTAATTTTAATATATGATGTGTACTTCTTAACGTATAGAGTTATATGAATATTTTCTATGTAAAATCACCATATTTTGATAAAAAAAAAAATGAATATACCCAATGTTTTTTTGGCCCCAAAACGTAATTATAATTTCTTCAAGATTTAATTAAATATTAAGCGAAAAATGTATTTTCTTATAAGACTGGTTTTATAAATAAATGCCATCGTTTCATATAATAATAATATAAAAGATTCTATAAAATTATCGATAAATATTTTTTAATAATATTTTAAATATATCACGAGAGTGTAATTGAAATTAAATATAAATTAAATATTATATTTAGTATAAAAAATATTATAATGTTTGTTACAATATATATACACGTAATACGAAAACCACCGAAAATATTTTATTTAATTAAATTATAAAGATTAATCATTTCTGTTTTGTCTTGTGTAATAAATAACAGTAAACTATTTTGTTTTTTTAACAGTTAAAATGAAGTAACTTGTTTTGTACTTGCATGAAACTCGCGGTCTTCCATAAAACTTTCATTACAAAACTTTCCCTTTCTATTTCGTTAAACGTTTGTCAGAACTTTTCAGGAAGCGGATTCAAAACTCCCGGATATAATTATCACTTTCGGCGTTGTTACTTTAATAAAATTATAAAATTCGAAAAAATTCGCAAAGAGTGTTAATTAAAAAAAATGAAATATTGTACCTGTATATTATACTATAAACACGTTATATTATAGGTAACGACGTAAATCCCGAGTAGGTAAAAAAAAAAATCATTCATCGATTATTTTAAATTTCAAAATAAAAATAATAATGATAACAATATTCTAAAAATGATACGACTCCAATATAATTCAACGACTATCGTTTTTAAGGACTTTGCGTAGTGTAAAAAATAATACGAGTATATTTCAACGTTTGCATTGTTATAGAGAGCGAACGTCAGTAAAAAAAAATACTAAATGCGCACTGACCGCAACGTTTGAACTCGCGTAGAACTCGCATCGTTATAATATATAATATTATATTTCGCTAATTATGTAATAATATTGCGTTATATAAAAAAAATATGCTATTTATTTCCGTTTTAAACATATTATTTAAACTACAAACGATTCAAAATGAAAACACAAATACGTTAAGAGTACAGACGAAGAAATAATTTATTATATATGAGTCTTTATTTATATTACCCATTACGTGTACACGTTACAAACGTCATTGTGTTTGTACGTTGTAAAACGAAAAAAAAAAATAAAAACACATTCACGAATAGAATTTCATACATTATCATAACGTTCGAATAAAACGTTTTCGCGTTAAAATTATAATTTTATTCGGATGTTACGTCTGAAACGAGCAAAATCATCAGTCGTATATAGTTTGTCCCTGTCTACGCGGGCTTTTCTTTTAAAAACTGTAATCGACCACTATAAACTATAAACGTAACTTAAAAATATCAAATGAAAACGTCTTCTCCGACGGGAAGTGGAAGAACTCGACTACATTGCTACTCGATATTAATTACATTTTTGCATCAATGAACAAATAAAAAAAAAAAAAAAAATTGATAATGATATAAAATTTGTAATTTCGTTCTTATTATTTCCAACGTATACCTCCATGTATAGTCTAATATTACTAAATTTAGTAATATATTACCCAATCATATTTTACACGCCGGGACGCGATAACAATTAATTTATAATATCGCATTTATTCCAATAATAATAATAGAAAACTCTCGGTCGTTATTTATACTTTTTCTACATTTTCAACGCTTTCATTGTGCGCGAGAATAAAATTTCAGAATTTGAAGAATTTGAGAACAATAGAATTAAAACCCATAAAAATTAAACTCGCGCCTTAGTTTTTTTCTTTTTTTTACTTGATATATGAAAAAAAAACAAACTCAAATACAGGCATAAACACGTAATTCAAAACTATTTAAAAACACAATAATACGATAAGTTATTATTTTATTTTTTAATTTTACGGAAATATTCGAAACAGCTAAAAATAAGATATTGTTTTGGACATAATTTTCGTTTTTTTAACTACATAAAACAATACGAATAAATTTCAGTATTTTTAGACGTTAAATTTAATTTTAAACGGACTCTAACGTATCCACTATCTAGAATATTAATATTTTATTTTTATTAATATTATAGATAATCTAAAATCACTTCCTAAAATATTAATTTTTCCCCAGCACGTATAAAAATGGCCCGTTTAAAATTCCTCACAGAATTCGTAAACGGTACATCGACGAGTTATTGTGATAAAAGTTATATTATAAAATGTCTTTGATAATAATTATTTAAATTAATCAAACAATGAGATCGTATTGACTGAATACTTGCAGGATAACTCGTTCAATAAATAATATTGTAAAATTATAATAATAATATTCTTATCTATTCTCGCCTTACCGTGATAATATCAATATGCATTAACCAAATCAGTAAAGGTTATGGGTATAGACTTAAATTTCCGGTTTATATTTATTTTTTCAAGAGATATTTTAAAATATATCATTAATAATAATGCGGAGTATAAAAAAAATACGCGCTCCCTTATACTTGTCGACTCGACATCCGTTGAATAAATATACCGTTTTAGATTAATCAACTCATTAGTAGCAAGTCATTAGCGATATTCAAAAAGACCAAGGAATAGGCGTCTAGGCCAAAAGGCAATATTGATCGGTTAGAGCAGGGGTATCAAACTTTTTTTTACGGAAGTCCAAATCTTAGATACGCCTTTCCATCGCGGGCCAAAATATTTTCAAGTAAATAGAGATTAGATAACGAAATTGAAGAATTTATTATTTTTTTTATTTTATAAAATTTATATTTATTTATTTATTCCTGGAGGAAGTAATGCGAAAGCAGTTCCCTCCGGGTCGTTAATTATAAACAGAAAAAAGAAAACGTTATTTATTTATTAAATTTATTTTATTTTGATACGAGTTACTTAATGAAGAGAAGTTTTAAATTGCTTGTCTTTTAAAATTTCTTGATATAGTTTGCATTAAACTTTGTAGTTCCAATCAACAGCGTCACTTTTAAATGTTCATTACTTAAATTGGTTCTATACTTAGATTTGACGTATTTCATGTTTGTTCACATAAGCAGGTGAAGTTAAATATTGAAATAATTTTTCTTTCGGTAGGTAATACTATTGATAAATAATTAATATTTTCAAAACATCAGTTAACTTCGGCAGACCGGTTTAAAAACCTTGACGAGCCGGAATGGGCCCGCAGGGATTATGTTAGAGACCCCTGGCGTTAGAGTTTAACGACACGACGCATTCGAGTCTCGCCAAATAGTTTAAACACTAAGTCATATTAACGAGCAAATATTGAATATTCTATGAATAATAAATTTATAGTAATGTTATAAAAGTAAATAATAATCCTTGCTTTACTTTATTTACTGTATAATATGCAATCACGAATTTTTGCTTTTTTCTGTTTACCTAAATTTCATTGAAGTGCCTATTTTTTATGTATAAAATATATTTGTGAGAAAAAGATTTTTTTATCATTACAGTATACACTCGACTACTATATTTTCAATATTTAAACTTATTATTTTCCGTGAAAACAAACTATAGAAAAAAAATTTTCAAATAAATTACCATAAGGTATAATATTGTTTATTGTAATATAATATACAATCATCTTTTATTATTTAGAAAATATAAAAATATCAATCGGACTTACAAAATATTTAAATTAAGTAAAACTCAAATCCACAAAAAATTTACATTTATTTATGCAAATACGTATTTCGATAACGATGTTACCATGTTATCTTCAGTGCAGAACACAGACTGACCGTTATCGACGTGTACATTTCCCTTATATAGTGTGCGTTCCCCGGGCATGATGAGTCATCGCACGATGAGTGTCATGTCGGTTTAATTATCTATTATTAATTATTATGGTAATAATTTTAACAAGTTATTTTGTAATAGATTTAAATCCCAATTTTAACAGATTATTCTCATTTTTGACATTTCTCATTTTTGACATTTATAGCTTCTGTTAAATGTAATTCTTAATTATTTTTCATATTTGTGATGTGTATTCCTTAAATCTTATACAATCTCATGTTTCTTCTCGTTTGACCAATATAACATTTAACACAATCTTCGCACTGAATTCGATAAATTTTATATTATTTTAACGGACTTAAATACCCAATATAGGCCTATTTAAGCATAGACTTTTAGATCGAAAACCTATCGCCATCGTCCGTAAAGTGGAATGTATTTTAAAATAAATTGAATTTCTAAGTGATGAATTTCATATACCGTCGTGATGCTGATGTCGAACAGTACGTATACGTATTATGATGCACTCATTTCCCGAGGCAGTTTTTATAGAAACAAATACAATTTATAAATTTTAAAATGTAATTTTATTTCATCTAATACACAACAACATTTTATTTATTTTTGACACACGAGCACATTTCTATTATACTTTATATACGTGAAATAAAAGTATAGTCGCGAGAATATCATTTGTTATTAGTTTATCCTTTTGGAAACGATTTTTTTTTCTACGTCGTATAAAAATAAATTCACGTCTGCAATTGTAGAAACGAAATTATTATAACATCAAACGTCGATGTATATAATAATATTTGTTATATTGTTATTATTATAACGTGTCACCGCATAGTTGAGATACCAGAAAGGTAACCAGCCACTAACCGTGTTCAATTTTTAGAATACCTAATCGTTTAAAGTTTAAAGAATGCTTTACGCGTATATGTAACATTTTACTCCGTCATCGTTTTCGCCCGATCGACAATCGAAAATTCTAATAATAATATTATTATTATTTGTCGACGGCCAGCGGGCGATAAAACTTTACAATATTCGAGCGCCACTACAATATATAAAGGTAAATGTACTAATATTGCCCATACATTCAACACTTCGTGTAACACAAAATTGTTCCAAAAAATTGTTATCATGTTATAATTGTTATCAATTGTTTATCAGTTTATCGTTGGGTACTCTGTTAATAATATGGTCATTAATTCGTTATTTTAATACTTATCGTCACAATTGCATATTTTAATTATTAAGAGAAACGATAATATTATAATCATTTCATAACAAAGCAATACATTTTAATTACAATTTTTTGACGCTAATAAAATATTATATGTATATCGCCACGTTTTCAAACGAAAAGAGCGGTAGGTACTAATGCAATTATGACATTATTTATATCATTATTTAAATTTCGCATGCTCGCAACATTACTATTGTACCGATACGGATAGTAGTGATTAAAATAAAAACCACGACTATTATTTACAATATATTTTCATGTTAAAATTCATTCAGTGATATAAATTGAATCCTAGAACATTAAGCTTTTATAAACATCGAATACTTATAATCATAATAATACGATAATAATCGTATAACGTGAGTACAAATATAAAGTTTAAATCACTATAACGTATAACTGCAATAAACATTAATCTGGCATTACACATTTATTTAAATACAAATATCAATTTATAATAACCTCGGTTTCACGTCATTATACAATTTAAAATTTCGATTATTATATTTATATCAGTCTCATTTTCAATATAGGTTCAATCAACCAAATTTAACCCTGATTATGCATTATTATGATTGTCCCTACAGTGATATTATCAACCGTGAAATATCTACCTATAATATTATAATTCAAAAATATATGATCATAAACAGTGATTATAGTAGTTTACCTGAGTTTTTGTCTCTGTATTCTACTATAACTACAATTTATCTTCAACTAATGTTAAAACACATAAATTACCTACAACATGTACTCTGTTCAGATAAGATTCAGCGCCAGTCTGCTATTAAATATTAAATTTATTATCTCCAGTCCTCTATAATATGTTTTTCTAAATAATTATTCTAATGTATTATATTATAATAAAATTACAATATAATATTATTATTATAATCCGAGACAAGAAAATATCATAAATAGGTAACTAATATTAATGTTTTATTTAGACACTTGTTTTTCGATTACTTTTCGTAAGAAATAACCGATCGTAAACTGATTATAATAATAATAATCATTATTTTTTGCGCCAGATTTAATTTGAAATGAATTAAAAACAATAATATTACTTTGAATAATAATTAATTTTTTAATTAAAAATATTCTTATTAAAACGAATAACGCGAATAATTTAACATCGAATTAAAAAAATACTATTTTAACTGATATCTGTTAGTATTTGTATATAATTATATAAGCATACTACAGAGAAAACGGTTACAAAATGTAGTATTATTATAACTTATTTATATCTTAAGACTCATAGGTAATCAAATATATAAAAAAAATTGTGTTTTGTATAATTTATTATTTTAAACGGTCAAACTCGTAATATTTTTTTTTATAATTGTGCCTTTATGAAGTATAATGTTATTATTGGAAATACGAGTACATTGACCTTAAATTATTACTTAAATTTAGCTTTCTCCTTGTAGATATATTTTTAATAATATAGTAATTCAGAATTGATGGTTAAAAATTGTTTAAAATCTATGATATAAGAATAGTTTATGGTTTCATTTTAAAAATACCCCTAACATTTTGTATAATATTTGACCTTCCCTTGTTACCAAAATAATTTAATTGCTTCGCCGTCAACAACAATAGGTACGTGTTAATATTAATGAATAATAAAAATTAAAATCCAATTAAATTTATTTGGAATAATGAAAGAAAATAATGAATTAAATAAACAACGAAATTTTCAATTTGTATCACTTATTACTACACTATAGTTATCATATAATAAGTAAAATTACAAAAATAAGAAAAAAAAAGAGCTGATACTTCTGCCGCATAGGATATACAGGTGTGCAAATCAAAGTGTTTAATTTTAATTAGAATTCGAATGCAAGATAAACCATTCAGTCAAATTATGTAGGTATTGATTAAAATTTTCTCACACAAAGACCATATAGATAAACATAATATAGTAGGTACATAAATGAACACTTGATATTATTGTGTTGTCAAATCAAAAAATATCAAGTTACCATTCCATGATAAATAAAAAATTACTACAATTAATAGTCACCACAATATCCCAATAAAATATATCTGTTCTAGTGATGATCAAAATATTACATATTATTTTATAACCATTAATGATACACTACTGATTTTTTACAGCTAAAAACTTGGAATTTTGACAAGATGGTAAAAAAATGAAAATTAAAAAACGCCAAATAATAAAATACTTATATAACATTAATGTAAACACCCAATAAAATTTTCAAGTCTCTAACTTCAAAAATACCAAAGTTATCGTGAAATATTAAAATCGAATTCGTCGAAAAGTCAGTTTTCGTGAAAAATGCTGTTTTTTTATCATTTTTTTTCATAATATTTTCGTTTAAACTAAAAATATCAATTTTAAACAGCTATAAAAAAATTTATAATAGGGATTTTTCTAATATTTTGATATGACCTTAAGTTGTAAATATACTTCAGTAAAATTTTCAGACCTTAATGCCAAAAATTGCTAATTTTATCAAACAATAAATATAGATACATAAAAACAAGAATTTGACCAAATATTCAAAGTCCTATATTTTAATGAAAAATTAATATAACTATTCCAAAATGTTATCACATATATAATATAATACCAATGTAAATACCCAATAAAATTTTCAAGTCTTTATCTTTAAAATTGCCCAAGTTATCGTGAAATATATTAATCGAATTCATCGAAATTTAAGTTTTGTGAAAAATACCGTTTTTCTGCCGCTTTAGGGTCAATTTTGAGAAATTCGAAAAATGTCCAAATAAAATACCAACACATCTACTTTCCAACCGGAAACATATACTATTCCTGAAAATTGGAACATTATTTCGGGTAGTTAAAGTGTCTTCAGACATAAAAACAAAACAAAAAGACACACATCATTGTAAAACCAATACATTCTTCGCTTCGCTCAGAATCAAAAAATATCAAGATCCTCAAAATTAGTTTCTAATTTTATAGATTAAAACTATTAGGAAATTCGAAAAATGACTTTTGTAAAGTATCAATAAATAACTAAACAACCTATACCTTATAATATGGTAGGTGATGAAAGCCATTTATACAGGGTAGAAGAAAAAGTGTTTTCGGACATGAAAAAAGCACACATTGAAAACCATATAGAAATAGGTACTTTTCTTTTCGCTAAGAATATTAAATTCAATTTTTTTTAATTTACAATATTGCTTTTGCATTATAATTCATAATATTACGTAGGTACGTCGTGTCCATAACCAGTAACCATATATAATAATTATTTTATACAGGTACGTTTATAATTTGAAAACACGCGTACGGTTAATTATTTATACAAAAAAAAAAAACAATTGAATAATCGTATGCAGTAGACGTATAGATAACACGGTGTCTGTGCAATGGCGACACGTGTTTAGAATGTCATCATAAGATATATTGTTTTCTTCAGAATAAACCAAATGATTAATATTGTTATTTCTAATATTGTACATATTATTTTAGTATATGTATCGAGAACTTCGAATGATCTCAACTAACTGCGTATTTTAACCGTTTTCTTGAATCTTCAAAGTACCTACTCGATACATAATGCCCGATATAGGTACAAGAAACCGTTTCGGCATGGTGATGATAAATTCAACCAACAGGAGAGAATATTTCAGTCATCCTGCTCCGTTGTAACGTTCAAAGTGTCATAAATTCTTCTGAGAATACCGCACAATATAATATAATAATAAAAGCGTGTACAAACATGAACGTTATTTTTTATAACATCATTGATTTATGTACCCACGTATAGATCAATATTTTCACTCGTGGTGGCTTACAACGTCATCGTATAATCCGCGTGGTCACGTATCGTATGGAATATAATACAATATAATATTATAATATGGTCTATCGCCTCTGTCCGATTCTTTTATTCGCAATTTTATATTATTATAATAATTATGCGTCCGTAAAGCGTTATTATAGGTATAAAATGATTGACACGTTGTTGATTTGACATATTATTGGAAATATTTTATATTTATCAAATTTACACCAGAAACAAAAAGAACAACACTTACGGATAACGGACGTGATTCGTTTCAATACATCGCGATATTATAATAAAGTCGTCGACAAAAGAAATGTTATAAAAAGAGGCCACTGCGTTTAACCGTATCACTTAATAAATGCTCGTATATTATAGACCGTTTATCGACTATAAACTATTGTATACAGAAAGGTCCTCAATTACATTTTGTCCGATATCACGTTGATATATTATTGTGCTTAACTATTTTTATAGTATCCGTAATTTATGATATAGCCTCGTATAGGTATATCATTAAACAGCAGCATACGGTTATGCACGATAACTTATTTTTAATTTTCTACAGTCGTATCACATGAAAATTTATGTAATATATATTTCATAAAACAGACGTAACATGATAACATATTCAATTACGGATGTAGAAAACAATAATAAAATATTTCCAAGCCTTAAGTCTAAATATAAAAAATAAAAAAATAAAATGAAATAGAAAAATAAAACGTATACCGATCCTCGTTAAAATAATATAATTATTTGTAATGGATAAAATATATGAAATTGTTATCAAACACAAAGAAATTTTTACCTATAATTTATTTTATAGATCAATATACTCTCGTATCTGTAAATACGTTTATAAAAATTATTATTTTAATTATAAGACGTTATATTTTGATTTTATAAGCCACACAAAATTAAATAACTAGTAAAAAAATATGTAAGTGCGTTATTATAGTTAAAGTATCATATCTTATTAGGTACTAGGTAGGTAACTACCTATCAGGTAAATATATATTTTTTTATTTTTTTATTCTTTGTGTATTATCGATAAAATCTAAATCGTCTTTTTACACGCAATCAAAAATATAAGAAAACCATGTTGTACCATTATTCGAGGTTATACAGTATTTTACAAAACGTATTGTAAATAAGATAAAAAATAATATATACTACACACTTATTTATTTATTTACCAACTGCTCGTTATTAAGTACATTAAAAATCACTCAAAAATAGTTTAATCCTATGCTTTGATCGTATAACGAGCGTGTGTACTAAAAAGTTAACCTCAAACGTTATACTTATATATATTGTTGACTGTAAAAAAGTAATGTATTCCATAAAAATGTGTAAAATTTATAAAGATATTATATTATATTATCAATGTAGCGTGCTCGTGGTGTATAAATATATATGGGACTCGTCAACTAGACAATAACAATAAAGTTCTTAATATGATATTATATCATATTGAATTAAGCACAATATTATCTAAAAAATGCACGAAAAATTCACGAGACAAAAATAGAAATAATGTTGTTATCAATAATTCACGGTATTTATTATTATTTTGCGGCGAAGTTATCTTATCCGTTAGTACGTGTAATGCATTAAAGTGTGACCTCCTATCGTAGTATCTTTTCGAGGAAAGTATACGGATAGGTATTATAATTTGTTTTTCTTCCATTAATCCGTTAAAAGATTACTTTATACACATTATACCATGTATAATATGTGTTCTGCATAAGTATAATACCTATATAATATCATAATATGACATATGTGCATATTATATACGTAATATGTCCTATGTGTATCATACCATCATAGAATACAAATAGTACCATTCCAATAATTACGTTTTATTTATACATTATTCATTATTACAAGTTGATAATTTAGATATGATTATAATTTACAATTATAATTAATTGAATAATAATAATAATAATAATAATAATAATAATAATAATAATAATAATAAATAAATATGAAAAATATAAAAAAGTAATATTATTTTATACGTGTTGTATTAGACTATGAATATTTCTATGTGATATTCATAGTTAGGCAAAAACGTAGTTCGGAAATTCACAAAATATTAATTAACAGAGCTGATACTGTTGTGAAAGAGATATAGTTGTAAAGAGGATAGTGTTGAATTTTAATTGAAATTTGAATTCGAAAAACGATTCTGAGCGAAGTTCAGAATCATAATATTATGTATTGATTAACAATTTTACATTATTATTAAAATTATAAAACTCGTACTTATTTTGCAGATTTAAACGTAAGAGTTATAGAATTTTAACACATACATTAAGACATAATAATATGAACACACAACAAAAATTTCAAGTCTCTTATAAGTTCAATATAAATGCCTAAAAAAATCCCTAAATGAGACACCTAAATACCCATATCTAACAGAACTTCGCTCAAAATGATTTTTTCGAATGCGATGATTTATCATTGCATTCAAATTTTAATCAAAATTCAACACTATCCTATGTAGACCTGTATTTGAGATATTTCTAAAATTTTCATAACACATCAAACTATATATAAGGGTGCTTCAATAAAACTATCAGACCTTAAAACACAAAATTATCAATTTTACTAAACATTATATAGATAAAAACGAGAATTTTAGGAAATATTCTAAGTTCTATATTCATTCAAAAAATGAATTTTTATTTAATTTTTATCACGAATTAATTGTACCTATATTAACATCCATAAACTTTATTCAAGTCTCTAAGTTCAAAATTTTCTGAGTTATCATGAAATATTAAAATCGATTTCGTCAAAATTTCAGTTTTCGTGCAAAATGCCGTATTTTCATCATTTTTTGATAATTATTCTTACCCTGCAAGCACAATTTTGAGAAATTCGGAAAATGATCTGAATAAACTAATAAAGTACCAACTACATCCATTTTCATAATGCTATTTCACATATTTTCACATAATATGCTATTCATGGTAATCGGAACATTATTTCGGATCGTAATAGTGATTATATGCATAAAAAAAAATACACACACCATTGTAAAGCCAATAATTCGCTTTGCTCTGAGTCTAAAAAAATATATTTAATATTGCAATATAAATCTATAATAAATCGTGAAAAAATACATTTTACACTTCAATGATTTCAAATTATTTTTTTTTTAAATAAATAAAAAAAATAGTTTACTCTACCACTGTAAATTCTCTAATACCACCACACCATCTACACGTAAAATCCTGAACAACCTTAGAAATACTAAAAAACAGTAATTCTAGTATTCTCATATTCAAATTTTAAATTTTAAATTTCGGAATTCATATTTTGCATAGATTAATTTTTATCGTCAAATTAAGAATCATACATGAAAGATTAATTTAGAATAAAATGTAGACAAAATTAAAAATATTATTTATAATATTGAAACACTAAAAAACATAATATACATGTTTATTTAACATTATGAAAATTAAAAATAAAATATTTATATTTTTGATGTCTGTTGATTAAATTCCTACTATTCCTACTTTATATCATTCTTGATAATATTTGAAATAAATTTAAATATCACGTTTTTTTTTTTTTTTTTCATAAATTTACATTCATAAGTAATACCAACTATAATAATTATTAGTATAGAAATGATTATAATATAAAAATATAATCTATGTAGTTATTTTTAATTAGTTATAATAATAATTTTTATAGTTCATATAAAATACGCAAATATTGTGAATATACATAAATATCTATAAGTATTGATAAAAACTTTTTTTAAAATAAAAATTATTCGGTTGTCTAAAATATTATATTAATAAACTATTTATTGGGAACAAATTATTTTTTTCTTAAATTATATAATTTATTTTCTATATAAACTTATAAATAGTTTAATTAAATTTATTAAATTATATCTGCCTATCCTTTGAAGGATTCATGGAAAATGAAACTTCAAACTATTACAATTATTTAATTAAGTAATAATAACTTAAACAATTTATTTCGTCTTTTTTTTATAAACTATTTCTTATAACACTCGTCACATTAAATTATAAAAAGTTTACTCACATATTACTTAACATAATATTAAAATATTAGAAACTTACCAAGTCTCAATTTTTTTTTTTTTTTATAACTGTTTAAAGTTGAAATTTTTAGTGTAATCGAAAATCTAAGAATACATACAAGTATTCTTATTATTTTTCAATACTTTTATAATAATGATTAAAAACAAAAAATTTTGAAAAATTTTGAAAATATTATTAAAGAAAACTGATAATTAGATTAACGTATTTCTAATATATTAGAAAAATATCAGGTCTTAATTTTTTTTAAAGGTGTTTTAAGTTAAAATTTTAGTAAAATTGATATTTAAAGTATTTATATGGATTCTTCATATTGTACTCGTATTTCAAAATATTGAAAAATTTTGTAAATTTTATTGAAGTTCAATTATATTTTACATAACTCAGTTCTAATTAATTGTGAATATTACATTTAAATTTTTTGGTAGCTGTTTTAAGTATAAAATGCAAGGGAAGAGAATAGAGATACCGAAATGTAAAAATTTTAATCAATACATATTACATATATTATCTGATAAATTTCGCTCAAAATCATTTTCACAAATGTAATGATTTATCATTGCATTCAAATGTTAATCAAAATTATAACACTATCCTCTTTACAACTGTATTCTTTCTACAACAGTATCTCTTCCATTACTTTTTTTTATATTAAAATTAATTTTTATACCTATATAAATAAATTATCACAATTTATATATACCTACATTAGGTATCAATTTGAACAATGTAAGATCGTGACTATTTTTATTTCTGCAAAGATATGGTAAATTATCTAATTATATTATATAATACCCCCACTAATTTTTATTTAGATATTATTTCAACAAAATTTATATTATACGATGTCATTTTCCATTTACGTTCGACGAAACGAGTACTTAACGTATTGTTTAACAATTATCATGTTTGTGTGATTTTTCCAAATATTTGTTTTCATTACTTATTTATTTGGTTAGAAAAAATGCTTTAAAAGTTTCATATAGCCACTTTATAAATTGGACAATTTGACACAAGAGACATTTTATAAGGTCAGTTTTCAATTTTTTAAATAAATTTTATATTATATATTTCGTCATAGCGAAAAAAAAATATCACCAAATTATTGTAAAATACTGTCACTCTCACATATAAATATATCTAAATCTATATATTTTTTTTTTTATAAATAGATTTTATAGTAAAAATAAGACATTTAAAATAAAATTTTCATTATATTTCTAACTGCGTTTAACGTTTTGAACAATTCTATAATTTATAATAAAGTCTGAAATCACCCAATCGAGCTCATAAACAATAAGAATATGAGTGAAGCCAAAAATATATTAGTTTTGTTTATTAGGTAGTAAATGTGGTCTGATTATCAGGAATAAGATATAATTTCGGTAATTTTTTAATTATCCAATAATATAATTAAAAATGGAAAAATTATGGTAAAATTCCTTTTTATTTTTACTTATTTTACGATTATATGTCATTACAGAAACTTCAATTTTCAATTTTCTTTGGAATTTTGTTGAAATTCTAATTTTTTTCTCAGCAATTTTTGGTTTTACTGTTTGAAAACTTAATAGAAATATAACCATATATTATATAACTCAGTTTTATAATATTAGTAATATTTCGTGTTCATTTTTTTTAATAACTCTTTTAAATTAAAACGTTAAGAAAATCGAAAAATATAAAATATTTATATGTGTATTTCAATTATAATGTATTAACTTTAAAAATAATTAAATGTAATAAAATGTAGACATTTTAATTTTTAATTAATTGAACATTTGACAGACATACTTTTCCATATAATACATGAACCTAAAATTTATTGGTAGAATTTTTATTACCTACAGGCCTTCAAGGTTTAAAATTTTTTAATAATATGTGTGATATTTTTTATATTTTTAATATGATAATCTTTCTTGGCGGAAATAATTTTTCGAATAATGTTTACCACAAATGCTTTTGATATTGATCGTATGATATATTATATATTTTATTACTTTGTTAAGATCATTTTTTAAAATTTCTCTCAAATTTTTTTTATGGTTAACGGAGGAGAAGGAAAGGAAAACTACCGAAAAATCACTAAAAATAATTGGAAAATTCACGGAAACTTATTTTTACAATCACAATTTTACTTATTTTTTTTTTTTTTATAATAATGAAGTATTGAAAATATTATAGAAACTTGAAAATTGTATATTTATTTATACAATAATATATACTCGTATTATTATTTCGACATTTTTCGTTCACAAAACCGTCCGTGTATGTTGACGACATAGGAGAAGGAGTACGCGCGAGACGGAACCACTTGTAACGCTCACTCGTGACACGCGTGTCCACGTTTTTAAACGCGATATTAATGTAACTCGCTCACAACATCGCCGGTCGCGTTGTCTTAAATTCATCAATCATCTCATGTAATAACATATGATATTATATTAGTATAATGTGTATCATATCATGGCAAATCGTATCGAGAATACTGCAGTGTAAAATCGATATATGTATCAAGATTAATTATTTGTAACCTCTTTTCAACAAAACACGTTGTCCGACGACCACGGTTAGTATTCAACAATATTAATAATAATAATAATATGTTATTTTCCATTTTTAAGTAAATTACAACAATAATTATATCTATAAACTACTATACAATGTCCAGAATGAGTATCTTATTCGTTTTGACTATTGAATTTGACGTATTTCATTATAATTTTTTATGTAACAAATCTTTACCTTCGTCGTGAACCGAAATTTCACGTAAATCTCTAGTCGTATTAACGAACGGTGTTCAATTTTTTTTTTCGTTCGTGCACGATAATAATAAATTAATAACCATAACCCGCAGTGGTTAACAAAATCGTAGGTTGTAATCAATTATTAATAATGAAATAAAATAAAAAATATCAAAGTTTTAACCCTTAACATCATAGTTTTGTTACGTATACAATCAACTCGGCTTCGATGACAATCAGCTGCGATCGAAAAAACAAAATTCGCGTTTAGCTGCAAACGTTCATTTTTTTTCCAATTGGAAGACAATTTTGAACTTAAATTGGATAATTTTGCAAACCTCTTTGAAATGATCAGTTACCAAGAAGAATAATGAACAATTAATACGTGTTAGAACAATTTTAGAACAATACGATACATGGACGTAAAGTTTGTCGGAAAAGGTTCGACGGCGTGCGTTTTTCATCCCTGGAGCCGGGCCACCGCGATGGAGTTGTGCGCGTTGGCCCCGGTCGTTGAATCGATACAGCGAAAGTGCATAATATTCCCCGAAACGCGCCGCCGCCACCGTCGTCGAATAGCCTCCGAGGGAGAGAGGGATATGGCGACGATTAATGGCGCGAAAATTGTTCGCCAATTTACCCCGCACTGCGAGTGTTCCCCCGAATTATTCGAACCCCTGTCTAGATGTTATAATATCATTATTAATAAAAATAATACGCGTAATAACAAATTAAATAAATAACAGTTTAATAATTGTAATATTGATAACGTGCGATTTAATAATATTTAAATTTTCCGAACGATTTCCAAAAAAAAAAAAAAAAAAATAAACTGGTGAAAAATCCAAATCTTATATTTTATTCGGAAAATGTAATCGCGTAATTGAAAATCAGGGTTTATCCGAAAACCAAAACGATCGGACCCATATAACTCTCTTATTATAAATTTCGCCGGATCGTATATAAATATTTTATCTGGTGAAACCGCATGCGAAATTATAATACATATATGCACGCTGCTCCGTATACTGTCGGACCCTTATAATTCAAATTTATAAGTGTTCTTTTTTTTTTTTGTCGATTGGCTCTTTTTACATTTATTATTGAATCCCGCACTAGGATAATTCTTTTCTTCCGATTCGGATATAATAATACGATTACACACGCCGAGTGGCCCAGCCGGGGTTTGACCATGATAATAAATTTTCATTTTTAAATATTGTTATTTTTCCAAATCCGCGTAGATTATAACGATTAAGTCACTTTTTTTATAGTACTAACGTTATAAATGTTATAATATTTAAAATATAGCCAATTTAAACGATGTGTTATTATATTGTATAAATAATTGTTCAACGTTGGGGATTTACTAAAAATGTTTATTGAAAAATCGATAAATTTTATAATTTCTTAATATTTTGATTACGTTATCACAAATTCACAATATTATGTGATGAATTCTGTGATTTGTTTATTCGTACGGGTAGATTGCAACGATCAAAATTTAAAATACCTACGCGATAAATCGAAAATTAGTTTTGACAGTGACAAACCTGCAGACAAGTCACACGGTACGGTGATAAAATAATATCATTATATTTATACAATCGTACATTATTAAAAATTACATATTTTCTATTTTGTGTTCCACTGCGTTTATCAAAAACTCCGTAGAATGATAACACGATATTCAAACAAATCTACTACCATCGCATCGTTCAATTCGGTTTGGTCAATGTAACGTACGCCACGTTTTTTGCATATTATCAAATATCAATAATTCGTGTTGGATTGATTTTGTAATTTTCATTCATAACATTATTATAAATGCCGTTCGGTTAACGTTAATTATAGATTAAAACAAATCGTATTCTCAAAGGAAAACAATTTCTGTTTGTAAATAAAAGTTTTACCAAAATTATAGTCGATTTGTTTTATCTTTAAAATTTCAACGATATCTTTTGTCCCGGGAGAGTAAAACGATCGTATTGTTTATGGGTATCTGCTTCGGTATAATTTATGATATTTTCTTCTTTGAAACAAACCCGTCGGTACTTTTTCGGCTTTGAAAATAAGTTTAGGTAAGTATTTATATTAACCCAACACACGGTCGGTGGAAATGTGGAATTATAATATAATATTTTTTATCATTTCGTTTCAAGACAACGATTTTTTTTTTTTTTTTGTTTTTTTATTTTTTTGGTGAAATCGTATTTACACATAATAACTAAAGAATTCGTAATAAATGAGTACATTTTGATCTTTAAAAACATATTGGTACGAAAATATTATTAAATGGAATATAATTCAATTAAAAAATATTTAATTAAGCCTAGTTAAAATATATAAATTACGAAATAAATATAATAATATTATCTCGAATATTGTATTATAGTAAGTATAAATAAGAATATTATATGTGTTTGTTTATTAAGTTAAGTTTAAACTAATATAAATACTAATTAAAAAATATTTATTAATATTATTTATGATATTTATAAATTTTAAAGGAATCAAAAATAATTAAGTTATGGAAGTTCGCGAAGATCATCATGAGGGTTCGGTCACATTTGATCGAGCTATGTTTGGATAAGTTCAACTATAGATCGATTATTACGTTCACGTTTAAATCGTTCTTTATGATTAAACTATATTCTTTTTTTTTCTTTTTTTATAACTAAATGTAGATAAAAATATTTTATTAAACCACCTAGGGGAAAATAAAAAAAATGTTAACCTGTAATATTAAATATTATATTACCTATTATTGGACGAATATTTTTAATATTTTAATTATATTTAATGATATATTTTTTTATGTCTGTATATTATCGTAGTTCTGTTTTGTAGAGTTTAAATATTCTATTACGATAAATACATCTACAAAATAATTTTATTTCATTCTAATCGTATTTTGAATCACAAAAATTTACTCGTATTTCAATAAACATTATTCTCTTTATACGTGCAATAAATTACATGTTATTGTCTACAATTACGACCGATATCTATTTTCTATTTTTTTTTTTTTTTTTTGTTATCGTAAGACGTAACCGTCTAGACCAGATTATTACCATAATGTGTTTTTGCCAAAACTGTGGTTATATATAACGTTCATATTATACAATTTTAGACAATTTATATTTTTCTCTAATTCTAATCTCTATATAGAGATAAAACATTCTTTATCAACTTTAATTTAGGAATATAATATCTACGACACATCTACGGATTAAACAATATGTTTTTACCGAATAAATTCTTACGTATTATTTTGTATTAAGGTAATTAAGGTATTTTGTAAAGTATTATTTTTACAAAATACGCGCGATTTTAAAATAAAAATTACGAAATTCTGCAGTAGATTTATTTGTCAAACTATTAAGATAGGAGGTGGTATACGTTTAACTTTTTATAGTCGTAACGTCTAATTTTCCAGAATTATAATTTATAAATATTAATTTTGAACGTCAACTTTTAGATTTTAATTATTATAAACTTTAATAAAAACATAATAATTGAACAATAATATGATGAATACGAAATAAAATAACGATTTTATTATCCAGTATTAAATTTCTATTCCAATCGATTTATTGCAATAAACATTTTTTATAAAAAAAAAAAAAAAAAAATACGTACATAATATTATATTCTGACCTCAAAAGGTTTCGTTTTATTGCTATATGAAAATAGCAATTATATTTTAATATATGTCATAATTATAATATATAGGGGTGATCAATTTATTTTATTAGATTTTTTTTTTTTGTACAACGAATTAAAAAGATTTGGAAAAAAAATAATGTGAAAGTGTGACCAAAAAAATATACGATAGAAATTGTAATACCTAATTTTTTAGTTAATTTAAAATAAATAAGTTATATTTTTTTTTTTAAGAAATGTTTTCATTAATATTTTTTTTTATATATATATCAATCTATCGAACAACTCTCTCGAAAGTTGTAGTGGTCGTAGATATGCATAAAAAAAGAAAACTTATTTAGAAAACACAAACCTTACGTTTCGTCCCTCGAGTCTTAAGAGAGATTCAACAAGAACACAAATTTACATTGCGTTCTAAAGTTAAACGAACTACATAAATAAATCACCAAGATAAATATAGGTTACATGATAGATTGGACGCATATTTATTTTAAAACGAATACAGGTAAGTCATTGCATCTTATCTATTCCGTTTAGGAATATAAATAAATAGCGAGGCGTAATCGTATACATTGTGAAAGTATCGTATATGATGCAATGTACCCATCGCGAATTCAAAAATGAAAAATGTATTGTTCGGCAAACCTGAGAAGAAAAATGTAAATTCAAAACCAAAATGTCCGGGGTTAGAGTGAAGTTAACAACGTAACATTTTTCCAAGAGTGTAAAGATTGTTAATAAAATCCCATCACGTGAAATTTATTACTGTCGATATGTAATGATACGAATAAATGTATAATATAAATCATACGGTCCAACAATATTTTAAGACCCAATTATTGTTGAGATATCTCTAATTCGTTGTTGGTAGCAATTATTATTAGTATTTTTACAGTATATTACAGTGTAATACCTGTACAATAGTGTGCCAAATTCAAATTATCAACCCCTCAAAAATGAAATTTCCTTTTATATATTTATTATTATTATTATTTTTTTATTTATTTATTATTATTATTATTATTATTATTATTATTATTATTTTAATTTTATTTTATGTGTATATTTTATTTTAATGTCACTATATTTTTGTAATAAAAATTATTTATTTTAGATTTTGGGCAAAGATTTTATGCGATAGGAAAAACGACCAAAAAATGATGAAAAAACGTATTTTTCACGCAAACGGAAATTTCTACGAATTCCATTACAATATTTCACGATAATTTAAGCAATTTTGAACTTAGATAATTGAAAATTTTATTGGTTACATAGGTACTATATAAATGTGATAAAAATTTTTAACCGATACGTTAATTTTTCTACAAAATATAAAACTTTAAATATTTCCTAAAATTCTCTTTTTTATGTATATAATGTTTGATAAAATTGACAATTTTGGGTTTTAAGGTCTGAAAATTTTACTGAATTATACTCACATATTACTTAAAATGGTATTTAAATATTAGAAAAATCCTAAATCCCAAATCTCAATTTTTATTTTTTTATATAGCTGTTTAAAATTGATATTTTTAATATGTAATCAAAAATGTACGAATACATTTACAATTACGTATATTCGTATTCTTCTTATTATTATTATTATTATTATTATTCTCAATACTTTTACAATAATGATTAATAAAAATAACAAAAATTTTATTGAAGCATACTGATAGATGTCTTAGCGTGTTTCCAAAATATTAGAAATATGTCTCAATTTCATGTGTTTCATGTTGAAATTTTAGTAAATTGGATATTTTAAGTATTTAAATGAGTTCTTTTCTTACCTATTATAATAACAATAATTACAATAATGTAACATAAAATTGACAAAAAATTTTGAAAATTTTATTGAAGCTCAAATACATTTTAACTTAATTCAGTTCCAATTTATTGTGAATTATTACACGTTTAATAGTATAAAAAGCAAGGGAAGAGGGAAGGGATACTAGTGTGAAAAGGATAGAGGAGTAAAGAGTATAGTGTTGAATTTTGATTTAGGTACATTTGAATGCAATGATAAATCATTATATTCGAAAAACGATTCTGAGCGAAGTACGGTCAGATTTGGTTAATTAGCTGATTCATTTAGGGATTTTATGATAAATTATATATATATTATTATCTGATGAATTTCTCTCTACCTATATCGTTTTTTCGAATGTAATGATTTATCATTGCATTCAAATTTTAATCAAAATTTAATACTGTCCTCTTTATACACCTGTATCCCTTCCACATCAGTATGCCTTCTATTTTTCCATTTGTTATTGTATTGAAATCTAAATCTAATAAAGTCATGAATCAAAGTACATAAGTAATGTAATTAAATAATGTTTCGGAAAATTTTTTTTCAAAAAAATTCATTTTCAGCCAAGTTGTGTAAAGACATTCAAGGATTCTATTGAAGGTAATAACAGAGTTTTAAATATCGTATCTATGTAAAACGTAAGTATAAAAATATATTTTTTATAAAATCATTTTGTCTCTATCATAAAATGGTAAAATAAATAAACAATCGGGAATCGTATTATTTCTATGTCTTTTATATTCGAAAATTACAGAGCACATGATGATATTAATATTAAAACATAATATTGCAATGTCGTAATAACTCACTCGTCCACATAATTATAATATAATACGAAAGGCACTTATTTTACAAAACTTTTATAATGTCCATATAAAATAATATAATATAATATTTTTCTAATATATAACATTAAACACAGCTCTCATTTGAAACGAAATAATTGTAAAAAATTGCAAATTAAAAAAAAAATAATAATTATTTATATAAATATTATAATAATGATCGAATAACAACTAATCAGTTATAATAAAATTTACATATACGTTTATCTTCTAACAAAACGTAATTATTACTCGTATAAACAACAAATCAACACACACACACAAACTTTAAAAAAATGTAAAAACAAAAAAAAATTAATCGTACGTAAAAATATAAATACAAATTTATAATCGTTGATACTCTATAAACAGTTATTCTTAATATACCTATATATTATATATATATTATATACATTACGTGACATATTATGTACATTATTAGTCATTATTTAGAGTCTGTAACGGTTTTTTTGGTTGCCATCATAAATGATTTCATTTTATTTATGCATTTGTCGACGAAATTTCTTTTTTTCGTGCGGTCGCTGACCGAAACCGATACCAAGCTATTGGTGTCTTCCTCGTTGTCGCACGTATCCAAATACTCTTCCAAGCTCTTGGCTTTTTTCATCTGATCCCGAGTTCGGACTTGTAGATCACATTCAACAGTGCTTTCGAGCATACCTTCCACGCTTTTAGCTCGCTTTTGGCTTTTTACACGACTATCCGGACTCATTGGTGGCCTCCAGGCTGGCAGTTTCGAACACTTCCGGTATCTGTAGCAAAAAAAAAAAACCCCCAATCAATAATTTAATCATTTTTTGTCGCGATAATCGATATACCTAAATAGTATAATATTATTTGCAAGCGTTTAAATTAATTAGACAATAAAATACATTAGCATTAGTCGTTATTATATAAAAGAAAATATTCGTGTTAATTTATCTAGTTATAACCAAATAAAAATATTATCTATTCCGGTATGAAATTTTATTATGAATAATAAATTTAATTGTTTTTTTTTTCTAATGAAATTAAAATATATCTTGTTAAAAATCCTTAATATTAGTTATACGGTCACGTGAAAAATATTACACGCTGGCTTATCAAATAAATCATATTGCCTCATTATTAATATTGTAAATTGGCACATATTAATATTATTATCTCGTTATCTTTGATTTCGAAAAAACATCTACGTTGGAAATTACATTATTATTCTACTCGATTATTTTTTTACATATAAATATATAATAATATAATATTTTCAATTGGTTATTAATATTGTCTTAAAAAAGTATACCTACATCTTACACCATAATACGTAATATATACGAGTACATAGGTATAGTTAATCATAAATGTAAACGTCGGTTTAACGACATAAATTATTTATGATGAGTTTGCCGTGTGAAGATTGATAGCAACAGGTTGTACCTACCTAACCGTGAAGTCGTTGGAGACTGCTGCAAATGGGACGACAACAAGTGCAAAACGGACACAAATAGCAACCAGGTTTGTCGTTAAGAAAAAAAAACTTCGGCCGCGTCGCATCATACCTGGAAGTGTTCGCCGCTAGTCAATCTTTGCTACCGCTTAGGTCCCGGTCGCTGTCGTTGGACTGTGTCCGTTGGTACGTGGGCGGCGACCTGCCCATTGCGAGCGGCGTGTTTGGCGCTGACGTATCGCTCTTGATGGTGGATGCGCCGCCAGCGCCAGACCTACTCAGCGACAGTCCAGAACTGGCGCCGTCCCGTTCGCCGCGCATGAATCTGCGCAGCTTGTCTACGCAAGCCTCCTGGTAATCGTGTATCCACCGGACTCCGTTGAATTTGCATACGTTCCGCATGTCTTCCGGAAGCGTTTCCGGTTCGGGCCACGTGAAATTATCCATGATCGGTATTATGTTGCACTGTTCCTGTAACGCGGCGACGATTTCCTGTCAAAATAAAAATACATTACACGTTATTTGTGTATCGCCCAACCGACCGTTCGGTATCAATAAACTCGTAATACGTTAAGGGTGTGATACATTTGTCTGACAAGATAATATTCTTATCGAATTTCAACTGCCCAATATTTTCCCCGTGTTCGTAAAATAGTTATTAAATTTAATTTCGAAGATTTCGTACGCAACTATAACCGAAGGGTTTGATTTTTTTTTTTTTTTTTAATTATATTAACAAGAACTAAAAATATATTTTGAACGTTTAATATTAATTATTAATATTTTAGAATAAAAAAAAAAAATAATTTTATTATAAATTGTACGATACATTATAATTTGTATTTAAATTTAATTATTATTAAATAAATCAAAAGATGGCAACAGGCATCTTGTCAGACAAGTGTGTTGATACATAACGTTTATACCTTGTGAACCCAATCTTTGCATTCATTATCGCCGATACATCTGTCCAATGATTTCGGTGTCAACACTAATATGAAGTTTTTCGCTTGTTTTATGCTCTGCAACAGGTTGTTGTCGAACTTTCCTGCTTTTAGTCGTTCCACATCGATGAACACCGAATATCCCCGAAGATGCAAATGCACTTTAAGCAAACTGAGGAAAACGACAATTAATAATAATTGTTATTATATTATTTATTTAATATTTTATTTTCCACGGTTCTTACCTAGCTAACTGAGATCCAGTCGATCGCCTGTAACTAATGAACACGTCTAAAGGTTTGTTCACGCTGTCTTCGTACGATGACGTTTCCATTAATGTCTCTATGTCTGCAATACGTTTCGAAGTAAAATTTATACCTCGCCATAAAATAACCGATTTATTAGAATCACAATGTTTACCTCTAATTGAGTCTAAAATCTTGTACCGGTGAATACTGTTGGTAATTCCACACTCATGCGCTAACTGCTCTTCAGATAAAAACCTAAATCACAAAATGTATTACTAATCATATCATAAAAAATCAATGAAATATATAATTAATCGATTACAAAAGTAAATTTTAAGAATAAAACAATTAATATGTAATTATAATAATATTAAAATATATAACACGCGATTAGGATTTTAGAAACTATAATAATATAATAAAATATCTAACCTGATGGAATCTTTATCAACGCCAGCATTTAACATGGAGTATGTATACATAGAAAATTCTGATCCAATAGACTGCAGGAACGAATTCAAATTGGTCGAGTCTTTACTGCTGTAATCGGCTAACATTTTCAAACTTAATATTTCTCTCATAAATCTAAAAGTAAATAAATAAAATACAATTAATTCTTAATACTCTTGCAAGTTCATATCGTAACTATATCATCAAATGTCATATCTGAATAAAGAATTTTCTGCTGCTTGGAAACTTTAATTTTTAATTAATACGAGTAATACTCCCTGCAGCTCATATAAATTTAGCATTTCAGTAGGTAATTATGTTATAAATTTAACAGATATCCCACTACATGTATACCAACCTCTTTTGCATTATTCCGTTAACTATCCCGATGTCGTCTCTTAAATTCGCCTCAGTCAATTGTAATAACAAGTCACCGTCAACACGACTATCCATGAATTTCTGAACACAGTCACTGAATCCAATCTGCATGACCCACTGACGCACGTCCTCTGGTGACCATAACGGTACTTGTTGGCTAAGTTTGTGCGGTACTTCCTCGCCGATCATTCGTAACGCTTGAGCCGCAAACTTGGAAGCGATCGCATTCGGACAACTGGCAACTTTCTTAAGCGGTTCTATCGCATTGATCTCACGGAATATTTCTGTTTTTCCCTGTTGTTTTTTTATACCAGCCTCCATACAAAAATGAAACGCAGCCAGATTACATGCTTCCTCACGAACGGAGCTAAGAACCGGAACAAGCCGCTCTAACCAATGTTGACTTTGTCCGTGTGCATACGACAGATTTGACTTGGCAAATTCAGAAGGCGTATGCGTAGTGACGAATGGGTCAATCAGGTCTAGTGTCTCGGATTTAAGTACGGCCGCCTCAATCTCCTTGTTAGCTACTAACACAGCGATGGCTAAAAACGCGTAATATTTGATGTTGTCGTCTGTGTTGAAAGCTAATGTGAACAACCATGTAGGCACGTTCCGTTTGATCATTAGCTCTTGATTCTCAGCACCGCCGTACAGCGAAAGATTAGCTAGCGCGCCGGCGCAATGTCGCAGTGTGGCAATGTCCCGTCGGCGGCACTCGTATAACAACACGTCCAGACCACCAAGTCTAATCACATCGCTGCATGTCAACTCGCTGTGTTTGAATAAATGCTCAAGAATTCCTAAAATAACAATTATTTTACTTTATGTTATTGTTAAATTATAACATGGTCAATGAAAATTTGAAAATAAAATTTATTATGGAGAAAATAGATAAAAATTAATTAACAATCAGTTTCTCGAAATTTATCAATGTTATATAATATTTGGATCACATTTTCACATTATAATATGAATGATTCATAATTGAAAGCACGATTCATTTGTCACGTTTTACAATGAATTAATGAAAATTTCAATTGATAATAACGTAATGTTTCAAATTTATGTACACGATATTAAATAATTAATAAAGGTATACTATATTTCATAAGATAGGTTCTAAATTCTAAGGTTATATCTACGTATAAATTATCTGGACTATGATATATTGATATTTTATTTATAATTGAAATATTATTCGCCAAATAAATTTCAAAAATTGTATTAATTGTTTAAAACGGAGACGTGTATAATATATATAAGTACTTACCAGTGCTAACTTTCGATTGATCTGCCGAGCTCACTTGACTTTTGTACGCGCATACCACATGAACGACCTTTTCTAGTCCATTTTCTACTACATAGGCACGATTAGCTGTAGTCAGACACTGTTCCAGTAGTCTGGCACTAGAAAATTGAAGTCGCTGGTCCTTAGACACACAATTATTAATGAGCAAATCTATTCCACCGCAGTTTCGAAATGTATTGCACAGTGAATGACCGAGTTCATACGTCGGAACGGCCCATGCTTTGCATATCATGTCGAACATGTTGTTAAGCATTGTCGGACCCTTAGCATCTGCATACTTGCCACTATTCAGTCCCTTGACGGCGTCTTCCAAATACATCGAATACTTTTTAATGGCATCTTCCACGTCTTGTGGGTTAGCGACCTCCCGCATCCGGTCAAGATCATCAAAGTCCGTGTTCAGCAGATCGTCGACACTTCTGACCATCAAGTGTGTCGATATTGGTGGTGACAATCCACTTCCACTACCACCGCCAGACGATGATTCATTATGTGACGACTGAAATTTCAAAAAATATAAATACTATATAACAATATACTTATCAATTATAATTGCTTCGTTAACTACATACAAAAATAATATACAATAATATTATTATTTTATTTCTGTGTAATTTCATTTTTATTATCGTTCTAAAGATACGTAGTCGTGTCTTCTTGACGACTTGAGGGCAAACAAATATTTTAAATAACATTTACTTGTGAAGAAGCAGACGACATGGCTTTCGAACTCGTACAAATCCCTTTTTTCGTGAATGTGAAATTTGACTGTGAAGACTGAGCGATATGTTTTTCTTGATTAAACATTCCCGACGAAGTTATAGTCTGTCTTTGCTGTTGTGCGCTCGAAGCTTTCTATAAAATATAAAACAAATAAAAATATAACATATATTTATACTTGAAAAATTATTTTTCTCCTCTCATAATCGTTCCCTTTCTTTTGGTTTATCTATTTTATTATTATATAGAATAGTTTGCATTGAATGCATCATTTTTTTTTCACGGCACAATTTTATCAAAACTCGTAAAAAATTAATTGCACATTTACGTGACATACGCGATAAGAACAGAGGTGTAGGAAGATTGTTCGACGTATAATAATAATATTAAAAGTTAAATTTGGCAATTTGTTATCATAATTATAATACATTCGTAATGACTAATGAGTATAATGACTAATACTACAAATTATTAATTATTAAATCAGTTTAATGTAATCCATTACCCTATACTCTATATTGACTATTAATTCTAAGTATACATTTTAATTTTTCATAAATGTTTATACTAAATATATTTTCCCCTTTCCTCGTAATATTTCAATAAAAATTGAACAAACAAATCGAATTGCATCATTTGCAAATATACAAATATTACCCTAATCAATCCGAACATTCAGCATTCGTTCAATTTCTGGATTTAAATATTTGTACATAATTGTTACATAGTACTGTATATTACATTTTTATTTCAGCCACATTTGTGCATTGCGATTTTGTATTTACCCTAATTAATTAAACACGAACAATAATAATAATAATAATACTCCGATTAAATAAAAACCATTTTATTTATCGATTAGCGTTTGTATGGGCTAACACTAAAGTAGCAAGTAGGTAGGTACCTACTAAAACCTACTACTATAGTAGATAGGTACCTACTATAACCTATTTAAGTATTTTATACCATATAATCGATATTAATTAATATTGTTTAAATACTATAACTATTATTAGTAAATATTATTCTTTTAGGTTAGATAATAGATTATTTATTATTATTGTACTTAAAAATCGAACGACTGAATGAACAGTTAATTAATCTATAAATCGTACAAGTACAATTACAATAAAAAATTGTTCAATGTTAATGTCACAATTATTTTTTTTGTACACTGATTTTAGAAAGATATCAAATAATGATATAGACTTAGAAAACATTATTAAATATTATCTCAATCATTATTTCAATTAAAATAAGAGTAAAGTTATTATATTATTAAATATATATTATTCTAATCCGAAAGTTCAATATTGATAACTTCAATATGCATATGTACGACTAATTATTTTTTGTGGTTTAGATAACTATATTTTTATCTAGATAAAGATAAAAAAAAACTTAAATTTATCTAGATCAGATAAAAAAGATAGACTGATAGATAGACTGTTTTATCTATATATTTCCAAACACTGGGAATAATATTTTGAGCGAAAACAGTCTCGAATGCAGTACTATTTGTTTATACTAATTGAAATATATCTGGAAAATAAATATTACCATTAAGGCATTAACCATATAAAAAATTGTTGAATCATTTGAACTTAACAATGGTTTACTATTTGAAAATTATAAAATAACGTAAGTATAGAATAAATGATTTAAAAACTCACATATACCAATCATTTTGACTCATTTATTCGATATTTTCAGATTCATACAATATAATATGCACAAAATACAGGATAAACGAAATAATTTTCTATGAATAATTATAAACAGTGATTACCTACTATATTACTATATAATAAAATCTAATGGCGATATGTACAACCATTGATAATATATTTAAGTTAACATAAGTGGGAGAAATAGATGACTTTACTGTCGATAGTCATTCGTCACTCATCGAAACATCGATCTCACATACACAGTAAACCATGTTATTCGTAATCCAGTTTCTTTAACCTAGTGTCATTTGTGCAATGGAAGCAATATCTTATCATGCAGAGTTATAGTTAGAGGGCTGAGTAGTTCTTTTATTGGAACCCTGAAAAAATATTATGCGAAAATATGCCAGCAGTTAAACGAGCTATCCAAAAATGTCATGACCTCAATAATTTAACATCGAGTTGTAAAACTGATCTAAATAATAACATCCAAAAATGATTTTCAACAATTTTGTTGTCCACTATTCCGAACACAAAATTAAGAACATAAATGATTACGAACTAACACTTAATATAATCAATATAATTGAAATATCTAATTGAAAAATGAACGAGAAATATTATTATTATTATTAAAAGAAAAGGTCTTTTAAATTAAGTATTTTTACAGATAAAATAAGTTTGAACAATACGAATATTCACAATTGCAAATAGAAAATACTTTAAGTTACTGCAGAGATACTTATGTAGTTATTTAGCTGATTGGATAAAGTGCCAAAGATATGTGCTTATTTGATCGTATGTGAGTTTTGAAAACGAGACATATTTATATTTTATAAACGACTTTATGAAGAAATACAAATATGACGTCCACAATAAACTTTTAGACAAACAAAAAAAAAAAATTCTTCGTACAATAAAAACGACTAAAACTATTGAATAAAATTTCAATTATACGAAACTTAAATCTTTATTTTTTTTTAAATTTATAATTGAAACATTTATGTTAATACACAAATCCAATAGGGTGTTTGGGACCCTGAAAAAATATAAAATCCCATCCCTAAATGGTTACTGTGCGTCTCGTTGAACGTATTCAAATCGGTAAACTTTTCTTAATTTTATTTTATTTCCCCAAAATTTATATTTCATCGCATAATACAATATTCATCGATATTTAAGTGGCAGGTACAGACTATCGTTTTTGCCTTTGCCGAAACGTGTGTAAACAACAATGCACTGTAGTACAACAGCTGCTATACAGATTTGAATACACGTTGTAAACAAAATTATATGGTTTTACTATTGTAGTGTTTATTGTTTTATTTTCATTTGTCTATGGAATAAACGATTAAAAACGAAAACAACTCAATTCGAACCCGGCCATTTTGTATGATTGTAATTTTTATAAGTATAATGTTTAAAATTAAAAATGAATTAATATGCGTATTTTATATAACATTTTAGATTTTGAACGAAGCAAGAAATGTATTGGTTTTACAATGATGTGTGTCTTTTTTTTATGTCTGAACGCACTATTTCTACCTGAAATAATGCTCCGATTTTCACGAATATGTGATGAATTTCCTGTTGAAAAGTGTATGTAGTTGTACTTTATTTAGGTCATTTTTCGAATTTCTCAAAATTGAACCCAAGCGGTAGAAAAACACAACGAAAAATTGCATTTTTCACGAAAACTAAAATTTCGACGAATTCGATTTCAATATTTCACGATAACTCAGGCAATTTTGAACTTAGATACTTGAAAATGTTATTGGATTTTCACATAGGTACTATAAATGTGTTTTTCTACAAAATATAGAACTTTGAATATTTCATAAAATTATCGTTTTTATGTATATAATTGTGATAAAGTTATTAATTTTGGGTTTTAAGAACTGAAAATTTACCGAAGTATACTCGCATATTACTTAACATTGTATCAAAATATTATTTATATTGAACGTGGAGACTGTAAATGTAAAAATTTAAATTCGGAACATAAATTATTATTTGCCCAACTTCGCTCAGAATCGTTTTTACGAACGTAGTGATTTATCATTGCATTCAAATGTTGATCAAAATTAACACTATCCTCTCATTTACACCTGTATCCATTCCACACCAGGATCCTTTACCTCGATTTAAAAAAAAAAAATTTATATGGTTATACTGAAAAATTTATGAAAAGAACAATCGTTGCATACCTTTTCGGCGCTAAACGAATCGGTCTGAACGTTCATCGTGGTCGAAACGACTCTTCAGTATAAGTTTACTTTTCTCGTGCCGTGGCTATTTTTCGTTATCGCGTCCGTGGAAATAATAATAATAATAAGGAATAAAATCGAAATAACTCGAAAAACCGACGATAGCAATAATAATAATCGTAGGTATTACGCGCGTCTTCGCCCGACGGACACGTGAAAAAAACTGTTTACCAAAATACCGACTGTACTGGCATCGTATAATAATAATAATAATAATAATAATAACACGTTGTAAAACTAAACATAGACGATCGCGAATTTTCTATTCGGTCGCGTAAATACACACAGCGTCTGTGTGGGACAAGCAAAACTCCCACGGAATGTCGTCGAGACTGAGGAAAAAAAAAATTACTCGTGGCGAAAATACTAATTTTGTCGCAATAACTATAATATTATTATTATTTTTTTATCATTATTGTCTGAAGATCGCCCCCAAACCCAGCAATCCCCCCGAGTCTTCGTACGATACCACTTTTGGTATAATTGTTCCGGACAAGTCTTTTAGTCGCGATAACATTATAATAGCGAATATCGTCGCCGTGTGCAAATATCGCGTTTGGCCTTATTATTTATTATCATATTACGACCACGCGTTAAATTATTGCGATAAAAAAAAATATCAAACACGCGAGATCAGTTCCATATCGATGTCCATCGAGACATGATGCCTAAGTATATTATTTTGTTTTTTTTTTTTTTCAAAAATCCATTAATTTTTCACTTGGACTTCTCTAGGACAGAGGTAAGTCTTCTCGCCAAGTATACGTTATTAAACTCGTAAAACATTTTTCGATTCGCGAGCGCGTTAATTTTCACTGATAATTTATTTAATCGTGTATTCGCGAAAAAGAACTAATTGCGATTTTTTCTAAAATCTACGCACGTTTTAATAACCGTATTGTTTTAGACGTTTGATATTATAATATTCATAGTCACGTCAAACGATTTACAAAAATTATAATTTTATAATATTATTATTACGCTATTTGGAATAGATCCAATATTATCATTAAAAAAAAAAACTCGTGATATTAAATATTTTTAAATATATCGTTAAAAATTATCGCGTCGAAAATTCAAAACCAAATAATAATTTTAAAACGAACGCTAATAATTTTATTTCAGAACTTGACTCTTTCACTGCCGGAAGCTCGTCACTAACTGTAAGTCTGTAACCTAATCCTGTCATACGAATTTAACTTTTTTTTTTTTATTCTTTTTCCCCTACTTTTATTAAATTTGAGAGAAGTATTAAACCCACCTAGAAAATTCAAATAATCACAAAATCATTTTTTACTTAGTCATCTAAGTTTTAAATTATGTTCGCCATAGTTTTCCAAAATACGCGGAATTAGTCATTTAATCAGTACAAAACACAGATATCCACAATAAATAAACAAACAATAAAACACCATCATATCAATTTGTTTATTATTATAATATGCAATCATTTTGTTCCCGCATTTTGGGAGGCATAACTTTAAAAATATAAGTAAATTCATAATAAAAAAAAAAAAAATATGAAGGTAGAAAAGAGATTTTGATATCATTAAATTCGTTATTTTTTTCTTGTAATAATAAATCTTTTGTTATCCCGATAAAGTATTTTCTAATGATACGATTACCTCGACGCATAACGTTAACCTCCAAAAATGTTACATTGACTCGTAAAATTGTGTATAACTGCATTTTTATTATAGACGTGGAGCCGTTAATATACATTCGTGTTTGATTTATATTTTTTAAAAAATAATAATTTAATTTTAAATTTATTAGACTAGGACGAAAAATAATATAATAATGTATTGTATTATTTGTATTCTTATCTTAAAAAAAAAAGAAATCAATCAATCGACAAGTCGTATAAATGGAGGTTTGGTTTTTTTTTTTTTAATTAACAAATAATAATACATTTCTCAGTGCATATTATAACACGTATAGGTATTTCAAATTTCAAAATATTTGTAGAAGAAAAAGATAATAAAATGTATTTGCTATAGTATTTAAAAAATGCGATAAATACAAATTTTAAATACTTTCCGATTATGAATAAAAAATATTATAATAATATCCATTAATATTATCATCTATAGTATATTCTAATCTAAAATTTGTATTATCGAAGTAATAAACATGAAATTAATTAATATTGACGATTTTACTCCTTGAATGAAATTCAATTAAAAATAAATGCCATTATATTATTTTATCAACGAGCCGCATGTAATTGTCGACAACCCGGCTGAATATACGACTATTATTGGAAAATACATAGTATCAATAATTTCTAGGCGATAGTCGAGCCGATGAACTCGTACCTGGCGTACCTTAACCATTAAAATGATTAAAACGTTATATTAGACTATACTAGACAATACGCGTCTATACCGGGTATGAGGTATACCATTGTTGTTCGGACAATATGATATGCCGAATTATTGGACCGTAATCGGGGGGAAAAATCGGCCGATGAAAATGGTCAGACTACGTCCGGATTTCGATTGAATTCGAAATTTATTAATTTTTCACAGCTAATCATGTTGTAAATAATGTATAATGTCAAATTTGAATTAAATTCAAAATTATACCCCTGCTCAAAATTATAATTAGTTATATTATATCAATCAATACTGTTTTGTTATCGAAATTTACAAATTTCGTTTGTTCGTATAATATTCAAAGTTTAAAAATATGATACGAACCGAAATAATGATGACAATAATTTTGAGCAATAAAAATTAAATAAATGTATACAATTATTTGCTCTTATACCTACTTCCGAAAACTAGGAATTTAGTTTATCTATCAAATACGAGTTATTTTATATTCGTTAGATAACTATTCGCAGAATAAATTTATTTTTAAAAACGCACATAAAAATATTTTGTTCTATTCGGAAATTCGTTAAATATATTTTATTATTTTAAAAACAACTCTCAACTTCTCTTCCATGTACCTGTATTAATAGTATAATATTGTTATTATGTATTATGTATGTTCACACATGGGCCACATTAGTAAATTACATAACAATAATAATTACCTAAGATAGATAAAACACGTAATATCCGTCTGTAAATTGTATGACTAAGTGACTAAAATTTTTATTTCATTAAATTTGTAGTACAATAATAAAATTAATTAAATATTTTTTAATAATATTTTATCTAAAATATTTGGGTATAACAAATTTTTTGTATACTTCCAAAATGGTAATAATTTATATTTTCTATAATATTTATTATTTTATTCTTAATTTATAATAAGTATTGACCAATATAAATATACAAATTCAGAAATAAAAAAAAAAAAATGAATAATCAAAACCACACGGTTTAAAATTACTAACTGCACATAATCGCATCGTAATAACACAATTTTAGGGCCATGGGCCACGATATGACTACACGAGTGCATTTCCTAATAGCCAAATAGCGGACATTACAATAACGTACCTATAATTATTATTAATTATCTTTCTGATAATTTTTTATTTTCCGCGTGTAGGTATATTTGCGAAAAACTTTATACAAGCAATAATTATTTGTAAAATCACAATTTAGTATTTACCTACCTTCCGCTATACCGTAAACCGGGTTACGGGTATTTACCGATGGTTGCACTTTCGGGGATTTCTTTTTTTATCGAATAGGATCAAAATAAAATGTAATAAAAAAATAAAAATAAAAATACGATTTATAGACGATTGTATGCGTCGGTATGGCACCGAAATAAATTCGGCCAACGTGCCAAGACTAGCGGATTTGATTTATTCTCGCCGTACGTAAACGCGCAACAAAAACTTAACTTTTATTATAACGTTACCGCGGTTAGATATATTATTACTATTATAATATTTTTAGTATACCGCGCGTATTGTGGCGGATCGTCCAGAAAACGATAATAATTTCGCCGTTTCATAATTTTTTTTCTTCTTCTCTCACGAATAAATCATATTAAATACGTATAAATGTATAATATAATAATATCGCCATTACCTTGATGGGACCTTTGTACGTGTTCATTTTTTCGACCGTTCTAGATGCGCTGTTGTTACCGCCGCCGCCACTACTGGTTCCCGTGCCACTCGCCATTCTCAAAACGCCTACAACTCGCATACCGTTCGTCAAAAGTCTCTACGCCATGGCGAAATAACGAGAAACATTAATATTAAAATTTAATACGAAATTATGACGTTGTTTCGCGTGCGATAAAAATATATTATACGTTATAATAATGTAAAATTGTATACAAAATTGCGCTATTTTATAAAGTCATTGCGGTATACCACTACCACTGTTAGCCGAATTGAAAAAACGACGAACGAATGGACGTTTTTCGAGAAAATATCGTGCAAAACGATTGGATTTTATGTTTAAGTTTTTCGTGACTATAACGACGGGGCCGAATGGCGTGTGCGTGACCCCAACGACATAATATAATAATCATATTATCATTAAATACATATACCTACGATGTATTATTATACTACGCCGCAAACAATGAAAACCGAATGTACGCGAAACCGTACGTTTGGTTGCCCGACTTGGGCGCCATCGACGTTATAAAAAATGAAATAAAGAATATTATTTTATTATAACCGGATGTCTTGGAAAATAAAATGACCTTGTTATGAAATATTATTAGAACTTGTAATCGTCAATAATTATTATTTATTTCGAATTTTAATAATACAATAAAATGTTTTCAGCACGCATAATCCATATATCGATCCCACGTTATAATACGCATAAAATAATAAATAAGACAATACATTTACTATAACATTGTTATCGTGAGGTTTACTTTTTTATTTTTTGTTTTCGGCGATATATTATAAAATTATTTATTGTCTTCGCGTGATTATTCGTAAATAGACAATATACCGTTATAAAAATTATACACTATTGATTGTTCATTTAGAAAAACCAAAGAGAATAATCAATTAGGTTCCCAAAATGTTATAATTAAATATCTACCTAAATGAAACGTTAAAAATTAAACTAACAGATATAAAAAATAAACGAATCTTTCTCCGAAAATTGATTCGATTCGGTTTACAAATTACTCATACTATAAACAAATATAAATACTCTTCGTTATATTATTATACAACGTATATACACTATTACATTTATATTTATTTATTGTATTATATAATATTTAAATTGAAATGACTAATTATTTATCGAATTTATAATATATTATTATATAATTATCAAAACGTTTTTACAGAGCTGACGATAAGAAACCAATCTGGATATATTATTTTGTTGTTTACACGATCGATCAATTTACTATAGGTATAATATTTTTATTACATCCGGTATAACATGAGTCGTAAACGCTTGATTGTTTCCAACGTTTCTGGGGACAAAAGATAAAATAATATTATGACTAATTAATTTGACCAAATCATTTTTAAGTATCGGTCACTAAATGACGATCGTTAATCATATTTTCATTAATATTAATATTACCATTATTCGTATTCACTATGCGTAAGCAAAATAAAAAAATTGTAAATCGATATCATTGATTTATAATATGAAAATTATAATAAATAATTATTGAGTAATTAGGTACCTATTTATTTAAAATGAAATTAACGATAAATGTCCTGACGCGACTAAATACCGTAATATTATATAAATATATATATATATAGGTATGAAAAAAACAATATTTGACTCCCGTGTACTATTTTTATTATAATTGATAAGTGATGAATCGGAAAATTCTGCAATATAATACGATGAAAAAATTAAATAAGATGTATAAAAAAAAAAAAAAAAAATGTAATAATTAAAGATGGCAAATTTAATGATTTTCAGTTCTCATCGGACGATTAAATTTCATTTCGATGACAAGGAAATAATTAATAATATTCTTGTCATATTTGATTTCTACCTCGAAAATTATTACAATAATTACCACGCTAGAAGTGCCATCGTCTGTGATTTTTTTATATATATATATACTAGTGTACGAAAATAATTATCTAAAATGCACCGAATTTGATCTCGTGTCATCGTTATATGTAACACTTATAATATAACACTGTAATAATTAAACGGACTATCAAATAGCAACTAAATAATATCTAATACAATTTTTTTGATATTTGATTATAATTTTTTTTTCTAATAAAAAATGAACGTGTCTACATCAAAACTCATGATATCAGTCATGTTACAATATTATACACGTATACCGTATACTTTATATTTTACGTGAAATCAAAATTTATCTCAACGCAAGCCTAAATAGTAGCACCTATATAATAAAATTAGCAATTTTTTTTTTTATAGCGAAGAGCGCTATGTTCGTTCATCTTTTACCATACATAGATAACGGATATTTTTATACACATTAAATTTGAAACGTGTCTATTGTCACAATCCGACAAAATATTATATATTTTTTTATGATACTCGTATAGGTGCATTATAAAAAACATATTTTATCTATAAAAAAAAAAAATACTCCGTATCGTTTAATTTTCATTTAATTTTTGAGTAAAACATTCGGATATTTTGTACTCTAAAAATCGACTAAATATAATATTATAAATTAAAAGTTCAAACGAAATTCACATATACAATTACAATAAAATTATGTATTATAATATTTTTGTTTGATTATCATAACGATATTTTTTAAATAATGTTTTTCGATATATGTTCAAAATTTCAATTAATATGTTTTTATTAGTACCTATAAATTTATAATTACCTAAAATGATAAATTTAACATTAATTTATAAAAATAATAATATTATTATGGAGTTTGTTATGAAGTATTGAAGTGTAAATCACTCATCACTTTAACGACAACAGTCCAATAATATAAATAATAATATTAGAATAAACATTTTATAAACGCGGTCGATGTGCGAATATTGAAAAGCACTTATTTATATAGTGTATACACTATACACGATAACCAAGATAAAAAAAAAAAAAAAAAAAAAAAAAAAAAACACTAAACTTTGTTTATTTTTATATTTTTATACTCGCTAAACCCACGAAAACATAAAATGACGTACGACAATCACAAATTGTACCTAAATATTTTAAAAACACGTATTGATTTGGAACGAAAAGTTATATCACGTCATATTCTCTACAATATTCCCTTATAATAACTTCTAATAATAATAATTAATCAACAAATATTCACGATAAAACCGAAATTTGTTACTTTTGTCTTTTAGGTAATTTATTAAGTACTAATTAAATTTTGTTTATGACATTAACTAAAGTTTATGGCAATTGGGTAAGGTCTTAGATATCTACGTATATGTACTTGAAGTACTGGGATTGAAGATTTTATTATCATGAGTTTGCTAATATGAAATATAAATCGTTCGTAATAAAATGATAAGCGCTGCTATTTGATCACACTGTTGTAGTCGTCAAATATATGCCAATGAACTATTATATTATACATACTATATATGTCAAACATATTATATTACTATTTGATCACGTGAAATAAACGTAAAACGTCCGATTGCAGTATATTACATACATATTATATATATATATATTAGTAATTAGTATATACGTATGTGGTATGTATAATAATATAATGTTTTCAGAAAAATAATAAAATAAAATATTTAAAATATGTTAAAATGGTCAGTGTTTAATATCACGATAATATTATAATAAAATTATGTGATATTAAATACTAATATCTATAATAAATAGGTACTACATTGTATTTTAAAAATCTCTCTGAATTTCTATAATACGAGTATTATATTCTCTATAATTTTATATTACGATATATTAATTATATTACAGCATTGATAATCGAAATATTTATCGAAATTTTTAAAATCTTAATGCAATTATTACTATTTACTATTACTATTGGAAATTAGTAAATACAGTAGATCCGGGGCTCTATATTATATGATAATAATAATCTAAAACCTTAAATTCATTATATCAATATTGATCATTGATCGATTTATTTTATAATATTATAATAATACAGATTTTAAATATAGGTATCTCTTACTTTATATTTTATTATGTTTTATGAATGCATATATTATTATTATTACATAAATTATTATCTTATCTTATTTTAATATAAATAAAAAACGTATTATATACGTATATATACTTGCGTCGAATATAAACGAAAACGTGATATTTTTCATAATTTTTTTTTTTTGTACCTATATATTATAGTATATATATATACTATATTTTATAATAATATATAAAAAATGTTAAAAAATTGATAATAGGTATATTTAAATTTGTCTGTCTAACAACGTAAACAATGCGTGTTAAATATTACAATTTGAATGCAATGGTATATCGTATCGTACTATCGTATATTTTATATCTACCTATTATTGATTATTATATATCGTACATATTATTTTATAAGACGACTTATAATGTTTTATTTTTTTTTATTCCCATATATTATAATATCATGTGCACACGTAAGTCATATTATTACAAAAATCATAATATACCAGATAATAGTCATAATAATAATCATAGGAAAAAATACGTTTATACGGTATACTTATATAGGTATAAATAGTCAATAGATCCATTATGTATTTTTGAAAACGTCTTATTAATCAATTTAATTACATACCTTATACCGTATTCATAAAATGTACGATAGCCATTCCGTTTCGTTAATTATTATTAATATTATTATGCGCCTAAACGATCAAGGACGATTTTTATATAAAATCCAATACTTTCGAATGTCCATAGCGTTCCTATAGCGAGAGATAATGCGATCATCGTGCGTACGATAATCTATTATCAGTTCGAGTCAAAGCACACCTGTTGTTGATAATTAATAATATTCGCGTATTATATGGAAAAAATAAAAAAATAATATCCAACGTCAAATATCGAAATATTTAAATAAATAGAAAACACGAGCGTATCGTTATAAATAATACTGAACGTCTGAATAGATCGCATATATTTCGAACTTTCCGTGTGCCGAACTCAATAAACAATATTATTGTGTTCTCGATATGTGACATCGTGTTTTGTTTTAATAACCATATTATATTATCAAAATATAAGTAAAACTTCAAATCTCTGCAATATTTATTGTGCTTCATAATAATGTCTTGTCAACATCACGGACAAACAACGTCATTATTTCACACAGCTTGTGGCACGCGCGGGTATAATGTTATCAATTATAGGGATTATAAGAGTGTTGACTGAAGACTAACGATAAATCCGCGTGATAACGTGTAACTTTAGATTGATCGAGATATCGCTTTAAGACTTTTACATTTCGCTCTACGTATATTATTATTATATATTATAATCGTGTGTAATATAATACGGTAGACGGTCGTTTTTTATTTATTTTTTTATTCGTTTTGTGATTTTGTGAACAGGTGGTCGAGGTCATTGCGCGCCCGTCACGTCTGCGAGAGTGCATAATAACATATGCGACACGTTATATAAAAAGAAAAACGAAATAATATTATAATATTTATATAAGTACATTCGGTAAAAAATAAACCCCGACGACGATTTTCACGTAGGCGAACCGTAATATATGATATATCTTAAGAATCACTCGTTTATCATCATCATCGTCATCATCATCATCATCATCATCATCATCATCGTTATTATTACAGTCGTCGATCGGACGGAAGGACCATGCGGCCACCGCACGTTATTATAAAAAATATCGCGTTAAAGGGCGCACCTCGACAGCAGCCGCGCGTGCAATAACAACAATCGGAAACGCTCGGAACACTTTACACGTATTAATTTTATAATATAACATTACGTATTTTATTTTTATTACGGCGTCAAGAGTCTTAAAACGAGCCAATCGACACACACCAACAACACGACAAACCGGTATTATACCTATATAATATTATAAATAGTAGCCGCAATAACAGCGTGTATAATATTATTATAATATTATGCTCCTCCGGTCGAATGGTGTAGTGGTGGCGGTTAGGTGGAAATCCTGAGAAAGGAATAAAAAAATATTACTTATTCGAGAAAAAAATATAAAAAAAAAAAAAACGGAATTGTACGAATAATATAAAAGAAAACGCGCTAATACGCGCGACCGTCGTCGTCGGGCTGACCGTGTAAACCAGTCTTTCGCGCCGGTCACTCGCCCACGCGTCATCTTCGCGCGACTAAAAACAAGTGCGTAATAAATCATAGATATTATATTATTTTATATTATATTATATCTCGAGTCGATGTAAAAATACGATAAAAATTCGAATTTATATATTAAAATTTTAAATACAATCAAACATGTGTTTTGTTTATAGGATATTCGATTGTAACGCGTTATAGGAACGAGTTTACGCACATCCTAACATACGATATATAATAAATTACATTATATAACCATTTTAAAAACGTCAATTTAATCCGATTCTATATAGAAATCATTGCATCAAAGTTAACATGTTTTTCAATTCACTTATAGAGACTTCAATATTATACGTAACTTACAAGTTATGTTTTTTTTTTTTTTATTCCGTGGATGTTAATAAAGTTAACACAATGACAATATTATAAACGTAAATATAATTAAATATAAGTACAGTAAGACCATCGATTATAAGACTAATTTTCGATTTGGATAAATGTGTTTATAATTTCATAACTAATTGCTTAAATTAAAATAATTCAAAATAATTAGCATCATAATAATTTATATATTGAATCGATCAGTTTTACACCGAAATCATATACCGAAATAATCGTTAAATATCTTCACCATTATTGAATTATAAATAATTAAAATGCAATCTAATCTCAAATTTAAATATAATTCACGTCCATGTAGAAATTTGCATACACTTAGATATTGAACTGTGTTCTGTGTGACATGAATTTATTGCATGCAGCACCTACAAACACCCGTAATACATTATGATGACTAACGAGTACTCTTAGAATGAGCTTCGTGTAGTGTTATCATATATTTAAAATAATAACTGTTTTTTTTAGTTTTACCAGTAATTAGCATTTACCATGTATGATTATGTGTAAAAACTTTTCAAATTTATACAATGTCATTACCACCAATAAACAGGAAATTTGGCAGTGTCGGTATGACGTATATATATCTAAGGTCAAGGTTATCTGACTAAAAATCTTACGTGTCTTACATAAGACACAACGAAAATAAAACACGCAATTTCTATGACATAAAAATATTATATTATATTATTATCTATATAATATAAAATTATGATAAAATGGAAATTTTAATATATTAATTTAAATAGGTATTTGAAAATTGTATCTATCTAACGCGCTGTGGTAAGTCGTGTGGGTATATTATTATGACTCAAAACTTATTTATTTCAACATAACATTATATATTTTCGTGTCTTATAATTAAAAATTGTTAAATTTTGACGGAATATTTATATAAATATATAAATGTATAAAACTAGATATGAGGAAAATTTAATATCGGACTTGGACAATTGCGGGTTTTTTTCAAATAAATTTATACAATCAAATTCAACACTTAATTTTGCGTGTAAATACTGATATATATTCATTGTAAGATATTAAAAAATGTGACATGATAATTAGAAAATAATTTAAACGTTTTTGCCATACCTGTAGTTTGTTTAAAGTCTTTTCAGTCTTTTCGTGATCGGCGATGGTTCCCGTGAGCCTAGAACGAATCGTGTTTGTCGCATGATGTTTGAGCACGTCTCCATGATGCAACGATTGCAACACATCCTGCTGCGAATCAGACACCGTGCTGCTTGACGATGACGAGGATGATGAACAGGACTCGTACGCCTCTTTGACCAATTTGGACGTGGACACGTGACGCTCAGCTGCGGACGCGAATTTTTGTTGACCGTCCATCGCGGCCGCCGTAGAAGAAGAAGCTATTCTAACGGGTTTCGGTCGAGTAGTGGTCGTATGCTGAAGCAGTGGCGATAGGTTAGACACGAGCACGGGCGGCGACTCGGGAAACGTGACCAGAGGATCGGCTCCGTCGACTGGAGCAACGTGACCGGAGCTATGGTATGCAGTCACCTCCGGTTCTACGGGTTCGACATTATCGCCACAGCCCGTTAACCGATGATGGAGCTGTTGCTGTTGCTGTAAATTTTGCAGTTCGGACGATGACATGGTCGTCACTTCGGACACCTGACGATGGACTCGTTGCGATGTGGACGACGTGGACGACTCCTGCGTCGTTCGCGAACACGACGACAATGATGAAGACGACGATTGCAAAGAAGACAACGACGACGATGTGTTCTGCAAAGATGACGACGCCTGTTTTGAACAACAATATTAATAGTATGTATAATAACAACTTCAACTAACATTTTGCCATTTTAACACGTGTACATAAACGGTTGTTTCAACTATGTAAGTATTGCATAACGGATTTTACGAAATATATAATAATATAATATACATTTATATCAGGTTAATTAGTGACTCGTGACATGTCAATAATAGAGTAGTTCAATCCTACTGCAGAAATCTTTTGACTTCCAAAAGAAACAGTTACTATAACCTACTGTAGCAGTCGTATTTTGAAAAAAAAAATGGACCTCGGGAAACTGGCAGAGCTATATTGACATATTGTACTACTGAACGTCAAATATAAAAGAAAAGTAATTGTATATTATAATGTATAATATAAATATATAATAATATATTCAAATTTATATTTTATATTGTAATATATAAATTTGAATTATGTTATTAATAAAGTCTAAAATACAAAAATAACTAACTAAAAAGTAATTATACTTTCAGAGTAGAATAAAAATAACATATTTTGTTCTGATCTCACAAATTTTATTGTTTAATTAAATAACTATAAAGTATATTATTTATTTGATATGTATAATATAGGTAAAAATGTAAGAATGTACAATGATTTTAACACGTATTTTTTAAATGAATGGCATCAAAATTCGCTCGTCGTAACGCGTGTTTTTCAAATAATATATTATTTGACCTCAATGATAACATTAACATAACAGATTTAATTGCACCGTTAGCTTCGGTATACAAAAATAAAAAAGTAGATTTTATTTTATACACACGATAAGCATAAGATGCGTATATATACGTAATATATACCTGTAAAAACGTCATGTACCAATATTAAAATTGTGTAATTAAAAAGTCCTTGTACGTAATGTTAATTCTCGGAAATCCTTGTGTTTATCTCGGTAAATCGTAATATAGACGAATATTGGAAATACACGCGTCTCGAATCGAAAAATAATTTAATATTATTTAAATGACATTACAATACGAATGCGCACAAATAATACCGTAAAGATACACGCACGACATGTTTTATACGGTAGGTAATAATAATAATTAAAATAATAATTTTTAATCGCGTACGCACTCTTGTCGCGATGATTGCCGTTCACGAAATTCGTGTAATGACTATTCGTCTCGTATATTAATATTTTACAGGTACGGTCTAAAAACGTATATATATATATCTACATACGTATTACGATATATTTCGCGTTCGAGGCGCGCATTAAAATAAGAAAACCACGTCGGAAAGTATGTTTGTACAAATGCAGACGCGGCGACCATCAGTCTTTCCGCGACGCACCTGATAAAACAACGATGTATATTATTACACCCCGTGCACGTTTTTTTTTTTTTTTTTTTTTTTTTTTAAAGAAAAAATAATAATAATTACGTTGTTATTTTCTTGTATTGTTTTAGAAAATCGTATGTACCTATACGTATAGACTGCACGCGATCGCAAAGGGGAACTTATTCACATAAGTGACGATATGGAGTATAATATCATAGTCGTCATCCTATCCACCCACATAAACCGACTTAGTATTATTATTATAAGTATATCGCGTATTTACGAAAACAAATCCGAATAATATTTCTATTATTTATTGTCATGTTTTATATTTTAATAAAATAATAATATCGTCTTTTATACACGCGGACACAATGCAATATTATATGCATTATACGTATATATAATATTATGTTCTGCGGACAATGGCGCGATAAAACGATAATAACATTATTTAAATATATATCGTTTACAAGTTACAGCGTTATGTATAGTTTATGTATGTATAAGTGATTTGATTACGCAACTTACCATATGGTTACCGGCGGTCGTGTTGGTCGTATTTTTCGTCGACGATCCCATGGAGCCGACACTGTTCTTTTTCTGGAAATTCCCTAGGACCGAACTCATATTGTGTATGTCCCTACTGTCATCTTCTTGTAAAAAATTCGACATCTGTAAGAAAAGAAAAATCAATATCACGCTTTAGTTTGATCGTACAATTTTTCACGAGTACACGTCATTATCATATATTTTTGTATATCAACTAAAGTAAAATAGAATAGTAGTCGAAAATGGGTTTTTTTCCTATCATAAATAATCGTACACTAGCACATTTTCGTTATAAATTATTAGAGATTCTAAAGACTAAAAAATTATTATATTTTACAATATAATATGTCCCATGCGCATATATCGAGCACAGAAATCAACAATAATAATAATCGTTGACGGTTATTATTATTCTAATATTAATACTGCTATGTCATTTCAATGATCTTTTTATACTAAAACTAATCAATTACATTAGCAAATTAAAATATTCAACGTGTCGGTACATGCGTGAATTCCTTCCTACGCATTGGAAGTATTAAAATTCTCTCGTAAAAATGCATACACTCAAATGAGAACTTTAAAAAAAACATAATTATCATTAAAATAACAATATTATATAATTAGATTTTACAAAATCACTTTGAATACAATACGTAATAAGTGTCACAAACAATTTGGCGTATAAAAATCAACATAATAATAAAAATAGTAAAATACTATACGTATATACCTACATAATATTTTGTTATGATATTATAATATTATATAGGTACTCGTATAAATAAATTAATATTTTTCTATTTTTCATAATAACGTATTAATCAATAGGTTTGTTACATTGTATTGCTTTAGTTACTATTCTGAATAGAGTGGGTAACAAATGAGTCTTGACAATAATTAATTACAGTATATTGTAGGCTAAATTGGATATAGAAACTAATGTATTTACTCTCCTACTCCTCCTGGCTTTGAGTAAAAACTTTAGTCATTAATTTGTTTTTTCTGTAGTAAACCATGAATGGTTCTTGTTATTATGTCATAATATGAATTAAGTAAAATTGCGAAACTGTCGACTTTAGTCCAGTTATATAAACTGTCATTATTCGACCAGATTTCATGTTACAAGTGCGAACATAAATAGCTGTAATGTTATAGATCTCATCAACAGTACCAATCACGATTTAAACGTAAAATATCAGAGTAACGTGCACGTTACGTTGGCTATTTAAATCACTACAAAAAAAAAAAAATTAATTAAAAATCTACAGTCGGTCCAACACTCTTATATTTTATTTTAATGTCTTAAAGAAAAAAAAAGGTTCGTGTGAATATTATAAAATAATATATAAGAATGCAAATTATTTAATAATTACGATTATGACGATTCGTATAAATTTATCGTAATTCAATATAATATCAATTGGCATCGCATTTTGTAACACAATCCAAGACGAACGAGAATGATATTTAACGCACGTGTTCCACGCGACGGCGGCAGTAAGAAATAATAATATACGTATGTATAATGGATATGCTAATATCGAATAATTATTGTCGAACATGATATTTTATAATACTTCAATGCTCTATGATTCTGTTACAATCGACTGTTTTATTGCCCGTAAATTATTATAATGCGAGTACGATGTGTTTACAAATTTATATATTATACTATTATAGGTATTATTTTATACCTATAGTTATACCTAGTTATACCTAGGTACACGACGAATAAAATATTCCAATAACTATATTAGTTACTATATTAATATAAAATTAATTACACTCCTTGCCGTAGCGTACGATAAATAATATTAAAATATATAAGATGATATTCATCTTATATCTAACACAGAATGTTGGAAAATTAATCCGTTTTTAAATGAACCGCGTCGGATTCTGTACCAACATCTTTTCTGGATTATTTGGCAGGACTTACTTATTATTATTATTATTATTATTATTATGAATCTTAATACTGTGGGAAAAATCACTCACGATTCTGCGTAATAATAATAATTACGTCCATAGTAACCAAATCGATTCTACGGTTATGATCACACGTAAGTATAATAATAATAATAAATTAATAATATTAAGCATGGTAAACGTATATTTTTGTAAAATACAAAATTTATTTATCGCCATTCATTCAAATTCAAATTCGTAACGTAAAACAACGACGTCTGCTCTCGCGCGCATACTCGTCAATTCGCAGATCGGACGTTCCAAGGTCATTAACGTTTTTCTACAGTCCCGTTTAAAAATAGACGAATTCCGTGGGCGTTTTCTCGCACACATTTTACCTTTACGCATGATGGTAAATAATATAAATATTACAATAATTACTGTACGTTTTACGTATTATCGTCATTATCACAAACGGTATTATAGGTGAGCATGAAAATGGTAGGTTTACTTTTTTTTTTCTTTAATTTGAGAACCACTGATGGCGCGTGGTTCGACGACACAAAAGGCATTTCCTGAATCGCCCCGCCATCGCCACCGGCGCCGTGCAGCTACGGCCGGACGACACGGCAAGCGCACGACGGCGCCCACTTTGAGACCGACCGAAAATGCAATCTTACAATATTATATTCTGTATAATAATAATATTATAAATTATAATATTTTATACCTACCATCGACAACGGCAACGGAAGAAGGTCATATTAAATACAAGTTCTCGACTGTGCGTACACCTACGCGCAAAAACGGCTTGTGTGTGTGTGTGTGTCGTGTAACGCGGAGAAGACAACGGACAAAGCGTACACAAAGTGTATAATAAATAAATTATTATTGTATTTTATTATTTGTAACGTATTATTATTATAATATTATCGTTAGATCGCGGAAAAAAAAATATTGTCGTTTGTCATCGACAGATATTATATTGTGTATACAAGTAGGTAATGATAATTTTATTATTATGGTGCATTTATACACAATAATATAACATTATATCATTAGTTTATTACAGTCGCACATCGACAAAGAGCAACCGAGTCTAAAATAAAAGAAAAAACTGAGTTATTAACACGTACGGTATATAAAGAACTTGTAATATAAAAAATATTATTATCAATGCCCAATTTTATTTTTACATCGTAAGAGTCAAGGAATATATCGAGGTTAAACCGTCAGATTTCGTCTAACCCAAATATAATATTTATTAGAGTACCGAACACGAAGTAAAGTAAGTACAGTGTGTATATGAAATGTGAAAAATCGAAAAAGTCGTGAAATTATACTGAAGAGAAAATTCATCAATCGTATAACGGTCATACGAAATAATAATACTTTGAAACCTTCAATTCGTACGTTTGGATGAAATTAAGTAAAACGCGTGAATATAATTAACTCGCAAACAAGTGATTGTTATCATTATACGTCACGTTTTTGCACACCATAAAAATATTATATCACGTCATATACGTATTTATGTTATAATATGTACTTACGGTGAATATTGGAAAAACGTATACGATTTTACAACTTTATAATATAATAGCTCCTAACACGACGAAATTGAAGTTCAGACGGCTACATTCGTTGTTTTTTCGTTCTGAGGTGAGGTGATGGATCTTTTTTGAAACGCTGCCCAAATTCCGCGGGAGAAAAAAGTATTGTAGCTCGAAGAAAAAAACTTATACCATACAGCAGTTTTATTATAGTCTACTCGCGCGTCTACTCAAACGATCAAATACCCAGATGGCAAACAACAAGAAACAGAGTGGGACTATACACGAAAAAGATCGATTATTATTATTCCATTTAACACGATAACATACGAGTATATCTATTAACATATTTTTTATTCGTCCTATCTATAATGACGAATCTACGCGCTTTATAGTGTAATCCTACACACAATAGATAATAATATATTATTATATAATAATATTATATTTGCTGTTGTTGTCGTTTCGTGTTTTTAATTTTATTTTCCAGTCAGGTACGCTTCGATGAATGTTTTTATATATCATTATATTGACACATCAGAAGAAAACAATAATAATAATAATAATAATAATAATATAAAGAGGTGCACAAAATATACAAATAAATACGTTCTATATATATTGTATACTATACAGCTGAGGTCACGCGGTGGAAATGCCGATAGCTGATGGACAGTGACGCATAAAAGGTACAACATAATTATTTAACCAAATCAAGCAGAATTATAAATTATAATAATAATATTTATTATTATTATTATTATTATTATGATTGTGCTCTACTCTACTTAAATCTAACAATAACAATATTATTAATTATCATAATATACGTTCGTGGTATCGGTTTTTACATGTCCGGCCCGAGTCAAAGATTCCATTCAACGGTCGCAAATATAAAATTCGCGCCGGTCCTGCGTATACGAGACATCGATAACGCACGTTTTGTCATCGGTTATTAATCCGTTGCCGTTGCCGTCGCCGTCGTTTTCTTCTTGGCTTATCGCGAAATATTCGAGACACGTGTCGGCTATGCAAATACGTTTTGAACGTTTTTCTCGGAACAATATTCACTTGAAATTTAAATACAACAAATAAATCCGTGTACAGTCGATCGATACTTTCTAGGAAATTTTATTAATTAATAATTATAACCTATTAGCCGTATAATTTTTTTTTTTTTTTAATGGAAAAATTTTTAATCCGAATTCATTAATTATAAATTATAATAGTGTGAAAATAATTGTCATCGTATCGAATTTCCATGTTATTATTATTTATGGACTCAAAAATTCGCTGCGCATTTTTTCAACAATAACAAAATCAATTTTATTTATATTGATAATAATTTAGCTATTACAATTAACAGCGTTTGACTATAAATTATAAACCAATTCTTTAACGTAATATTACTCTTCAATTTAATATATGAATTGTTTTCGTGAAAAGTGAAAAACTGCAAAAATCGATTACATAATAAATATTGTAAACAATAAGAAGAAAAAACACTAGACAAATAATAAAAATAATTGCATTCTTGTATTTTAGATTTGATAAAATTATTATTCAAAAACTATTAAATATTTATTTCTTATATATTTTATTTACAATATTACAATAATATTTGACATTAATGTCAATTTTGCACACTTTAAAGCTCGAAAAATGAAATTTTAACTATTTTTTTCTTAGTATATCCATATATAATTGTCACTTGTACGTATAATATATACGTATTTATTAAAATAAAATATATTAGAAAAATATGTTTCTAATTCCTCATTTTTATATTTCTACATTTCAACTAAATACGAAGGTTCTTTTTGGTGTTTGACATTGAAGCCAAATTTTTATACTTATGCCACAATTAAATCATTGATTAAATTATATTTTTAAATTAATAATTGAATATTGTCGGTGTAATAAAATTAATGTAATACATTACAAGTAATAAAAGTGTAATACAGTGATTTATAATTTTATACATTTATTAATTATAAATAATTATAATTTATATTTTTATTGTCTTATTAATTGTATTCTTATTATTATTACCTTACTGCTTATTATAAAAATAATATACTGTATTATCATTATTATTACATTTTTAAATAAACATAAAATTTACCATTTCATCATCATTATCGTTCGTTCTTCGTTAAATATTACAAAATTGTATATAGTAAACAAATATACGGGAATATCGCTAAAGTAGAATAGTTCATCAATTTTATTATATCACACGTACAGTATATTAATAATTTTAACCTAGTAGAAAATTATAAAATAAAATAAAAAAATTATTGCAATGTGGACCACGCGACATTTTTTCGAGTTTTATAGAATTGTCCTAGTTTTTTTATGTAATTTAAGCAAAAATGTACGTACCTACATAACGTATACATGACTATATGTGTTAATATAAATATTAAATATATTATGTGTTTTTCGAGAAAATATAGTTGATATTTATGAAATTCACAAAGAATTTTGTACAAACACTTATTATAATTTTTATTATTATTATTAGTGTCGAAGTCGGTCTAAAAATATTATGTTTTTCTAACTATCCCGCTAAAATGACACCAACGCGTAGATATGAACAACGACGTCTTTTATAGTTTTATTTTTTATTACTTATAATTATAGACTATAATCTATAGCTAATATAAACATAAATTATTAATAAGAGTAGGAATACCATTAAACATTTTAAAAAAATTTTAATTTTCTCCAAAACAAAGATACTGAATATTCTTTACGGCGATTGCTTATAATCATTAAGTGGTAACCCCAAAATGATTTTTTTTTCAGTAAAATTCCTTATCAATTGTTATTAAGTAATAATTATAGTAGGTATACAGTATACTATATTATTATAATAGTCTTCCTGGCATATTTTTATTTTATAATTTAAATGATAATATTAGTAATTTATTTTTAACATTGTATCTCTAATAATACATTTTGACCTTGAACACTTCAGAATTCATTTTATTTTTATTTTTAACCCTCGCGGCCTTACCTTAACTCGTTTTGGACCACTACAGTTCACTTATTTTCACATAATTTTTTTATATTTTAAACGCACCTAATAAAAACATGATACAATAGCTATATAAAATATTAAAAAATAAGCCATTAATCCCGATTTAGTATTCACTTTTAACATTATATAGATAACACATAATACTATAAATTACTATATAATACGAGTACTTATTAAAATGATAAAATACAGGTAGAATTAGACAATGTATAAGACATATCCATTGGGCCATACGTAATATAAGTTTATCAATTCTGGTTGGAAATATTTTTTAATTTTCTTGATATTTCGTTAAGCCAAATAATAATTATTATTTCAGTAGTATTCTTTAAAAGTTTAAAACACACCTTAAACCTTCTATAATATAATTTAATATAGGTAAGTACTAAAGTACCTAACTTATATTAAAATTCCTACTATATATTATTATAATTAAACTACACATAATTGTTAGGTAGTAAATAATTATTCTCTATTTGCAATAATTAAGCATCGTAATATTTTAGGATTATTAATTATTATTATATACATTTTTTTAATAACCTGCACTCAATGTAATTGGTATTATAAATTTATAATGACTATTTTATTACATGAATAATTATACTCATAAATTCATAATATAATACTACTGATTAATTGTTAGTTATTACACCTTACACTGTAATGTATATCAATGAATGTAATAATAATTCTATTCAAAAATCGTAAATTCGAACTAATCGAATTAGTTACTATCGTACGTTTAAAATCCTCAAAAATAAATATAGTATGCTTAATGCTTATATTTTATATTGAATACTTGTTTTTAAATCAAAATAATGCATGATAAATATTTAAAATCAAATTCTACTAAAATTGTCAAGCCTCCAAGTTCAATATTGCCCGAGTTATCGTGAAATAAGTATGACCTAAATAAAGTACCAATTACATACACTTTCCTATACCGGAAACGAAACATATACTATTCGTAAAAATCTGAGTATTGTTTCAAGTCGAAGAAAAAATGTTTACAGACAAAAAAAAAGACACAAAACATTTTAAAACCAATACATTCTTCGCTTCGTTCAGAATCTAATATTTTTTGTGTACCACTACTACCTATATAGATTTTTATCTTTTTATAAATGTTGTTTATACACTTAAATATTTTCATTATTTTAACCGATTAAAATGCATGTATAATTATGTAAATTATGCGTTAAAAATAACTGTGCATTTCCAATAAATTATTGTATATTATCGTAAACTCATTAGGTATTACATTAATATTAGATTATAGATGTACCTATATTATAAGTATATTGTATATAATATGATTAATAATTATACAACAATAATTACTTAAAAATTAAATTAATCGTTTTTCTTTTCTGGTAAAATGCATTCCCATAGGTTAGGTTATCTAGACATGATAATATTATGTATATTGTATACAATACATACACATATATGGAAATAATATCAATAAGGCAATAAAATAGATAATCGTTGTCTGTTTTTATTACGTCTATATATAAATTAAAATTAAATTAAAACAATTACATTTTAAAAACGTATGTAATTATGTAATTGCATCTCAAATGAAGTGGAAATTGAAACTATTAATAATCACTTGATTGTGTATATGTGCATAATAATATTATTATTAATTATTTTATTATTGCCTAGTGCCTACTTAAACGTGTATATATAATATACATTATACAATATAATACACACATGTCTATTCAATTATATTTTGTTTCTTCAATGGACAATAACATCATCATGCGACAGAAGATTCCTCGTGGAGACCGCGCACTAGTTTTTCGGATTAGGATAGGTCATACCGAACGCGTCCGGTGGTCGTTTAATATACACACTGAACGTGATTCAGTAGCGTTTTCATTTATACGATTCGCGCACGCGGTTTAAAAAACAATATTATAATATTTTACAGCAGGCAAATTTCGTAGTCAAAAATCATACATTAAAAAAATCATTTCGTTTTTATTCGATACTTGTCCCCAACAACCGCAGCATAGGTATGAAATAACTGTAGGTATATTTATAAAAAAAAATATATAAAACTAAACGAATATTGACTTACACGTTGAAAAAATACCGATCGGATTCCTTAAATATTGTTCACACGGGAAACAAATCGGGAAACTAATGTTCGGATCGATGCATTTTCATTTTTTATTTTGCACACTCAGGTGCAGCGACAAAAATGTGCGCGTAATCAAAAACGCGTATGGCGCGATTGTACAAACTCTAGTGAAATGCGATTTGTCCCGTTCATAATAATATTAATTATTGCTGCGCACAGATTATCGGCCATTTACCGAGTTGTCATAATATTAATATGATTATATCACATTAATACATTATAATATTAAATATGCAACAATAATACCTATTCACTTTGTAACGAGTTCTTCCCGGATATTAAAATAATAATAATATTAATATTATACACGAACGCCATCCGTTTCGCATCGTTTTTATATACACTTATATGTTATTATTCCCACAGTCATCGGATTTATTGTTTTTCGTATAATTTATATATAATATTTATGAAATATGCATAATATAAATACTCGCATACTTGTGTAATCGTAAATTAATTAACATTAGATATTAGAATGTATCGCGTCAAGTTCTATTATACTACGTCATAATAATGTTAGTCGCGTGATCTCATAATAATAATATTATAATGTACACATTCCATGAACAGAAAACGAACAACGGTATAATATATGATAATAATAACATATTAACATAATATTTTATTCTAATATATAATATGACAAAAAAATAATAATATATTACGAGTATGTAATAAGCATATTATAATAATAATGTAACGCGTTCAATAGAATATTATTTTACTGACAAACGATACCGATGAAGATTCTCAAGAGAGAGACCAATGATTCCGTAATATAAGAATTAATATTATAATATCGTGTATGATGGAATATTATAATTTATTATACATTATACATTATTATTTCATTGCCATTGTATACACTTGCAATTACAATAGTTGCAATATACGCGTATTTCACAAATACTATTACAGTATTATGCGTGAAAATAACGATCGTTCCTATTATAAATATCTAATATCTTTGATAAACACGAATGACTATTGACAATAATACAATATAAATTTATAATATTTAGTGACTTGGTAACTTGGTTTATACACTTTATAACCTAGTAGAAGTATTCAACACAAATATATTATAATATTATAATTATTACTAATTTTTTTTTTTTTTTTTTTTTTAGTAGGTTGACTGGTCGACAATAGCTCATAATCCAAATCCAAACTGCAAATGGGTAATAAATGGACTTTCAATAATAAATAAATCTTTTAATTATTAATATTTCAATTTTTTAATGGACTACGAAATTATTTTTTAAATCTTCCCGATATTCTTAAAAACTAATATTTTCGCCCCTCCCCTAATATTATTTTTATATTTAATTATGCTTAAGAACAGTGGCGTGTATATTTTAATGTACGAAAATTATGACAAGACAAAATTTGGAGGGAGGAGAAATATATTTTCGGTTATCACAATATTATAACCGTTGCGCGGAAGAGAGATTATGGCGCTCACAGCTATTAGCAAAGCACAAAGAAGTCGTTGCTATACGTCATAATATACGCACATGGTCGTCCAGTTCAACAGGCGCAAATCATTATACTATATAACACACATTATAATATGTATGTCGTCCGCCCACGAATTCCTTCCTGCGTTCGCCCCACGCTTGCTCGCATTTATATTATAGTATTATAATATTATATACGCAGATTGATGAATTATTATTATATTTCGCCGTTCATATACGCGCATGTCTTTTGACTCCATTAAAATTATTTATTTTTTTTTAATTTTATGGTATTTATTAATAATGTTTGGAGGGTCTTTTCCAATTTTTGTACGCCACGGGTAAATTTATTTCCCCGACATTTCCAATAACACGTCGTCATAATAATAATAATAATAATTATAATAGTAAAATATTTATTTTATTTTTAATATAAAAAAATTATATTTACATCCCAAAAATAGTTGCGTATTTGCTTGGCACGTCACACACTCGCAATACATAACATACGAGTTATGTGGTGTACGTTCCTGCATATATATATAATTATTATAATATTTTAACGCCCGTTCTGCAGCCAAACGAACGTGTGTTTGTGTTTTCTTGAAGACTTTCGTCTCGCTATATCCGTGGGGCGGGGGAGGGGGGCTTTGTGAGCGTGCCCGCTCGGGCAATCTGCCCGGAACGTCGACGCCGCCGCCGTCGCCGCCGGAATCTCAAGGATTATTCTCCTCCGATCATCAAGAATTACTCGTATTATTATTATTATATATTTTTTAATACTCGATGACGACAACGACAGGTATAATAATAATAATAATATATTACATTATACAGCGATGCGTTCGTCAGACGAGCATATTATTCGTCATAATAATATAATATTATTATAATGTTTAATCGACTTATAATCGCATATAAAATCCGCATATCATATAAAAATTTTAGTGGTCCTTAATGCAAAATGCATGAAAAATAATATTTCACCACGAATATTACCGTTTTAGCTCGATTTATATAATGGATAATAAAAATTGTTTGAAAACAAATATTAATTATTACATAATATAATTATAATAACATGTAAGTCGCGTGTTATACGACACGTTTCGACGCCGTCGCGTCCGTTTTACAACGCGTAATATTATAAAAATAAAAAACGCTCAACAGCTGTGTGCTGTATAAGTGTGTCGTTTATACGGATGGAGTTTGTCGTATTTTCTTTGTCTCGCCGTGGCCGTCGTTTAATATACCGCGTGTCCACGAAAACAGGGAACACTTTATATCTCAGTATTTAAGGCATATTTTTTAAATCGATTTGCGTGGAATAAAACTAGACTAATGGACCATAAATTATTTTGGCTTACAATAATAAAAAAATCTTATGTTTTTTTTATTTTTTGGAAACCTATATTTTTTTTTATATATCATATTCGAATGCCTTGAATTTTTTCAAACGATTTCGATATATCAACACGTGTTCTAAATTCAATATTAACCAAATGAGAGCTATTTTAAATTACAAATATAAAATGATTTTTTTTGCAATCAATTATAATGTTATTTCTTTATAATTTCGAAAATAAAGAAAATAATCACGTGAAATTTTCACCATGTATGGATAAAGAAACAAATTACATACTTAATGAATTTTGTGCTATTTATAGAATATAGTGCCAATTAATTTACCAATGTGGAAATTTTATGATTTAATCGCGAAAACATGCGATTTACGAAATTCTAATATAATATTATAAGTTTCCTAAAATTGATTAGTCGTACAATTTATTGTTGTGTTATTTACTCCAAATATATATGATTAAATTCGTAAAATGTCTTTATGATTAAAAAATTGTCAGTTTTTTTGTACCTATGTAATAAATATATTGAATTTACTATAACATTCTCTTCTAATGTAATACACGTTGTACTTAATCTAAAATTACTAGGAATGTAAATTAAATAATAAATGGCTCAAAAATTATTTACGTTTTATGGTAGGTATAAAATACATACTCAGTGAAAATTTCAAGTAATTATTTATTTATTTCCAATATTATCAAAATTATGAAAAAATAATAATATTATAATTGATTGCAAAATTATCATTTTATATTTGTAATTTAAAATAGCTCTCATTCGGTCAATATTGAATTAAAAACATGCGTCGATGTATCAAAATCGTTTGAAAAATTCAAAGAATCCTAATATGATATAAAAAATATAGGTTTCCGTTAAAAAAAAAAATAAGTTGTATTGCGCATGCGCAGAATGCACGAGTTAATTATTGTAAGCCAAAATAATTTATAGTCCAGTAGTCTAGTTTTATTCCGCACAAATTGAATTAAAAAATATGCTTTAAATACTGAGATATAAAGTGTTCCCTGTTTTCTTGGACACGTGGTATACAAATATTTAAATTCCTCTGATCGGCAAACTTTCTACATTTTTTTTTTTTTCACGGTTATAAACGAAACGCAACGTAGACGAGTCCATCAACATCGTAGTCTGGCATATACATAATAATATTGAGCGTTTTTTTAGTCTGAATATTGCACAAGGTCATCCGTTGATTTGCGAGATACGAGTACAAGTCGAGCTGCTAATAAATCGTGATCGATAATCATATAATAAATACGTATATTATACGCAAACCAGTTTTTCATCAGACGGTTATCGCAGACAAACATTTTCGAAACCCCGAAAAAACTAGTTTTATTGAAGACGATCAAACAAGCGATGACTTTTTTTTAAAAAAAAATGTCTTTAAATCAAAAATTTATACCTACAAATCGATATTATTTTAAACCAGTTTATTAAAAAAAAAAACAAAAACAAATTAACTTTTCCACCTACCTCATATGTATTGTGAATTATTTGATATTTTTTGGAAATAGGTACTTAAATAACACATAAAATTATTTTTTTTTAAAAATCCGATAAATTAAATTAATAAAAAAAAAAATTTTAAATAAAAATGAATAGGAAGTTTCATATATGGAAAGTATGATTAATTGATAAATAATTACATGTATTTTTATAACTATTACTTTTAAAAATTAAAATTATTAACAAAGATTAATGCATCAAGTAAACAATCATCAAAACATCAGAAAATGAACACTATTAATGAACAATTTATTTGTTTGTAATTCGAACAAATTGTGTGACTACGTGTAACTATTGGTGTTAAAAAAATGAAAGTTGAAACGATTGTACATAATAATTATAATATTATATTTGAATCCAAAAAGGCACTTTTATACGATTAAACTCGTAATATTATAAAACGAAAAAAAATAACAAATAAAAGACATTATATCAAACCAAATAGTAGTCTATAATATTAATATATCGATTAATAATTGGGTATATAATCAGCATTCAAATTTAAACTATATATATACGGCTAATTTATAAATCATTTACGTTATTATATAATATAATAATATTATTATGCACAGAACTGATGATAACTGTATAAAAAAAAAAAATAATAAAAAAAAAAAAAAGTTATCGTTACGAATATAGTTTTGACGGTATTGCGATTTACGACCGCGGTATAAACGCGAGGAAACAAAAAGTATACCGCGTTATAGGTACATATATAATATCAATATGTAATACAAATGAAACACCTACCTTTTTGTGCGTGAACAATCCTCTGGGTCGGACGAGAGGCTGTTGCGATTGCATGCTGTCCGCGGCCGTTTCTACTACACCTCGGGACAGTTTGAAAGTTTCTGTTCTCGCATACGTGTACCGACACTGCAGCAACAAGGCGCGTTAACGTAACGATTATTTTGCGGTCCGTGGAAAGTAAAGAAAAAATGAAAAAAAAATTCGCAAATAACAATCGGGAGCAGGAAAATCGAGGGAAATTTTTTTTTTTTTGTCACACGTAAATAACAGACGCGCACGTTTACGACGGCATCGATGTTAAAAATACGAACAATTATTATTATTATTATTATTATAACAATATATGATCGCGGCAACGTGCGTTGGGCGCGAAAAATAATAATAAATAATAATAATAACAATAATAATACGCGGACAAGACAAGACGCGTATGACGCGCGACCGTTCGTACGCGGGACACGACGCGTTTCTGAAAGACTACGACGCGACGACTACGACCGTCCGTTTTTATAATGCCGCTCGACGGTGGCGACTACAGCTGATCGAAACGCGCGCACACACGCGTGTACGCGCGTCGAGATCCGACTCGTAATATTTTATGACAATATTATTATTATAATAATATGTTAGAAAAATTATAAACAAACGCGCGTATAAATTATTGAAAGGAGACGGTCGGCGTCGTCGATATTTATTTTTTATAATGTATGATGTATGAATAGATAATCTTCAGAAAATTGTATATTTATATAAAATATTATATATTTATGTATTTATACTCGTAATAAGTAAACACATAATATTATATAATTGTACATATATAACATACAAGTTGGAGGGAGAAAGGCGATATTAAAGTATAAAATTGAAAATAATAATATAATATAAACGCGTGTTTCAGCTTCGATTTTAAATTTTCGCACGTGTTCAATTCCATAAATACTTCACAAAAAAAAAAAAAAGACCAGTATTTTGAACTAAAATAAAACTAAATACTCCTGCCGCAGGGATATAGGTGTGTTAATCATATTGTTTAATTTTAATTAGAATTTGAATGCATTGATAAACCATTGCATTTGAAAAAACGATCTGTGCGAAGATTAACATTTTGACATTTTTTTATGAAATATTTAAAACATTAAAACGTAAAATTTTACAGGGATTTTACAGGGAATTTATACAGCATAGTACATAAAAGAACACCCTACATACATTTTTCAAGTCTCTAAGTCCAATATAAATACTCATAAAATTCCTTATCATCTAAATGCCCATATCATAAAAAATTTTGTAAATTTTATTTAACATTATTGAAAAATTCTTTAGAATTTCTTTCAGAATCTAATAACACCAATATTATTATATTATCATAATTTATTTTTATATATATTTTTTACTATATTTATTCGTTGATCAATTTAATAAAATAAAATAAATATTCTAAAAAATATTTAACATTACGAAGACGTAAATATAAGAAAACGAACAAAGTTATTAATTTATTAATTTTTCAAAATATGAATTCACTCGACTTTATAATAACTAGAGGTAAAAATTATTTGGCAAAAGGCAAAACTATATTATATTGCTTTGTTCAATATTAATTTTAACTACAATACTAATTAATAATTTGGCATGAGGCATGACATATTGTTTATTTTTTAAAGGTTAAGGTCGATGATTTCGTTTAAAAAAAAAGAATCAGGTAAAATAAACAAATTTGATAAAAACTATTTATTCGAAGTATTACTCTCAAAAATATATATTAATGTATCAGTTTTCGATATTATAATTTTATATAATTGATATTTATAAGTATAATACACTAATATTATCATATCGTTAATCGTTATAATTATAAATTAGAATAATAATATTATATAATTTTATTTTTGAAATTCACGTGACGAATACTATAAGTAGGTACCTATTTCTTCTGAATGACATGGGTGTAATAGCCACTCGCCGGATGTAGATTTCCTGTTGCCTAAACTTAATCATACGCAAAACGTAAAATAAAAATATTAAAGTCTTTCAAATTAAATTGTTATAAAGACACTGCGCGGGCGGATCAATAAGACGTATACTTTAACTACTTAGTCTAGTAGCAATATTGCAACGAATTTCCGCGAAAACGTTTTGTTTTCCCAGTACACTTGAAATCCGGTGCCAAATCTTGTACAATATATATATAATATATTAATAAAAATATATTTTAACTAGTACCTTAAGTGTGTACTATTTGGCATTGTTCTAGTTTTCAAAAAAAATTTGAACCAGAAAATTTAATAATTGAGGACGATTATTTATACAGTGCTTCGTCATACGATATATCGAGAATTCGCGACCGTTATAAAATTCGAAACAAGATAGTAAAATATAATTTAATACGATTTTAAACATGTATACAGTATATAATAAGTATTAATAGTGATGGATTAAACTAATTATTTAACAAAAATTGTAGGTACGTAGACACTAATCAAAATGTTGCGATTTCCAGTAAAAAATGTGAAAATGAACAAAAAAATCGTTGATCGCATATAACCGTTTATCCGTTTACGAATAATATTATTTTACTTGTTATATTATTCGATCCTTTTTATCGTCGAACGCATAGTTTGAAATTCAGAATAATTACAACTCTATATCTTATACTCGAATGCTTTAGACTGTTATCACGGGGTGCGAGACGACATTCTGAAGACTGTTTAGTCCGTAACTTCAAAGTCAACCAATTTTAAATTTTATCAATTTTATCGTCTATATTATTTTATAAAGATTTATCACACGTGACATACGGGCCTACATTTATTTTCTCTCTCTCTCTTTCTTTTGTTTTATTTAATAGCTCCAGACGACGAAGGGATATTATATCTCTATACGATGGCCACCACATATTATATACAGACAGTCCATGATAAATCCAATTATTACACTGCCGTCTATACGCGTGAAGCCTACGACCACTGTCATCATAATACAAAGGGCCGAGAGACGACCTCGAGTTTCGCGCCTACACGCCGTTTGGACTCGAAACAATTAATAACAATTATCATTGTAATACTTACATCGGACGGAAGCGGTTTTTTTTATATATATATTATATATATATATATACACGCGCATTTTATTATATAATTACATATACTACCTATTAATCTATTATATGATATTAAAACGTACGACAATATAATATTGTAACCAGACGGTGTAAAATAATATAATTTTCGTCTCTTTCCCTCGCGCGCGTCCATTACGAAAATATAACGTGCGCGTATAATATATTCTCGCGATTTGAGGGAACAACCAATAGATGATAACGATTTCTATAATAATTATTATCGCCTATATTATATATAAGTATATAATATAACGTGGGTGTTTCTTAACAGTATAATATATACATTTATATACATCTAATTAGCAAATAATGAAGGAAAATCGAACGTACAAACAGAATATTAATTATACGAGTGTCCCTCTCCCTACAACCTACTCTTAAATATAATTTCTTCAAGGAATAAAAAAATTCATAAAAATCGATATCTTCATTAAATTAAGAGGTCAAACCATCAGTCATCATACATATTATGTACTTTATAAACTGGCTATTTTCAAATATCATACAACTTAAAAAATAATGAGTTATTATTTTTATAGGAAATGCTTAATTTAAAAAAAATAATATATATAATATTATACTGCTTTACCTAACTATGTAATAATTTAAAAAAAAAAGGCATTCAAAAATATTAAATTAAATGTAAAAATATTACAATGAGTAAATAGATCTGGGACACTGTGTATTAAATTTTATTTTGATACCTGCTAACTGCTACTATAGGTACCAAAAACCAATATTTCGGCATTTCGCGTAATAATTAATTAAAATTTACGTTGGAATAAGCTTAAAAGATAAAAATATTTTTTTTTTTTTTTTTTAACAATACTAAATTAACGCATTACATAAGAAAAATATCTGATAGCATAATGTAAAATTTTACATTTTAAATGAAATAGATATAAAATTAATATAATATAATTTATTAAAAGTTAGTTTGTACCTATCGAATTTTTTGTTAGAAATTTTTTTAATTTTAATAAAAATCAAACTTGTTTTTTTTCAAGTCATTTAATTTTTAAAACAAGAATACCGTCATAATATTATAATTTTGCACATGCGCGTAAAGAGCATGCGGTTCGGGTACCTATGTTTAAAAAATAGTCGAATGACTCATTGAATGAGTATTATTACGATATATAAATCTTTGAGACACGGTAATCGAATTAAAATGTTGAGTAAGTACCAATTATTATTATAAAATGACACAAGTTTAAGCGAGCAACAACTACTAACAAGTGGTGTAATGTAGCTTTTTATAATAATAATAAATTATCAATGAAAATTATTTAAACAGTGATTGACTCATTGAGGAAATATTTATATATTTGTTTATTTTATTACTATAAAATTAAAATATTAATCAAATAATGTACCTACTTATAAAAATTCATCCAGATTAAATGTAACATACCTACTAATTTTATGTATTCATTTAATTGTTTAATACATTATTTAAAATAAAATTTTATATACCTACTAAATAGAAAAAAATGTATTATTATAAAATTAATGTATTATTAGATAAATCAGTTAATAATTTATTAAAAAATAAAAATATCCCATGATTCTTATTAATGAACATATTCTACTTAAAAGTTAATTAAAAACGTATTTAAATTAAATGAAAATTAAACAACAATCATCCAATATCCTATTATTTATTTATTTTATATTCCACAAAGTTAATCTTGTTAAACAACAATCATCCAATATCCTATTATTTATTTATCTTATATTCCACAAAGTTAATCTTTATATTTTTATAAAACAATATTTTAATATTTTATAATTTAATAAGTTATATTACTAATTATTAACAAATATTATTTACCTATTTAAATTTATAATTTATAATTTTGTGTTTTTATTTTTTTAATTTTTTATGATTTATATTTGTATTATACAACTTATTACATCACAATATTATATTATTATATAATTTAGATAATATAAAGTAAAATTTATATAAATATATTATATATAATACATGATTATGTCTAATAGAAAATATTTAAATTTTTAAATAAATAATCGTCCTCGAAAAGATCATAAGTTATAATAGTATAAATGATTAACAACATTTATATTTGTTTATAGGTTGAATAAAAGTTAACTGTTATGCAATATTTGTATAATATATTAATTTTAATTTTAATATTACATATTATTTTATTAACACCATCCATTTTTAATATGTTTATATTAAATTAAACTATAACTCCTAATTTGGTCAGAAGTAACCAAAAATGCATTTTTATTTTAAAAGTATTTACAAATATATGTTATTATTTTTATATCCAAGTTCAAAATATAATAAAACCTGTCCAATTTAACTCATAATATATCGATTTAACCTATAGATGTCAGGGTCATGTTATTTTTTCGTCGATGATAAATCGAGTAACTAAGATTCGCATTTAATATTTTTTATATTATCCAGTGCCTAATCAAAATGACTTAAAATACAAAATAAATATTAAAGTTAAATATATTTATTTAAATTTACATAATATTGAAATATTGCAATATTCCATTCATTAAAATGTATAATTTGAATCTACGTCATGTTAAAATATTCTACAAAAACCACTTTTAAGTTTATAACTTTAAAAAATAGAAAAATTATGGTTTCAAATACGAAATACGAAAAATTCAATAATTAATTTAAAAAAAATATGATTTATATAATAAAATAAAATATTTTTTATGTTTTTCTGACGTACTTGATAAATCTGGCTCCTATCGAATTTTAAGATATTCCTAAATTTTTTTATACGCACCTACAATATGAAAACAATTTTTTTATCTAAAATAAATACTTCAATAAATTAATATATATAATATATTTATATTATAATTAATATAGGATCCTAGATCCTGCTTCTGTCAGATTTTAAGATATTCCTATTTTTTTATATACGCGCCTACCTTTAAAAATTATTTTTTATCAAAAATGAATACGTCAAATTACTTATAGTTAAACTTTTGCACGTATTAATTTTTTCTAATTTTACAAATATAAAGGTTTAGGTAATATAATAATACGATATAATATTGTATATACTATATATAAAATAAAATTTGTTTATTCCGGAAAATTTGTTGATCTTCAAAAAAATCTTTAAACATAGCGTCTTCCAAATTATTTTATTTTCACAAATTGTATTTAAGTACCTAATAAGTACTATTTATCTAATATTATAATTACGAGTATCTGTGTAGTGAACTAGTGATAAATTTATTCCAATTTTAATTTAATAAAAAGTTTACTGATGATGTATTTTAAAACAATATACAAATACTGCTAATAATATAACATGATATGGCATATTAATTTAAAATATTATTTGCTATTATTTTAATATTGTTTATTCGAAAGTCAAATAAATGAGTCCTGAATAATAATTTCCAAGTATTTTGAATGAATATAATGGTTAATTTTTTTTATAAATGTATTTTAATTAGTTTATGACCCTATAAATAGCTAGAGTTTAATTACTGTTGAAATTTTACATTCCATAACATTATAATATATTAGGGTCCTAATTATTGTACGATTTCCGGACTTCTTTCACACTCCGACAATTTACACCCAGAGGTTTCTGGGAGACTGCGATTCGGATATTATATTTTTCTAATAATTAAATTATTCAGGATAATAATTGTGGCTCTCGGGTCAGATAGTACCAACCTATACATAGCTATAAAAGAAAATAATTACATTAAGAATTAAAACCATAATAAGTGTTTGCTATATTATGCAATATATTATATTTGCTTTGGAAATTTGGAATATTCAACGTATAGAGATAGTCGTGATATAGAATGTCAATAAAACAATAAAATACATCACCTAACGCACCATATTATAATATACTCCATTGGTACAACATTGATAGTATCTAATATTAATTAGAGTAATTTTAAATATAATATTAGTATTCCATCAATGTTTACCTTGCTTAAATAAATACTTCCGACTATTATATTTCTACGAGTGTTTACATTAGGAAAATTATTATTATTTACAACAGTCAACAGCTAAATCGAAAAAGAAACAATTTTCTCATTAGTCGTACAAAATAAATAGACAAAAATAATAAACTGATATTACTCAAAACAAAAACAATTAAAAATAAATTTAGTACACTGATTAAACAAATTCACAAATTCATTACGAAATTATTCAAATCAAAAACATCACGCCACGTTCTATATAGATGTATATAATACCTTATGTACTCGTAAACATATTATACAAGGTGTCTCACTAGGTTTGTCCCAGCTAATGACCATTCTTGAAATTTGATTTTTGCAACTTATTCATATATAATATATACAAGTTACTTTTTTCATTATTATATTTTTTTGAATACTTACTTAAAACCAAAATAAAAAAATAAAATTTTTGATTTCATACCTATTAATTACAATTTTATGATGGCCAATTGGCAATTTGTAGTCTTTATTTTTCTTAAAATTATAAAATTTAATTAAAAAAGTAAATAAATAATTTAGGCCAAACCTAATAATATTAGCTGGGGCAAATATAAAGAGACACCCTGTACACATAACTATTATAAATATAAATTGAAACATAATATTTTATCTTGCGCATAAATAACGTTTTACGTTCTCAATTTTACTGAGACAACCTTACATAATTATGTGGGTAAAATACTGTTATTGAATATAGATATATAGACCTATAATGGGGTTGAAAACTAGGACTAAGCCACCAAGGAAAGTCATTATTCACTATGATGTTAACCTGCCATAATTATTATTCCACCATGTTTGTCTGGGTCAATATAGTTATTTACTTATATTGCATATTTTTGAAACCTTGTTTTTGAAATTTATTCATGTGTATAGAATAATTAAATATACCTACCTATTTATTTATTTTAAGTCAAACATTAAAGAATTGAATTTACACTTTTAATATTATGCAATCAAAACTATTCAAGTATATAATATTACATTTATTTTACTTTATAATAAAGATAATATTTTTGACAAAAAATCAGAAATATAAACATTAAAATTGAATTCATCGAAATGTGTAGTATTTGTGAAAAATATCGTATTTTCATAATTTTTTAGTAGATTTTCCTATCGCATGGGGACAATTTTAAGAAATTCGAAAAATGACCTAAATAAAGTACCAACTACATCCACTTTCCAACCGGAAACATATGCTATTTGTGAAAATGGGAGCATTATTTCGGGTAGTAAATGTGTCTTCAGACATAAAAACAAAAAGACACAAATTATTGTAAAACCAATACATTTTTCGCTTCGTTCAAAATATATTATCAATTATTATAATACACGAATACGATATTATCTATTTCTATGTTATATAATAAAATAATAGTTATACTCGCGTGGTAGGAATAGGTACGTATATCGTATTTTCATATTATAAACTCAATTTTGAATTTTTGCGTTTAGTAGTTTAGTACACGATTACTATTTTTGTTTATTGTTGATGTTATATATTTTTAACATTATCTGTTATCTGTTTTCAATTTCGTTGTAAGTATATTTGTATCATCGTTGAACTCCTCGTGAATAAATTCTGTCCATATAAAACGTTACTGTTACATTGTGTTTACTGTTTATACATCACCATTAAAAAAAAATAATAATAATAACTGCATATTTACGAAATACAACGTTTTGAAACAAACAATATTATTATTTTTTTTTACCGGCTATACGTGCACTGCAAATTTTATTAGGCACTATAATAATAATTGTACCTATTACACCGTAAATATAATAATGTAATACTTGTATAATACCAACCACCTTATCTTGAGTACTTTAACTTCCTGATTAAGCGTGTATACGACATGTTCAAACATGCCTGGACGTGTAGAAGATAGGTATTATATTATTATTTGTTATTGCTGTTCAACACAATGAAAACCACTCGAAGGATATCGACAAAATAACCATTCACTTTTGATTTTTTCCCCGACAAAATCGTTGAAAAATATTTATCTTTTCAAACCCATCACTTTTTTATATTATTATAATGTATAATAATATGGTTATGAAACTATAGGTACATACCACACAGGAACCAGTAACCACTAATCACATAGATAATAGAGACAGAGATAATAGACATGGAATATAATATATCGACATATTAATTTGTACCACAGTAATAAAGAAGAATATTATTTATATGGTATCGATGTACACAGGTACGATTTATTGCCACAAATATTTCTGTTAAAGTATATTAAAAAAAAAAAAATTATCGTCAATTTAATGATAGGACCAGAAAATATCTGTATTATTATTATTATTTATTACTAGCGAATTACGATGAATACCGCAGAGATTTTTCTTAATTTTATGTTTTTTATTATTTCAATAATAACAAACTATATAATATATAAGTGTTAATTTTTATTTTTACAAAAATTTCTATTACCCAAATATCTAAAATATTACATTATTACGTATTTTACTATCTTATAAGTACGATTGAATTTTTATTTATTCACTTGAGACTTCATATATCATTAAATATTTCCATTTATCACGACTCTCGGTTCGTAGTGAATAAACATAAAAGGTAAGTATACAATTCAATCAAATTTTGTAATTTTAAAAATAATTTGCTTAAGGTTATTTACTCTAAAACTTTTTTAATTTTTGATTAAAAATATAAATTATTTTATATATAATATATTATAGATAAATTAAATATAACTTATAAGAAAGAAGTAACATATTATTATAATTTAATACGTATAATTTGTAATCAAAGAGCAAATTTTTTAAATAATAAAATATTAATAAATTCGAAATACTAAAAAAAAATACCTATCGCCTAACTATATACGTACTTTTGGAGTATAATAATATATGTTATATGTATACTTTGCATATTATTATCAAATAAATCCAAAAATCAGCAAATTACTTATCTAAATAAATTTACATTTTTTATTGTTAACAATTTATTAATATTCATTAATTATTACTGAAATAAATTACCTGATTAAATTAAACAGTTCTCATATTTTTTTAATGTTTTAACCAGTAATCTGAAATACTTAAATAGTGTTTTTCTATCATATAGGTAATATGAACTCATCTAAAATACAGTAGGTAATTACAAATTATGAAACTCGAAATTATAGCCAACAATTTTTTTTTTTTTTTTAAATATTTTAATTCATTTGAATACAAATTTAAATTTATTCGCTAATTTAAAAAAAAATCTTACAATAATTTAAATAATTATTTTATATAATTAAAATAATATATAAATTAAAATAATTAAATATTTTGTTCTTACGTGAAATAATTTTTAAAAATTAAAAACATTTATATTAGGTATATGTTTTTTATTGCTCAAGTTTTCACCGAGTTGTATTTAAATTATTATGTGAAATCACATTATATTATTTACTATTTATTCGTACAAATATTAAAAATGCAGAACAATGTAGACTCGTATATTACTCAAAACCTACATTTTCGCCTTAGAAGTTCAGATTACTTATATTACGTTTAAATATACATTATACCCTGTTCTCGAAACAGACATCACGGTTTTTACTGCGCTAATTTAATCTAAATTTCTAAAAAATCAAATTATAGCTATACATAATTAATAAATATTAACATTATAAAATTCCTTATCACGTTTGTTTTTTTTATTTTTATACGATAATAGATAATAATTGATGAAATTACAGTATAAAAATATTAAATATGATAAAATTCATATTTTTAATACGTACATAATAATGTAATATAAATTATAATATAACCGGAGATTAAAACAAGTAAAAGAGAATAAAAAAAAAAAGAATAATTTTAATTAAAAAACCAACACTTTCGGTAAAAGAAATTATAAGATGTAAATAAGTGACGAACAAGAAATAAAAAGTAATTTAATATCTGAAGATATTATATATAGTATGTGTATATATCATAGTTTCTTTTGGTAAAGAAGGAAGAACAAACAAAAAAGAAAAATAGATTATAAGGAATTTACATATATAGCGTTTACCAGGAACAACGAATTTTATAAAAAATTAATCTTTATTACATTTAAAAATGAATAAATTAAAATATAGAAAATAATTGATATTTTTTCAATATAATAAAACAGTTCAAAGAACAAAAATGTATTTAATAATTTTAATTTTGCACTGGTTGGCAAATAATTTCTAGAAGATTTGTATTTTGTACATTATTGTATTTCCACGAGTGTAGGTATATATTATATTATATAAAATACTATACTATATATATATATGTATGTAGTATGTATGTATGTATAAAAATCAGTCTGAAAACTTTTGAAGTGTTTTTTTTTTTTTTACACACCCTGTATACATAGTTATTATTCTCGATAAACTTTTCAAACTGTTATAATATTTCATGATTTTACGTTTTTCGTGACTGTTATTAATTTTTTATGCAATGTTTTTTTTTCCTATCCTATAGAAACAAAAATTAACAGTAGTTTTTTACGTTTATTTAATACTGCAAGGTATTAAATACGCGAGACATTTAAAAATCCTATAAATAATATAAAAATGTCAAGAACGTTTTCACTATGCAAACAGGAGGAATAAGGCATAATATTATGCCTGTATATATAAACGTATATATAATTATTTATTTATTAGGTATTTAGTTATAAGTCAAGTCATGTACGTCCTTTTAAGTATTCGAAGCAGCTAATTTTTCTCTAAATCGTGGTCATTTAACGTGTGCATCTAATTTTAAATGTATTGATTTCAACCAAGCCCATCTAAGATATAAATAATATTCTTCTTTTAAGTCACGAGTAAAAATAAAATCGTCCAGCATATCACATTCATATACACTATCCGTGTCACCTTTAAATTTCACTCTATATTAATTTATTATGTTATTATTTATTAATTAATTTGTTCGTATTTCGTAAAAATTAAAAATAAATTAAATTAAAATTTTTACTTTGATGAACTAACATAAATAAATAATTTCATAGTATTTTGTATACTAATGTGCCTAATAATATATTCTTTTTAGTAATAATTTTAAATCTATATATATAAAACAATTTTAATATAAAAAAAAGAATAATATATTTTAAAAGCAGGGATTATGTTAATTTTTGGCATAGAAAATTTGTTGGGATATTCATTTCCTCCTCTTTGAATAAATATTTCAACATTTACAATCACTATTGTTATGAACAAAACATCAAGTATTATTCCATCAAAGATTGGACTCTGTATATTCTTGGAAACAATTTTTTAAACATATAAACGCCTGCTCGCATTATATATATATATATATGTATATATATATATATATATTATGTATGAGACGTATGAGTCATAGAATATAAATTCTATAGGTACAATATAATAATAATAATAATCGCATCGGGTCAATTTTGAGAAATTCGAAAAACGACTTAAATAAAGTACAAACTACATCCAATTTGCAATCGAAAATATATACTATTCGTGAAAATCGGAGCATTATTTCTGGTAGTAAAATATCTTCAGACATAAAAACATAAACAAAAAGAAAAAAAGATAAAATACAGAAAAAAAAGACACACATCATTGTAAAACCAATAAATTCTTAATTAATTATTTAAAATAAATAAAATTAATAAATTAATAAATTAATTAATTAATTAATTCTTAATTATTTATTTAAAATAAAAATCGCTATGGATACTGAAAAGCTTAATACCATTAAAATAGATTATTATAATAATATATTTTAAGAATCTTATAATTCATAACAAATAAAACGCATTTTTAAATATTTTTTTCTTTATAGATAATTATAATTTCATGAGAGGCTGAGCTTCCTCCTGGATTTTAACGTCATGCAGCAATGATAGTCGTAATATTATCATAATAACCCTGTCTATACTCAGTCATTAAATTTTAAAATCAAACCTATGTTTAGACCTGATCGGTACAATAATTATATTATTTTTCTGTAAGTAGGTACCTAAGTAGTAAATATAAAAATGTTTTAATTAATTTCGTATAACGTCGAAATATACATAATTCAATAATATTATAAATTATAATATATTATGTATTTGTCCAACTCGATAAGTATATAACATAATATTATATTATGGATTTATAACATTATCTATTATTAACTACTAGTTTCAATAATGAATGAACAATATTATTATTTATACAGCGTGAACTTACTCAATGTATCTACTATTGATATATAAACAAATTATTGTTTTAACTAACTTGTATAACATTTCTTTTTTTTTTTTTTACTTCCTCAAAATATTAAAATGCATATATTCGATTTTATCACAATTTAATAAAGTATACATATTCAATATACATGAATAAAATTATAAAATACATATTTTTAAATATAATTAAATAAAAATAGGAAAAAAAATTTACAGTTAAGTACTAATAATATTAATGGTATACACTATACGTCAATTTTAAATAATTTTTTTTTTTGTAATTCCATTTGGTCATTTTCCTCTTAATAATAATTATCTGGTAAATATTATTTTATATGGGTACAGAAATAATTGAATTATGAATAGGTACTATTATATTGGTGGTAATTTAATAATTAATCTATTTTATACCTATTTTATTAGGTAGGTAGGTACCTATAAAGTTTTTATCAGATACATAATATCATATTAATATATAATATTTATTAATTATTTTTATTTCAAGATTTTTTGTGATACGTAAATAAAATATAACTATGTGTTAGGTGTTTTTTATTTTTTACTAATTGTTAATAAGGATAATAATAATCTTTGAGTATATTTTCCATCGAGATTTAATCGGATTGGTGGTTCAAACAAAATATGTTATAGATATATGTTATAATAGTTTATAAAGAACTAGAAACATTTAATAGTACCTAAGTATATGTACTAGCCATAAGTTATATTGTTATAATTTTAGAAAATTAATCAAAAAAATCTTTATTATTTATTAATAATTTATCATCTTGCATCAGAAACAATAACCACGTTTAAATGATTTATATTTTTCTATACTTGTATGTCAATCCCGTTTTACTATATCTAAATAAATAATGAAAACAATATTATTTTTAAATTTAAATTTTTCTGTGAAAACTCTTTATTTAACCAAGATTTCATAAACAATTTAATATAGGTACCTATACCATTAATCATTATATAGGTACACGAATAAAAACTAACTTTACTAAATACGTTTATGAGCTATGTTATTTTGTGATCCTCCTAACCCTTTTCCGTTTCTAAATTTTCCTCCGGGGTCCTCTTAGAATGGTTACTCCTTATATAGTTATAAGCTAAAGAGTCGTAAATTTAATTATTTTTTTTAAATACAAAACAAGGACGTACTAATATGTATTATGTATACCAACTCAGAGGCGGAACTACATATATACAAAGGCGGGTTTTTCCGCGGGCCTCGTCGTAGAAGGGGCCTCACCGTATATTTGTAAAAAGAAAGTATTGTTTTTGCACTGAATGGTTATTATTTAAATTATAAAATTTATAGTATAATAATAAAATAATATTATTTGGGTGTATTAAGAACTTTTCGTTTCTTATACATATTGTACTTAATAGTTAATACTTAATAAGGTAATAACACAATTATAATATTTATGTCTAAAAAAAAGGTTCACGTTATCGCATTTTGCATCAAGAAAAAGAAGAATCATAGATAATCAAGAGAAAAATAATAATGAACAAAATGCAGCTCAGAGCATCAGCTGTTTAGATAATAGATATACATATATGTATAATAAATATCCGTGATTTAGATTAGGCTCCGTAAGCTTCGTATAATATAGGTATATCCGTGGTTTAGATTAGGCTCCGTGGGCTTCGTTTGATCTTGCCACATAAAATTATCACTTATCACGATTTACTATAAATATGGTAATTATCTATATGGCAATCTATGGAAATTATGTACATTCTATGGAAATTATGTACAATCTATGGAAATTATGTACACTCTATGGAAATTATGTACAATCTATGGAATTTATGTACAATCTATGGAAATTATGTACAATCTATGGAAATTATGTA
>JAIUCT010000009.1:10825790-10946974 GCA_021307375.1 Tetraneura akinire
TCTATGGAAATTATGTACATTCTATGGAAATTATGTACATTCTATGGAAATTATGTACATTCTATGGAAATTATTAAGTTTTGTTTTTGTTGTTGTTTTCCATATTTATTCGTAAACAGATTATGAAATTGGTTTAAAAATCCATTATACGTAATAGGTATATTTTTCTATCATCTAAAAACTAAAAAAATAGGATGTTTATAGTTGTATATTTTTATAGTTCAATTACCTCGTGTTAGGTATCTATTTATAGATTTTTCTTATTTATTTATTATTTTATCATACTTATCATAAGTTAATAGTACAAATTTACTATAATACGTATTAATTACTGTACAATTTAATGTCCTATAACTTAATATATAAAGTTAGAGAATTATAATCTAATTACGAGTTTTCCAGACCTATTAACAACATTTCTTACATTACCAAATACCAGTAACAGTAGCCAGTGCAGAAAGGTCATTTTCAAAGCTCAAATTAATTAAAAGCTACCTTAGAAATACTATGTCTCAAACACGTTTGAGTGGTCCGCAATGATATCAATTGAAAATGAACGCGCCAAAAAGTTGAACGTGTCAGCATTGATAAAGTCATTTGCACAAGATCGTAGCAGAAACAATTATTTTTATTTAATTTGTAAAATAAATTTGTATATTATATTTATTGACTTCTTGTTTACTTAATCAAGTCTATCCTTTTTTAAAATTTCCAATATTAGTATTATACAACTATTCATTAGGGCTAATAAAAATTTTACCCGCGGGCCTCAAAGATTGTAGTTCCGCCACTGTATCAACTATATGACGAACGACGATAAACGTGTATTTGAAAATAATTTTAACAACATTTGAGTAACTAATATTATGATTATGATTTTATGAATCATAGTCGTCTCGTCACGATCGGCAAACACTCGATGCGTTCACATTTTTAACAATATAATAATATTGTGTATACTCATACACTATACGTGTAATAACGATGCTTGAATAGTATGAATAAAAAATAATACTGTTGTAGTATTTTCTCCCTCCCCGAAGTCTTCTCGAGAAATACCTTAAGAATAGCATCGTTTAAACACGCGCGACTTCCTTCCGAATTCCGAGAACGATCGCCGCGTCATTCGCCGCCGGAGCGCATTTCGCGGTGCGTCAGTCGCGGTTTTTACTATACAATAATAATAATAATAATAATAATAATAATAATAATCATAATCATAATCATAATCATAATACGTATACGATCGTGATAACATTATATTATTTTATTTTATACTCACACACGAATCACACGATGATATGAATGAACTCGGCCGCCCGAATGAATCATCACGGTGTATTTTACGGATGTCGCACGCACTATGAATCATAATAATAATATATCGTTTACACATCATTACGCGCGTTGTCACGTGTTCGCGGATATGAATGAATGTTATAATAATTATAATCTATATACATATACGATATACCTACCTAATATGAGAAGAAAAAAATACCTACATTTCCATTTTAACAACAAATTTTAATCGTACGTTGTGCCCGACCTCGTTAAAATATTTTTTTTTTTTTTTTTTAACTATAAGTTAGGTTTATTAACGTTACTGTTATTATTACATTATAATACATAATATATATAGATTGTAATATTACAGTCCGTGGCGAATTTAAAATACTTGTCGCAATTTTTGAACATTTTATTTTCGTTAAATAAAGATAATAAATAATAATTATTTGAAAATCGTACAATAGGTATATTATATTATATAAGTGTTTACAAAAATATATTTATAAATTATTATATAAATTCGGATAATTATAATTAACCGTCCACTGTAGTTCGTATCTTACAAAATGCCCAAATGCTGCGAGGCGAAATAGGAAAAACTACCCATCACATTCTTTGATTTATGAGATTGAGCGGATTAACTAAAATCAAAAAATAATATTATCCGCTGACGAATAATTAAAATTAAAGTTATAATTTTTCTAATTAAAATAAATTTTAAATAGAATTAACGGTCAACTGTACTCCATAAAATTTACCTATATAAGCGAAATAAAAATTAATATTATTTAACCTACTCGTGCGTATTTTATAAAAAAAATTTTATAAGTATAAAATATATTTCTGTATGTTTAGTATACGTTCCGCGTATTGACGAAAAATTGTTAAATCCACCACAGCTATTAGTCATGAATTATGTCTTGACATATCTAGAGTTGTCTAGACATGTCTAGAGTTTTGAGTTTAATCTTTTAAAATAATGGTCCTACACAGAAGTATATAATCTGAATCTAGGACCACCAGTCTGTGTTTTGCTCTGATGATGGTAACTTTGCTATCGAAATACGTATTTGGCTAAATAAAAGTAAATTTTTTGTGGATTTAGGTTTTTATTTATTTAAATATATTATCCACAAGTTAATACTTCAACAATAAATGACTATAGGAATTTGATGTTTTAAAAAATTGTTTTTTTTTTTTTTTTTTTAATTTATTTTCGTACATATTAAAAATTAAACCTACCTAAAACAAAAAAATTACTTGTCAGACGTTAAATACTTTTTTGAAATGTAATAATTACAAATATATTATCAATGCTATTAAAAATAATTTGACTGGTTGACTATTTTTGATAATACTAGAAAGGAAATACAAATACTAATATTTAATATTATAAAATATATAAATTGTATTATATATTTATAATTTAAAATGTTTATTGAATTAAAAATTCTGAAAATTTAATAAAATCTAAGATGTTTAGATTACTTGTCGCTCTAATTAAAAATCATATTAAATTTTTAATTTTAAGATTTATTAACTTATTAGGTACTATATAGGCTTGTAAGTTGTAATGCATTTTTTAATTGATAATCCTTTATCCACACATTAACTAGAAATACGAGTAGTAATTTATTTATTATATCAGTTATCTACTTGAATTATTATTTTAAATTAAGTCAATTTACACCCAATTACTCGTATTAACTCATAATTAAATTATGTTTATAAATCTAGTTATATTATAAAAAAAACACACGCAATATAAGTTGTAAATATTAAGAGTTTAACTCATAGGAGATAAAGAACCAATTACTTTATATTAAATGATGAATTTTTAGTCTTGGGGAATTAGACTCTTTTAAAAATATGAATACTTATTTAAATTGACAAATAAAAAAAAAATAAAATATTAAATATTAAAACTTTTATGTTCCTAAACGCTTATACATAATTGAAATTTATATTTAATTAGAAAAAAACAAGAATAAACTCTGAAAAAATTTAACTGGTAAATACTCAGAAATTGTATTATTGGATATAACATGTAGAAAAATAAATAAGGATAAACATTTCAGTTACAGCTTATTAAATATTAATTGGGTATTTACTATTTATATTTACTTAATTTTAGTAAATATTAATCAAAAAGTTGAAGAAATTCTACAATACAGTATTATATTGTCTATAGTATAATACTTTTGTCCCACTACATAATATATATAAGCCATAAAGTAATTAGTGAAAAAAATTAACTATAGTAATCATAACATGTTGCTTTTAAATAAAATATAAAGAACTTTTATTTTATAAAATGTATTATATAATTGTATTTAATACTTAAATATTTAATATTTACAAGCGCAAAAAATTAATATGTTTAGATGTTTGGTGTGCATTGTCAAAACTATAACAAAGAAATGTATATAAACTATTATTAATTTAGTACTATAGTATAAAACATATACTTAAATCTAATACAATCATAACACTCAGTAAAAATGTTTAAAACAACTTTGTTGTATCAACATAATTATATGTACAAAGATCCTCTTGCAATCCATATTTATTTTAAAAAAGTTAAATAAATAAATAATTGTAATAATTTACTTACTATTAAAATTATATTGAATAGCAAAACAAATAATAATATTAATATTAATGTATAAAACAGCTTTTTATATAGTATTTTTTTTTTTTTTTTCATTTAATAACATTAATTATAATAAAGTAGTGTAAGATGGACAATAAAACCTATGTTAAAAAAGAAAAAAAAATTAAACATTCTTATGGAACACGTTCGTCTACACAGAATATATACTTGTATAAATCTATAATATGATATATTATTCTGTGAGACCATTTAAAAAACAATCAATTGATCTTATTATATAATTTATCTTAGATGAAAATAAACTGTTTGTGGGACATCACTAGAACTTCAAAATTAGTGTTTTACCCAGAATGTTACAAATTGGTTTAATCATTTTTATCATAAATCACATTGTTTTTCTGTGAATTACTCGAGCACCTTCTTCAAAAAATTCTCGTTTTGACACCCACATTCGCCGAAAAGTACCCAACGATGCTAAAATTGAACCTCCAATCCATGTTGTATACAAACGTTCTTGAGGTGCTAAAATCTAAAAAGAAAAAAAAATGTATAATGTATAAACATATCTACAAATAGTTAACAAAAATAAAACAACATAGGATTATGTTACATTGGTTTTAATTGACTATAACCATATGCATTTCATTTTTATACTAACTACAGTACATAGATATAAGCTATTATTATTGCAATATTGTCACTTTGCTCATATTATATTATTTATTACAACAATACAACATTTAAGTATATTATTACCAACGAAATTTCTAAATAATCTTAAAATAAAATAATTCCCTTTATATTTTAAATAATAATATTTTTTATATTTTGTAAAATCAACACATCAAATGATAATGAAAAACACAAATATTCTATATTAAAATTGAATGGTTAATTTTAATTTATAATAAAATAATAATTAATATTCAATGTAATGAATATTACATTTTTAAAATAACATTGGCTATTTCTAAATCAATAGAAAATCATTTAATTTTAATTCTATATAAATATTCAATAATTAGTATTTTATAAAATTATAATTTATATGTAGCTACTCTATAATTATAATATAAATTAGGTTAATAAACTACAATTCACAAAAAAACTAACCCTGTTTAATTTTTAAAAATACACAATTAAACAAATAAATTTTACACATAATGTAGCAAATATATATATACAATATATGAATAATTCCCAGTGGCTCTATAATATTAAAATTATCAAGATAATGTTAACATTATCTAAATATTTTTATTATTTCAAACTTAAATTATCAATAAATAAATTTTAAAATTGATACTCGTGAATTTGTGACATAATTAAATATTTTGATTTTGAAATAATAAACATAATATTTTTTAAATAAATATGAATGTATTATAATTTGTTACTAGTTTGCTACATATAAAATTATTATAACAAACAACTATTAAAAACTATATGAATTAGATTTTAATTTTGAACAGTTACATTTACATTTATTGTTAATACAACCAAATTTATAAAAATATTTATTAATACACTGACAACTACGCATTAGTTTTTAATTAGTCATATCTCTTGAAAATTTAATTTTTCATAAATTATCTTTTAAAGAAAGTAAAGAAGCTAGACAGTAAACTTAAAATATGAATACATTTGTAAAAACATGAGCTAACTTATGAATAATGTAAATATTATCCAGTTAATCTTAACATTACTTGAAGTATATCTATATGTTATTTATACTTCTCCTAAATTTCAAACCATTAAACTAACCATAATACATAACAATTTAACCATACTCAATTTATCAATATTTTCAATATTAATATAGAATATCTAATATATAATATATCAATACAATTTAAAAAGTATAATTATTGTTTAAGAATATTAATAATTAGTGTTTACCTTTAATTTCATATTTTTAGGTGCTAATTTCTTAATTTCTGATAATAATCTATCACCAAATCCCTATTAACATAAATATAAATCATAAATAATAATAAATACAATTATAATCATTCAATTTTTACTTACAGATAATAAAGTTGAACCTCCTGCAAGAACAATACTTTGATACAATTTTTTTCGTATATCCAAGTCTGATTTTTGTATTGAATATACTAATGCTTCATGTAATCCTTCACATTCTTCACCAATTAAATCTGGATGAAATAATACTTCTGGAGCACGAAAACGAGCTGGACCAATCTTGTTAAATAAATAATAAAATAATGTAAATTAAATTATAGTCAAATTTGATATACAGCTTTTCATAGTATCGATGTATGATGTATCGTTATATCTTAAATATAATAAATTTCAGTTTTGTTAATGTAGGAATATTTATTATATTGTATATAATAAGTTTTGTAATAACATAATTAATTTAAAAATTAATTTTTGGTTTATATATTATATTACATATGTAATTATACTTATTAAATATAAACTGGTTTATGAGAATATAAAGAATAAATAATTATAAATATAGTAGTATTTTTAACAGTGACTCACATCAACTTTATTTCCATCAGGTAACATATACTGATATACATTACTTTCAGACGTTTCCTCTTTAACTGGACTTAAAGCTACATAACAAGCTTTTTCTTTAATTGCTCTAACTACTTCAAATTCTGCAGATGTCGAAAAATTTAATCCTTCTTTTCTTAGTAGTAATCTAAAAATAGTATAGGAATAAAATTATTATATTTATAATGCAAATCACATAAGCTTTATTCAACATTTAATTACTTTAGATAACGTGATATATCACGGCCTGCTAAATCTAATCTTATAATACCATGTTTCATAGCGAAACCTTCATAAATTGGAACGGTATGAGTGATTCCATCACCAGAGTCTAAAACAACTCCAGTTGTACGTCCAGTAGCATATCTAAATATATATTTATAAAGGATTTGTATAAACAATTTTATTAATATTTGGCATTACATACAAACTAAGAACAGCCTGAATAGAAACATAAAAAGCAGGAACGTTGAAAGTTTCAAAAAATATTTCAGCAGCTTTTTCACGATTTCGACGTGGATTTATGGGAGGTTCAGTTAATAATACAGGGTGTTCTTCAGAAAATGTTTGAAGCTGATCACTACCATAAATGTATTGCCATATCCTTTCCATATCATTCCAATCAGTGACTATACCATGTTCTATAGGATATTTAATATAAAGTAAACCTCGATGTTCTTCAGCTTTTGGTCCAATAAATGTATCTCCTTCTAAAGCACCAGCCATTACTCTGACATGCTTTGGTCGTCCAATACTAAAATAAAATGAAAATTAATTTGTATGTATTTTTAAAATTAATTTTTTATTATAATTATTTACTAATTTGGAAAACAACATTTTGGTGTTTGTTCGCCAGCAAATCCTGCTTTAATAGCACCAGATCCCTAAAACAAATTTAACAAAACTATTTATTTATCAAATAATAATAATAAATAAAAATTCAATAGGTAAGTAGTTTAAAATTATAAAAAGTAACACACATATTTGTCTTAAAAACCAAATACAACACTACCCCTATGACCCCACAAATTTAATAAAATTTATGTTTAATAACACTTTATACAACAAAATGTAAATATTGAACAAAACAGTAATGTATATTATAAATAAATAAATATTTGGATTTTAGATAGATAAACTGAACAATTAATACTGAAATTTGTTTAACTATTTATTATTATAATATAAATTACATTGAGTTCATAAATTAATAACACCTATACCTAGAACTTATAAAATAAAGTTATCAATATTTTTAAAGCTTATAAGAATCATTTTAATATAATTCTATATTATATTATGAAATTAAATGTTTTTATTATACATAAAAATAATAGGTACAGCAATTTAATGATGTAGAATAATAAGAATTAAACAAAATCAATATATTATTTGGATAATTTACCAAATAAAAATTTATATCATAATTAAAAAATACGTATTCTATATTTAAAATAAATTAATTAATATCAAATTATTTGTGTATGTGTATGAGTATGAAAATTTTTGAAACTAATAAAAAAATACATAAAAAATGATTAATTTTTAATTAATATTAAAATTTAAATTTTAATATGCATTTAAATTTAAATTTATATAAATATGTATATAGTTAAATCAAATTATAATTAAAGTAACCAGTTCAGTAAAACTAATGAAGTATATAGGTAGGTAAAATTAAATCTTATTTATTTAAACTTAATTTAATATTAAAATATGGTATACCTATAACTTATTTAATACTTTATAAATTATAATTTAACAAAAAAAATTTCTAATTAATACTTTGATTTGTTATCACTAAATATGACATCATAACCCATAAGTTAATATTAATTTTATACCTATATTTTATTTTATAGTTTTTAATTCTAGATCTATGATATTATTTAATATTAATCATATTGATTAAGTATAGTGTAAGCAAAATAATTTTATGTAATTTATCAAATAATGTTAGATTAAATTATAAATTATAAAACATAAAATATATATATTTTTTTTTTTTTTTTTTTTTTTTTTGTCATTATTGTAATAAAATATAACTCATAAATAAGAGTGCATACCATTTAATTTATTAAATAATTATATAAGATAAGTATAACTATACAATTAAATGTAAATAAATTATTAAAGAATACATTTATAATTTTGAAGTTGTGCAATATAAAGACAAATAAAATGGGTATTAAAATAATAAACTTTTACATAAATATGGTTATTACTTTTTGATTTAGTTATTACACATGTCGGTAATATATTTATTAACACCACCTTATCTACTAGAAACTAGATAAATATAAATTAAATAAATTTACACAAATATCTAATGATACATAATTTTATGAATGGAATCAAAATAAATTTGCACCTTTATGAAGTAATTAAAAATTCAACCAAAATAGATAAATTGATATTAGTGTAATAATATTTTATAAATTATAATATTCTCCTTCAAATTTCAAATGCAAGTAGTAATATAATATAATAATTCTGAATTCATAAAAATACGTTCTTGTTGTCTATTAAATATCAAATAATATAATGATGACGAGTTCCACTTACATTGTCTATAACTACTGGTTGATTTACAATAACGTCATAAGTTTCCATGATTTTAATTACTAGTTTTTCTAAAAATATAAACTTTGTAAAAATGTAAAAAATATTAAATAATAAATATTATGCTACAAAATATAAATTACAAATATAATTTCCTTTCAAAACGTTCAATATTATTCTAATTTTGATAACATTACGATTAACGTTAACATAACCTAAATGTCATTACCAACATAACCATACTATAATTATCTTTATTCTATGGTATATGGTCTATGAACCTAACCGGTATATCTCATTATGATTCTGTACTCGATACATCGAGATAGATAACAATTATTATCTATATATATTATTATGTATTATTATCTATCTCGATGACTCGATATCAGTGGTCAATGGATCTTTCTGATTAAAAAAGGAAAACAACAATCAAGTATAGATATCCATATTATATTTTGAAATAAATAAAAAATTTTAATTTTTTCGAATATCTATTATTAATATTTGTGATTTTCAATTAACCCAGTGAAATCACGTAATATAATTTTGATTTATAATAATAAACATACTCTATAAGATTATTTTCTTTCCAAACTTAAAAAATTCCTAAATTTTACAAATAAATTGAAAAATATTAAAATAATATGATCATAAAATATATACAATAAAGTAAGTTATTAATCAAAGTCATTGTATTAATAATTGAATTATTCTATATAGTATTTATAATTCATATTTCATCAGAATGATGTTTGGAGAACATTCTAAAGTACAATTTATTGAACAAACAAGGGCTGCACGAATTGAAAGAGCAAATGATCGTAAACGTGAACAGTCCGCTATTCTTATTCAATCATTGGTTAGAGGATGGCTAGTTCGCAAACGTACTCAAAATTTAATATTGTTAGTTTCAGTATTATAAGATAAATAATTATAGTTGTAATTTTCCTAAAAATAATTATGTATTTATGTGAAGGAAACAATTTGATGATACTTTTGAGCACATTAATGAATTGAAACCTGCAATTAATGTTTATTTGGCTGTGAAAAGGTTTTTAACTTATTGGAATATACAACGAGACAGACAAAGATTTGAGAAACTCTGCAGGTATTTAACATCTATAACATCATTAATTTACAGTTATTTTACAATATGGATTCAAATAGTTAGGATTGTTAGAATACTAAGTTTAATTTTAACTTAATTCTTTTGGTAATAATTTTAATAATAATTAATAATATATAACATTTGCCATGGTATTCTATAAGAAGTTATTGAAATAATTAATAATAATAAACTTAAGTTTGTAATATATCCTGGTAGAGAACATAATATTATAAAGTAGCTATACTGTCGATAAAACACATTGTAAAATAACCTAATTAATTAAACAAGATTTACATTTTTTAATTTCATGAAACCTTTGTTTGTTCTATATTTTAATGCCCTTATTACTGAAAAAAGTGAAATAAATACTAAATATGGATAGAAAACTTATGAGGCAACAGATACTTCTACTCTGTCCAGCGAGAGAATTTACCGGGTTTGTGCATGAGAATGATGATTGAGTAGTCGTTAAAGTCTAATATTTCCCTCTCCGTGCAACTCAAATGTTCCAACAATAAATAATTGCTGATAAATTAAATGGTAAAAATTGGTTAATTATAACCTTATGATTATTGTTTTATTTGATCAATTGTGATGAGAGCGTTATGACTAAGGCTGGGATTTCGATGCACTTTGCATTGTTTTCCAAAGCTTGCTGCGCGATGCTCGTTCTGTCATAAATTCGATTCATATACATTTGAATGAGAATACGAAAGTTTATTTTGCATTTTTTTGCATATTTTGATAAATTTTCGTTTTTTGGTCATATTTTACATTTTTAAGGGCATTATTGAGTTTTTAGGAGCATATTTAGAGTTTTTATATAATATTTTAATTTTAATTTAATTTTAAATGTTTTACACATTAGGTATCATGATTTTTATATAAATATTGAATTTAGAAAATTTTGAATTAGATATAATCGTATAATACGTTTATCGTATTATCGTATAATTTTTTTCAGATTAAATCAATCCATGTCAATAAATCAATTATGTGTATTATGTAAAACTAATTATAATTTTTTTTATCAATTATTATATTTTTTAATTACAATTTTTTACAAATAAACAAATTTTATGTGCATTTTTTGAGTTTTTTAAGTCATTTTTGCATTTTTTAAGGACATTTTTTGAGATTTTTTAGGGCATTAAAATCCCAGCCCTAGTTATGACTATGTGTGTGCAAGGATGCGCAAAAACGGACCAATTTTGGTCAGTGCGTGTCGTTCTCTTGCTGGACAGAGTATATATAATATTAGAGAAGACATAAAAAAAACATAATTAATTATAAAGACTGGCAAATATTAAATAATATAAAGGCACAAGAAAAAATATAATAATTAAATGATTAGATAGATTAGCTAGCAATTTTTTTTTATATATAATATAATTTCATATATAATAACTAAAATTAAAAAATTTATTTTTCTTTAGGTATATTATTATTAGTTTGGAAAGTGAATCTATAAAATATAGCTATATATCAGTAGCTTTAACAAAAGAACATGCAGTTAACTGGATATGCCATATAAAAGAAATTCTGTCAATTTGTCTCAATTATCTAACTAATCTTCAGCCAAAATCACTTGACAACACATCTTATCTACACACTTTGTTGCATATGATTGTATGTTTTACATCAACTTCAAGTTGGTGTGCTGTACATTCAAATAATTCTTTACAAGGGTTGAAACCTGGATTAGAACGTTTAACAGAAAATTTGGTTGCCCATTTATTGAATAAAAATGTACTTAATACGATGCAGGTATTGTAACTTAAATTCATACAATAATGTCATTCAATTTTATTAAAGTAATATTTTTTCTAGACATTGTTAGTAAATGGTCTACTAGGTATTAAATTACTATTGAAACCTGTGGCAATGACAGCTATTATGACTATTTGCTGGAGATGTTTAGTTTTGAGCAACTTTTCAACAAATGTTTTTATGATATTTATTATAAATATATTTTCAGTACCTTTATTAGTAGAACATTTAATATCTCTTTCTCCTAAGGTAAGTATTATAATGTGCTAATTTAATTGATGTAAAATTTGATAATAAAAAATTTTAAAATATACTTTAGATTATTGAAACATTTCAAACAAGTAATTTACTAGAAAAAATAATGTGCTTGTTAAATGATCAACAACAATGCGATGAAATATTTTATTGTTTACACCCAAGTTGGTGTTTGTCATTAATTGCAAATATTATACATTTAGCTGAATTAAGTGCAGAAACAGAACAATTTGAAAAATATTCTTCGATTTTCATAGTAAGTTAATCAATAGGTTAATAAAATAATAAGTATATGATTTTCTAAACAAATATTTTATGTTTTGGTATATTGTTTCTAAGTAAATTCTTAATTGAATTACTATTAAAACACATATTTAAAATTAATTTTATTTAACTATTTCAAGTATAATTAATTACTTTATTAAAATATATTTTAATAAATTATATAATCAATATTTTTTTTAGATTGGTTTAACATCATTTTTGGACACTATTAGAGTTAATGTCATAAAAAAACATTCAAATGTATCCAGTGTTTGGCATCCTGAACTTGGTTGGTTTACAGCTAATTCAAAGTGTCAATGTTCTCCAAACATACCTCCTTTAAAAAATCAATTGATACCATTGTGGTGTGGAACATTATGTTCAAAATTACTTCGATGTCACTTAATTAATGCTTTAGCACAAATACCTGAAAATCAACAAGTACCATCACCTCCACCTAAAACAAATAATCCAATAGCAATTATTAAGTATATATTTCATAATTATAATTAATTATAGTATTAATTGAAACATTAATTTTAAACAGAAAAGCATTTGATTTAAGACTTTCCAATGCTAGCCAACCAAGTTATAGACTTACAGATATAATTGGTTCAAAAGTAGTTGCTGCTTGCAACTTATATTTTACATGTCTTAAAACAATCACACAACTTAGATTAGATATAATAACTGGTATTTTATTTATATATAATATATTATGTATGTATTTATTTGAAAACTTAAGTATTTATAATTACTTTATATTATTTTAGGTTTATGTTATCATGAAGATACTTTATATTTACTCTGGAGGTTTTTGGCATTTTTGGATTCACATTGTGGGCTTAAAAACTTATTGGAAATTTTAGAAAGTGATAAAAATTGCAATTCAGGAGAACTGCATATGTTACAATTATTCTGTGATAGTATGTCACATTATATAACGTAAGTATGAAATTATTATTTAATAAAATAAAATAATTTATTCAAAAATTTTAAAATTTCGTTTTTATTTAATGTTTTACAATTTCAGTATTCTTGATGATATAGAAATGTATGAACAACAAAAACCATTTGTATTACGCGATTACATTTTGATGTCTAGTTTTTTAAACATATTTCTTTATAAAGGAATATCTCAAAATCTGTTTGGTAAGAATATATTTTTTTTTATTAAGGATCTAAAACTATGTAATACTAATTTATTGAATTTAACATATTAGATATTCAAGATACAAATTCTTCTTCTAATAGTTTGTTTCGTTCTTGTCGTACACTTTTAATGGTACTTTATCGTAGAGATTGCCGTAGATCTTTTGCACCTACTGGACATTGGTTAATTAATGATCTTAAAAGTTCTTCATTTTTTAATGAACTCAAAAAAGGTCGTAAAATTTACTCGGTATGAATTTCTTTATATGTAGATATTAAAAAACTTGGTTAACATAAATGTTATCTTTAGATTTTAATACAAGAAATACCACATATAGTTTCTCATGAAACACGTATACGATTGTTTAGGAAATATGTTTCTCGTGAAAAATATTCTTTAGGTTTACAGGAATATGAAAATGACAATTTTCAACCATCGATAATTACTATACGACGGTATAATTAATAAAATTAAATAACCACAAAATAAATATTAATATAATTGAAATTATATTTAGAAATCGAATAATTGAAGATGGTTACACACAAGTCTCCGAAATATCACATAAAAATTTCAAAGGTGTAATCAGAGTAAAGTTTATAAATGAACAAGGTTTAGATGAAGCAGGAATTGATCAAGATGGTGTATTTAAAGGTTTGTGTATTAAAATTTGCTTTAATATTATATAAATATTAAAAATTTGTTTAGAATTTCTCGAAGAAACTATTAAGAGGGTGTTTGATCCATCATTAAATTTATTTCGAACAACAGAAGAACAACGATTATATCCATCACCATCATCACATATTCAAGAAAACCATTTAAATTTATTTGAATTTGTAGGACGTATTTTGGGTAAAGCTGTTTATGAGGTAGCTATTTGTCAAAGTTTTTTTCATTTTAAGTTATAAATAAATAATAATTTTAGGGAATCGTAGTTGATGTTCCATTTGCATCATTCTTTTTAAGTCAATTATTAGGACAAACACAAGAGTTATTATATAGTTCAATGGATGAATTACCTTCATTAGATAATGACTTATATAGAAATTTAACTTCTGTCAAACATTATGAAGGTGATGTATCAGAATTAGAGCTGACTTTTTCAGTAGTTGATAACCATCTTGGCCAATTGACTACCCATGATCTTATACCAGGCGGAAGAGTTATATCTGTTACTAATCAAAACAAGTAATTTAATTATCAATAAATATATATTATTTCTTGAGTTATAAACATTTATATTATGTACTATATTTATTTTATCAAAATTTCTAATTAATAATAATTAATATTGCCTATATATGTGTATAATTGAAAATAAATATAATTTTTAATTTAAAAAATACAATTATAAAATAAGAAAATATATTTATATCTAAAGTTTTTAAAAAAAGTAATATTTTAAATACATATATTACATTTTTATTTATTTTTTGAATCGCTTAATACATAACCATTAATAATATCTTTAGTATTAACTTTTAATTATATAATATTATAATTTTAAATTAAATATTTTAGAATCAATTATGTACATTTAATGGCACATTACGTAATGCATACACAAATCAAAGCACAAACAGCAGCTTTTATCAAAGGATTTAAATCTGTAATAAATCCTGAATGGTTATCATTATTTTCTACCCCCGAGGTAATCCATTATTACTTATTGAAATTAATTAAAATTTTAATTATAAATTATTATTATTAGTTACAAAAGATGATATCTGGTGACAACGCTCCAATTGATTTACTTGATCTTAGAAGAACTACACAATACTATGGAGGATTTCATGATTCTCATCGTGTAATTCTTTGGTTATGGGAAGTTCTTCAAAAAGATTTTTCAGAAAAGGAAAGATCATTGTTCTTAAAAGTATGTACCTATATTGTGTAACAATAAAAATAATATATTAAGATATTAACAAATAATAACTCAACTAAACAGTTTGTAACAAGTTGTTCAAAACCACCTTTGCTTGGATTTGCATATTTGGAACCACCATTTTCCATAAGATGTGTTCAAGTTGCAGATGACGAAGATTTTGGTGATACACTTGGTGAATAATATTATATGATTTTAAAGTATTGTATGTATATAAATATAATTTATAATTTAAAATTGGTTTCATATTTATAGTTAGTGTTATTCGAGGATTCTTCACTATTCGTAAAAAAGATCCAAATCTTAGATTGCCTTCAGCTTCTACATGTTTCAACTTGCTTAAACTACCAAATTACCAAAAAAAAAGTATTCTTAGAGATAAACTTAGATATGCAATTTCATCTAATACTGGATTTGAGCTGTCATGACTTTTCTTGTTGAAACAAGATACACTTATCTTAAATAAATTTAACAATTATAAGTTTAATGTATACATTTGTGATACAAAAAAGTATGAATTATAATTATTATATGTAATGGATTTATTATTTAACTTAATCTGATGACTGAAAATTATTGTATAAAATTAACTGTTGTTTTTCCAAGTTATCATTCTTAAAAATATAAAAAATAATTAAAATATAATAATTCAAAAAAATAATTCGATTTACATTATAATATAATAATATGAAATTGTATTGATTGAAATAGAATATGATAACATTTTAAATAGATTATTAATACAATAAAATAATTATAAATTCAAAATTTTTATTACATTTATTATTTTGATAATGTAAAATCTTATATTATTAATTATTTATTATCCATTATAAAATTAGCTTTCACTTGAGCTATTTTAGGAATAAGTAGTTTATTTAGCTATTGTTTTTATATATTATTTTCAGAATTTATTGTTTTTCATCATACATTTAATTATTTAAATGTATTTGTATGATTAGAATTTTATTATGTTGATTATATTTATTTTTATATAAACCATATTTTCCTATGTTTATTTTAAATTATATATTATTTAAATACACTTTTATAAATAAATTATTAATATATAGACAAATTCAATTTACTTTAATTATTAAGACTGATAATATGATTTTTTTGCTATTGAATTTGAATATAAATAATAATGTAGCTGTAAGATAATATGCAATTTAATTTATAGCAAGTATGTGATTTATATATAATTATTATTTTTACATTGCATGTAATATTAAATAAACCTATATTATTTATCAATTAACCATTAGGTATCATACATAAATCTGATATATTATTATTTTTTTTTTTTTAATAAACTTATTTTAATATTTATTTATTTATTTTATAATTATATTAATGAGATCTTCCACAAATTATTTTTTCAACTATAAACAATATGTTAATACATTAATATGTTTCTTAAATTATAAATAATAGAATGGTTTAATATTTTAAATTTTCAGCGCGAATGTATTTTTTTTATATCTGAAGACACTTTTTCGACCAGAAATAATGCTCCGGTTTTCACAAATAGTATATCTTTCTGATTGGAAAATGAATGTAGTTGGAACTTTATTTAAATCCTTTTTGAATTTCTCAAAATTGACCCTATGTGATAGGAAAACTACCAAAAAATGATGAAAAACGTCATTTTTCACGTAAACTGAAATTTTGACGAATTTGATTTATTTATTTCATGAATTACATTGATACTTAAAGATGATAGTGTTTAAATTTGATTAAAATTTGGATGCAATGATAAATCACTACATTCTAATCGAAGTAGTTACTGTCATTTTTTGGTATTTTAGTGACTCGTTTAAAGGTTTTATGGGCATTTATATTGACCGTAGAGACTGATAAATGTAAAATTTTTAATCAATACGTAATATATTATCTGATGAACTTCGCTCAAAATCGTGTTTCCAAATGTATTATGTAATGATTTATCATTGCATTCAAATTTTAATTAAAATCTTCTTTTAGACCTGTATCCCTTCCAGTATCAACTCTTCCCTTAACATTCAAACTTGTTCCTCTTATTTATTGTATGAGTAATAATATTTTAGACAAAATTCAAAATTGTAAATTATCATTGTTCCTATTAATCTGCGTACATAGTACATTAGTACATAATAATACTATTCTATGAAATATGTATAAAAAGTATAAGATTATCATATCAATTATTATCATAAGAATGTATAGGTATATATACTATAAGTATAGTACTATAAGTACTATAAGTATTTATAATCAATGTAGCCCAGTCAAATTAGATTTTCAGTTCGGAAAAAATCCCATCAAGCTGATATTTGGCATACACCTTTATAACGTTGTTATAAACAATGTGTAAAAAGTCGACCACGAAATTCCGTGCGCGTCAAAGGTTATTCGAGGTCAAAGGTCATGAAAATAGCCTTTTTCTTAATATCTCGCTTGTTGCAGGTCGTACAATAAAATATTTTATACAAAAGTTGTAGAGGAGATAATTCTCTACAAAAAAAGAACTATGACATTTTCACGTAAGAGTTTTAGTCTTTGAGCTATAAAGCCTACAAAGTACATACTTTTAAAGAAATTTGTTTTTTTCACTAAAAACTAACAGCCTTTGCGTTATTATCTCGCTTTGAGCTTGTCGTACAAAAAAAAGTTTCAAATAAAAATTGTAGCGGAGAATATTGTCTACAATATGTTTTTTTTAATATTTATAATAAGTAATTTCACTTGCAGTATTCACCATTTAGAAAATTACGATTACATAGCGATAATAAAAATGCATTCGTTTCCACACCACCATTGAGGTAGAAGCTGTTTACATGGTTTCCCCTATAGGCCTAGTCCATTTACATAAAAAAATCACTTAAAAAGTGATTAAATATAATATTTTAATTACCAACTAACAAATAATTCAACTCTCGGTTTACTCATCATAATATGATGGCATGTCTTGCATTAGAATGTCTTGTTCTTCGTTATTTTGGTGTTCGTCAGCGTCGTTTTCTTCAGCCAAACAGTCTAGTGAGTTTATGCCTTCATATTCATAAGGGTCGTCTATGTCGTCTATATTTTCATCCAAACCATTCGAAGAACTTGAATTCAAGCATGATTGACCACGGCAATGTCCACAAATAATTGAACAGCTAACTCCTATTTTTTTGCACCCACAGTTAGTACTACAGCCTTTTGTACAATTACAAAAAATCATATTCAATAATTCTTCAGGTGCGGGTGGTAATAACGTAGTAACAGGTTCCAAAATATTGTCATTCATAGCCCACCCCCACTGTTCAGGATTTAATGTGTTACCCAGCCAACATTTTTATATTAAAAATTTAAAATATGTATAATTCTCTACAAAACCGATAGACCTAGTGTATATATTTAACTGATAAACTATAAACTAGATTTAAAAATAAACTACATACGATCACAATATTTTCATTGATATTGTATTTTCGCTGCGACCTGCCGGTATTTTTATTTTATATTATCGTAATGACTCTGTGAAAGTGTGAAATTCAAATAATTTCTGGATATCCCTGATAAACTATAGATTCTCTGTGTCATCGATTCCATAGTATATTACTCGGTTGAATCACTCGATTCTAATCAGTTTAATTTCAGATTTGCCATTTATAAAAAAATACCATTTATTTTATAATAAAATAAAAATGGTATACTATAAAATAACAGCAATGTCCAATATATGACTTTTTTTTTTTAAAAAGTCGGGGGGTGTCCAGACATGGAGGACACCCCCCCCCCCCAATACACCACAGGTAATACCACAGACTATATGACTATATTTTATATTATTATATGACTATATTTTATATTATTATATGACTATATTTTATATTATTGTATGACTATATTTTATATGATTATATTTTCATATAGTCTGTGGTAATACCGTACACACTTGAGCATTACAGTTACAACATTACGGCGTTACATTACACCGAAATGATCCAGTGTGGCAGTGTGTACCAGCTTATAACGAACGTAATATGTAGACTCTATGTTGAGCACGCACGAACAATTACGACGCACAACGAACGCGCACCTAACCAGTAACCACCAGTGACCGGAGAGTTGGCGTTCGTTTCACGTTGAAATGTCGAATCGAATAACAATACCACATTCACGGTGTATATTATCGCGAGCGTGAGCGTGTGCCGTGTGCGCAATCGTTTTTTGTCGTTGCTCACATTATTTGTATCAATTAAAATGGAATGGTGCAACGATTCGAGCCTGGAATTTATTTATCAGTATCAACTACATCCAGTATTATGGAATCGGAAAGATAATTATTATTTTTCAAAAACAAAAAAAAATGAAGCGTGGATAACTATAGCTAAGAAATTAAATAGAGATGTGGATGATGTTAAAAAGAAAGGTTTAAGTTTGTTGGGTTCTTTTCGTCGAGAGAGAGCCAAAGGGAAAAAAATCATGGTAACCGGTGAAGGAGGTGTGTACTATTGATATTATAATTTAACATTAAGTATATTCTAATGAGTAATTGTTCAATAGTATATTTATTAGTTTTTTGTGGATTTACGAATTCGAAATTTTCATAGATTTACATGGTCCGCGTATCGAGTTATACGAGTTTCCTATTCTTCTGCCTCTGCGTCTGAGTCGTTCGTGATAACGGCAAACGGCGCAAGATTTCAGCGCCAAGATATGCCATATGCGTATCACTGATTGAAATATTCATAATTCATGTTTATTATTATTTATTATCCGAATGCATAATTGATTATAGATCCCGTTCGGTTCAACTTCCGGTACATTTTTACGGTATTTATTTATTTGAAAAATCGTGTTTTTTTTTCCACAAAAATATGATGGAAATTCTTGTTGTACGAACTATAATGTCTTTACTAGAAAAAAAAACATTTCGTTCAATCACGTTCGACGCGCTTAACACACCAACAGTAACGTACTATAACCAGGACCGGATTAAGACATTTTGCGCCCCGGGGCATAGGATATCACACTAAATTCAGAACTTATTTTTATAAATATGAAATTGTTTTTCAATAATTTGGCATTTATTAATATTATTTTTTAATAGAAGATAAAAAGATTGATTAATATTCCTTCCTCCCTAAAAATTGTTCAACTTATGCTTTTATCTATACCTCATTTAGTTAGTATTTTAATTAGGTATCTACCACACATTTTATTATAAGTCAATAAGTCATAAGAAAAATAATGGTTTCAATGTTATCAATATTTTTAATACAATTATATAAAGTAATAAACAATATTAATGTTAGGTATAGGTACAATATCAATATACGCGTAAATGTAAATAAATTTATAAAAATAAATATTTTGTAAACACGATTAAAATAATTAAAGTTGAATGAACTAAAATTATTATATAAATATCATAAGTATATGATTATGTTTTTTAATTAAAATATTATTTAATAATTTTATTCATGTGTTTTATTATTATTTGTAATCAAAAATTTAATCTCTAAATAAGACAATTTAAAAAAAAATGCGCCTTTAAAATCTTGCGCCCGGGGGCAGATGCCCCCACTGCCCCCCTTTTAATCCGGCTCTGACTATAACGTGCAGTTATTTGAACGGTAATTCGCGCATTTTGTGGTGACTGATGAGCCAACGCGCGACCATGTAAACCTAGTCTAAATACAAAAATTGAATAATTATAATAATTAATTGTTTTTCATTTAGAAAAAAAACAAGTTTATGTATCAAAATGGTTTGCTTTCGAAGCATTTAAATTTTTACTTGACCGAAATGTTCCTGCTCTAGAGAGCGTAAGTATTATGAACGGCTGCATGTTATTTGCATCCAGTGGCATATTTACTGGGAGGAAGATCCAAGGGTATTGGATCCCCTTACAGAACTACTGTAATGATCTTCGTTTTTTATATTATATTTATATAATTATATTAATTTTCTTATTCTTATTTAGTAAATTTATTGATTGTTACATAGGGGAAAGATTTTGAACCCCCAAAAATTTTGTTTAAAATAGCCACTGCTTGCATCCCATAAAAGTATACATAAATTACATACTTAAATTCCCGAAATGCAATTGAAGGTGAACAAATAGTTAGGAGTAAACAAATTATTATATGTGGCATCTAATTTATAGGGTAATACACTATTACTATAAAATTTATAGACTTAATCGTACAAATTTCAAATATAAATGAAATGTCTCATTAAGTAAATAGAGTATTTACCAATCTTTTATTTAAAATTATAAATTTTACTTGTAATTGTAAAGCTGGAGCTTCTGAAAATTGCGAGTATGCAGTTTCTGTACTTTTATTATTAAATGTTTAAGTATCTAAGAAAATATAATAAAAAGTAATATAATATAATCATTAATTGCATGTACATATTAAAAAGTAAAAAACTAAAGAGTTGAAAATTTGACATAACCACACATTACACAAGTACATATCATTTACAATTATAGGTATATTATTAATTCATAATGCAATGTAATATTAAATGTTGTAATCTATCTCAAATCGGTAGGTTCGATTGTTCGCCTCTCAAATGCATCTAGTTAATTTGTTTTCCCAATACCTATGGGTAAAAATTCTTTTGCTATGGTAAAGCTCCATAATACATAAAATCTATTGCAAATTTATTTTTTATACCTTGATCTGATGTTTTTGATTTTCGAGGAACATTTACTAGAGGTATAATGGTTGTTCATTATGTCTCAAACTCTTTTCGTTCAACTGTCTCTTCCTCAATATCAAATGAATCAGGTGGATTCTATATATTACGTGATGTTTTACTTTTCCTTAAAGTTGTGCAAGTAAACAATAGTTAGTATAAGTATTTCAGTTTTTTGTGATTCTAATGATAATTGTTTATGTAAGACACAAATATCAAAAAAGTTATTCCAAAAATATTTTTAACAACCCTTCTACGTACTACGTCTACTTAAACTGTAGTTAAATACTCTTTCTTTCAATCCTATTTGATAAATATCAGAAAAAGGTTTCATAATATATTTAATTAATGGGAATGCTTCATCAGTAACAAAAACATTTATTTATTTTTATTCTTTTATGATAATGGTGATGTGATGCTTGTGCATCTATTTTTTATTTGTTCATATAAATTATAGTACTTAAATATGCCACAATGGCACCATAAGAGATACTACTTTGACAATCCACTTTTGTATAAATAAAATTATAGTCTACATCAATCAAAGCAAATAACAATAGGTACTGAAAAACAATTTATAATTATAGAAATCACTTTCACTTTTGGTAGGACATTATATTGTTGTATGTTTCCCATCCATTGATCCGATGCAATCTGGAAAATTCCACTGTATTTCTAATATATCTGCTATAGTTGTTTATTCCTCATAACCATAAGTTGGATTATAAAATATTTTAAATTTTGAGAATAAAAAAAATTAAAAAAGAATTGGTTTTTAAATTATGTATATTTTACATATAAGTACAATTTTTTTAAATGCTGAATAATATATTTTTAAAATTTATTTATTTATAAATATACACATTAAAATACTATATTAATTTTCAGATAAACTCTGATAATTCAAATGAATCTCAATATAATAAAAATGATACATCTCAAGAAGAAAATAGTTACAGTAAGCTGCCAGTGAGCACTCCACAACCACTTTCAAAGAAAAAAAAGAAAACAAACATTATAGGTCAACACGTAGAAGAAGCTACTGAAATTTTAAAAATTCCATATTCACCAACCACAGCCCCAGATGAATGGTCAGTTTATGGTCAACACGTTGCCAATAAACTTCGAGGGTATCATAAAAAAACCAGTTCCATTGTACAGCATTTAATAAATAATATACTTTTTGAAGCCGATATGGGTAAACATGATGAAACTTCTTACCAATTCATTCAGTCATCTCAACCTTTAACTTACCAAATCATGCCATTAACAAAATCTGAAAACTCTTTACCATTGTCTCCTTCTCATCAAGATACTTTCTGTAAAGAGTCAGAAACCGTATGATTTTATTACTTTTCCATTAACGCCAAATAATTTAACCATGGAATCATTGGAGTATATTTACTTGGGTTCTACTTATTTTTATAGTGAAAATGATCATATTGTTTAATTTTTTATTTATAATTACAAGAATTGTAATTTATTATTATAATTTTATATGTATTTTAATTTGCTATTTTAAGAACTTAAGAGTAAATTGTTTTGTTCTAGTATATATATATATATATATATATAAATCTGTGTTTTGCAGTGATAATAAATTGATAATAACTTCTGTATCAAAATAGTATTTGCATAATAAAAAGTAAATTTTTTGTGAAGTTCAAAGTTTACTTCATCATGAGTATCGATATTGAGCATGCACAGCGTAAGCATACATGTTATACCTCTCGGTTTATGCGTGCTTTTGTTTAATAGTGTACATCCAACTTTAACCTAAAGCTTATCAATAATTTTCCTTGCTTCCGAACGAGAAATTTGGATCTCGCGAGCAATTATATACTTAATTTGTTCGTCGGTTGGAATACGATATGAAAATTTTACTGCTTTCGAAAAAGGATTATACTTTTCGTCTTTTAAGAATATTTCTTTGGGGTATGTCCGGTAGCCTCATGAACCGTATTGTTTAACACCCACTCAATATATGGAACGTAGTATGGCCACTGGGTGTGATGGTTGTGACAGTAGGTTCTAAACATTCTCCCCAATTCACGCATTACTCTCTCCGCAGGATTTGATTGAGGATGATACACCGATGTCATCGTGGGGGAAATACCCATCTCTGACAATTTTCTTTGCCATATCTTACTCCGAAATTGTACCCCATGATCTGATACTATCACCCGTGGATGACCATATGCGGGAATATAATCATTGGTAATTTTATTTGTAACTGCTACTGCTGTCGCTTTTTTCAACGAATATAAACGAACATATCGAGTGAAATTGTCCAATACAACAAAAATGTAAGTTACCCCATTCCTACCAGGTGGAAATGGACCATATATATCTACTAATATTTTACCTAATGGGAAATCGGCAAGGACAGATTGCATTTCCCCTTCGTTTCTTATAGTTGATGGTTTGGTCCTTTGACATAGGTCACAAGCCCGTATTACTCGTCGAATGCGGGTTTGAAACGACTTGAAAAAACAAAACTCGCGAATCGCACGTATGCACTTTTTCGGTCCAAGGTGACCAAAATGATGATTAATTCATGAATACGATGACTTGGTACACACACAAGCCATTCATCGCTTGATCTATGTCGCCGATAAAACAAAATTCCCTCTACTAGTCTATAATGATGGTATATTGGTCCTTCAATTTGCTGAGAATTAGACAATTGTATTATCTGAGTCATCTCATTGTCTTGTTTTTGTGACGCCAGAATTGAGTCAAATGATGTTAGTTGACATCGATGCTCATTTATGATGGCTTTGGATGTTGTGGTTAAAATACACGGAGTATTTAATATATTATGAATTTATGAATCGTCTCGTCCCACTGGATTCCGTGACAGCACATCAACAATGTTTCCGGTTCCTGGTATGTATTCAACGTTTAAATCAAATTCTTGAAGTAACAGCGTCCATCTTGTGAGTCTTGCATTACGAAGCCAACAATGAAATAGACATGTCAAAGCTTGATGGTCGGTTAATACGGTAATCGGGTACCCTAAAATAAACACACGAAATTTCTCACATGCAAACACAATCAACAACATTATTTTTCGAAGATTTCCTCACAGTACTCTGACCAGCCGGATACTTAATCTTTCCTGAAACCTCTGGAAATGTTCTTCTATGCGACGGCTATAATAGCGTTTGTGTAACGGTCAAAAGCTCCAATATCAGGAGGGATCCATTTTATAATAAGGTCTAGATCCTTCTCATCGCTCGTATGTGTTTCTTGGATAGCGAGTTCTTTCTTGTTATTTTCTGCTATTTTTGATAATACATCACATATTTAGATCTAGAAATGCCTTCAATATTTAGATGACAATATTTAATTTTCGTTGTATAACCTAGTTATACTGTTATTGGTTCTGTTACAATTCCCGGGATGGATGATGACAGCTTGCACTTACCCCACCTTGCATATGGCGTAGCGATTTTTTCTTACGCCGTATCAGTGTCATCAACCCGGTGCTTTACAGGTCCTAGACCATCACAGCCTTTCCAAGAAAGAAACAGGAATTCTAATAGAATATTTAAATTAAAAACATACATACCTTATTTAAGCATGAAGATTAGATTAAAATAAACCGCTATAAAAATAGGTATATTAGCAATATTAGCGTGTAGTATATTATCTAAAATGAAAATATTTTTTAATACCAAATTAAATAATAAGTACCTATGTCAACTGTTACTCCTACGACTATTCAGTATTTTTCATTATATCATTATAATTTATAGGTACCTGCTAGATGTAAAGCTTCTAATAATGAATAATTGTGAGTAGGTACGTATAAACTAATGAGTAATATTGAATATCTACCTATGCAATTTATAAGCAGTAGTCAATTGTCAATAGTTATTGTTATATTATAAATATACTCATTGTTTAGTATTGAGTAGTGGATACTTATTAAGTAATACTCAATACTACGAATTATATTAATATATTAATTCGTGCTCATTACTCATGGATAATGCCATAATGGATACCAAATACTGAAATACCAAAATACCATAATATTGTAATCTATGCATTCTAGATTTTCTTATCCGCTCGCACGATAATCTTTGTTTTCGTTCGTTGCGTATCGTACAGCACTGTGTACATTTTTATCTTTCCCAATTCCCATTGACCCGTTCACCGCTTTGTGAGCCTGCTCTGCCGTTCGACGGTGCGTCGTAGTCGTTATAGTGGCGTGTACTCATTTTCTGCTCCTCTCCCTTTTTCCCATTCAGTAGTCATTCAGTGTCGGACGAGTGAGGACGTTGTTCGTACGGGGTTTGTTGGTTTATGTGTATGTGGTGTACGCTGGTCGTGAGGCGCGCGCGCAAACAGTCATATTATCCCCTTGTAATATTATTATTTCATTGACTGTTATCACAATATCACATAATAGTGCGCGATAATACAGTGGAGAAATATTATAATAGTAATAAATATTAAATAATTCAATAATATTTTACTAAATATATCACTTATGCTATAGATATTCATTTTAATAATAAAAAATGTTAAATAAATAGAAGAATTTCGTTAGGTTAGGTTTACTGCCCAATTATTATTAATTATTGTATTCGATTGTGATTGTGTGCTGAATTTGCATCCTGTTCACATAAGTAAATGAAAAAAAAGGATATTCGCCCATCGAAATTCCTGAATTAACCGTCACTGACGTCCTGTTATGGCTGTGGTCGGCCCGAGCCGACACTCGAGGGTGTCAATGTCGCTGATGCAGGGATCAACGAACGGTCCAGTCGGCAACCACCAGCAAGCCAGTGCTTCGCAACAGTTTTTCCATGCTCAACAACAATCTCACCATGCTGCACAGTCGGCTACCACACATTCTGTAGACTATAAACCTGATAGACCAATTGGGTATGGTGCTTTCGGCGTAGTCTGGTAAGATTATCAATTAATATTCTTTATTAATCATATCCAATAATTGTCATTGCTACTATACCATATTATAAGTCTTGTAGGTATATAACTTATAACTACTGTTCATATTATTCGATAATTCAGTATATTTATATTAATAATGTTATGAGATAACATTCATGTCTGTAATATTTAATATATACTTTTCAAAATTTACCTCAATAGAGATGAATGGTAGTATTTGAAACTTTGAAAGGTTGATCATTAGAGGTACTATGACATTATTGACTACATCTAACTCTATACTTTTCTTTAATTTTATTACTCATATATAATTAACAATTCATTTTTACCAGCAAGTAGAATTTTCTAAATAAATATTAATATTTATTATGTTAATATAAAAATAAATAATATTTCATTATTTAGTTATTCAGTTATTTAGATTTTGTAATGTAGATACTTAATAGGGCAGAGAAGATCAAGGCTCCTAATTCTTGATTCTTATTAAAGATAAAATATTATACTGAGTATTCTAATCTATTTATATTATATCTATATTGTAATTTCAAAATAAATATAAGTATAATTATATATTAATCTTTTTTAATCTGTAATATATAAATTAACCATTAAACATTTTCAAAAATATGGGCCACCCTAAGTTCTATTTATAAAAATAGAATAAATTAAAAGATTTTAAAGATCTTTATTTTCAATAATTAATGTGTAATAATTTATATTAATGAAGTAATTAAAATAATCTTGGAGTATTAAATTTATACAAAAATATGTGAACAAAAATTTAATAAATATAATTTTTTTAAAATAGTAAGTAGGTACATAGGTAGGTAGGTAAACTTAATGTGAAATTGTATATTTTTTATATTTTAATTTCTTATTATAACTTACCTATTTAGTAAATTTAAGTATTTAAGTAAATAGAAATCTAAAGATAATTAATAATAAATAGGTATATATGTTTTAAATAAGTAGGTTAAAGCACTGTTAGGTAGTTTTTAAGTTCCATAAATTAAATATGAATGTTTTCATATCTACTGGTAATGTGTATCATTAATTGATAAATTTACAATTACAAATATTGTATTCATAATTTTTAACTACCTACTGTTAAAGTGCAAAGATAAAAATTATAATTTAAACTGTTGTAACTTCTAAGTTTTGTTATGAGTTTATTACCTTAAATACTCAAAATTAAAAATATTTATATATATATATATATATATATATATATATATTGTACATTCAGAACCGACCCTTCAGTTTTCAGGGTGCATTATGTTATAAGCAAAATAATATTATTTTAACATAAACTTCGTATTCCACCTTAAAATAAATTTATTCGTAATTTTTATATTCATTTTCATAGATATAAAAATGTAGAACATTTATGTACAGTTATACGTTTAAATTGTATTTGAAGCTATATTTGGTACTATTTTTAAATATTACAAATAAAATTTAGGTATCTAATTAACTAATTAATTATATACAAGTAAAAATTTCTTTAGGTTGAGTAAAAAAATAGGTAATTTACAAAAATTTAATTTATATATTATCTATTTTTAGTAGTTACATTAATATTAAATATTATTTAATCTGGGTTGTATTCAAATAATTAGGTTTTTTCTATTATCATTTTATAGTTAGAGATAATAAACTTCATAAATATTGTTACAATAAATACTAAAGATTATATAAATATATGTATATACAAGGGTAGGTATCTATATATTAAAACTAAATTTAATGAATTTTTAGTTAGTTTTTTATAATAGGTAGGTACTTCTGTTTTATATTTAAAATTATAAAGGTATTTAATATTTATGTCTAAATGTGTTATATTGCTATATTAGGTATGTAATTAGTTACTTATATGGTATTGTAAAATATAAAATAAATTATTTAGATTACCTATTTAAATTATTTTTAAAGATTTTTTTTTTTAAATTTTGAGTTAATTTAAATAAATATTATTAAATTAAAAGATATACTATTTCACATTCCCTTGGAATATCGGTGGGTTTATGTTTTAAATATTAAAAATAGGTCAGGAAGGGCATTATCATGGTTTGTGAGGGATCAAATAGGTATTATATTTCAGTTTTTATTCATAAGTTACAATTTAGTTTATAAGTAAGAAGTAAAAGTAGATACAATTAAAAATTAACATTTAACTACCCGATCATCTAATATAGATATATGCAAATATTGTATAAGTAGACAAAAGACTATAAAAAAACTTTATCAGAATTTTAGTTCCTATCTTATCTACTTACTAATATACTATTAACCATACACAATAACTCAAGGGTCGGTAATAATGTTATATAAACATTAACCATGATAATGTAAAATCTTACTTATAAAAGACAAAATATTAATAAGATTATCTTTACAGTTTACTAATATTCAAATTAATTAGGTAAATTTATATTTTACTACACCTAATTGTAAAAAAAATTGTATATAATATACATTATATATTTACCTAGTCACATATGGTTTATAAAACAGCCGACCCTGGTATACATAATTGAAGGTTAGATACTTAATTTTAACACTGATGAGTAAGTACTTAAAAAAAACTCAATATTTGATTTCTAATGTTCAAAAATTACATATATTTTTTTTATGTCGCACAATTTATTCCAAAAATCGGTATAATTTATTAGTTTTTACTTAACAGTTAATTTTTTTATGAATTTATATTTAGAAAAATTACTATAATCATAATATTTATAGACCATTTAATTTATATTTATATAATTCATTTAAGTTCACCTAGAATTAAGACTATTCATTTTCATATAATATATTAATGTAGGTATATAAAATTATTTTATAATATTGTATGAGTATACGAAATACAATCATTAACATATTATGAAGAATTGAAATAATAATAATAATAATAGTAATTGTCAATTTTATTTGTTAAAATTTTAATAGATACATTATTTAATAATATTTAAAAAAATTTCATTTAGATAAATTTGTTTTCATGTACACAATTTGGATTAGTTTTTAATTTTTAACTTATGATTACAATTATCTTCTCCATAATATACATAATATAGCCACAGCGCCACGCTCTTGATATTATAAATGTTTCATAAAATGTTATCACTGATTGTTCTATGTTATGTTACAATCAAATATTTATGTTTATTTTGATCAAAAATGATACAAAACTCAAAAGTGTTGAGCAGTAAAAAATGTTGTTTGTTGATTTGAGAATGTGACTAAGAACATGAACTAGCGTGTAATAATATTTACAGAATTTGTATAAGAAATATTGATTGTAAATAATATGTTTAAAATTTTACAGTGTACATATACTGTATAATATAACATGGCTGTTGAATATATATATTATATACTCGTACATATATATATATATATGATCTAATTATGATTTAAATTGATAATATTAAATTTTAAATTGTTTATACACTACAACAATATTAATATATTATTATACGGGTTGGTTGACGTACGTTGGAAAGAAAGCCTGGTAATCTTTGTATTTTATATTTTTCTTTGTTGTTGCTATAGCCTATGCCTATGGTATACATCAGTGTAGACTCTACACAACAACGAAATATGTAGGTTTAACCAGTAAAAATGTGCTTAGTATTCGAGACAAACCCAAGGCGAACACGAGGAGCCAGATGCCCGAGTGCGTGTATGTTATATTGTCTGTCTGAGGGATCAAAACCTGTTTTTGGTTATTTTTTTCTTCTGTCGTGGGTGTTAGGTCGTTTGGAAACTGCGTCTTGGTGGAGAATTGTAAGGGCTGTCTGTTCTATAAAACAGCAGTAGCAGGTGTCATTGCCTACAGCTATGCGACCTTAACCATCTGTATATAGAGAGAAAAACGCCGATCAGTTATTGGATACGTCTGGACCCTTTTCAGGTATATACTCTCAGCTGCGTCGTCTGGATATTGAACAAAAATCCATGATAATAGTTCTTTTCTACTCGGTTGTGCGTGCCTTTATAAATAATTGTATACGCGGACAAAAAATAATGCACGCATTTATTTACACAAACGATTCTAATACTTACTTTATAGTCTTTATCTATAATTATACTTAGTATAGGACACTAGGTGTATTACATTATACGTTATATCTTTATTAAAATTGATTAAACAATAAAAAATATGCTATTACTACAAAAATTTGCTACTTGTTATTCTTGAACAAATTTTGTTGAAAAACTGACGTTTAGAATACAATTTACTGACTACCTTCAAACTTTCAAAGTAGTTTTTATTGTTTGATATTTTCATAACTTTAATTTTCTTATAATATTTTTTGCAGGACTGATATATCCTGTTTTCCTGTAATTTGCCGTAATCTTAAAATTAATTTAAAACAGTTTTGATGTAACTATAAAGGACACGTATACATCACGTTCTATTATTAAGATAATTATTATCGTAATACGTAATTTTAATACTTTCGACATACTCATATAACACAACATGATCATCATGATTGATTTATCAATTATTATTTATTAGTTATTGATTAAATTAATAATTTTTAAATCAATTAGGTATTAACTGGTGTTGTTTTAGTAAAATACTAGAAACTTATGAACATGTAATTAGTTTTATAAAATTATAATATAGGTACTGCAGATCATAGACAATAATACAATATACCGTCTACTATAGGTACGAATAAGTCATTACCTACTAGGTACTGACATTTCTAAACTGCACGTTTACCTATATGAGTAGTCATAAACTCATATACATAGATACATATATAAATATTTATATAATTTATATCATGATTAAATATTTTAAATTATTATTTATATATAATAAAATTATTTTACTAACGTCAGTGTTCTTGTGAATTAACACGACTAGGTATATAGTTTTTTGTAATATTATAATATGAATAGAGTAAAATAACTAAAATATATATAAGTATTACAACAAAAATATTTGTTAATTTTGTCAATTGTCATGGATTAAATGGATTCAGATAGCTTCAGTGTGTGTTTATAGTTTAATTTCATTTTTTTTTTTGTTTTATGTTTTGTTATACTTCGTAATCACTTTACTACTACGTTTATGTTGTGGCCTTCTATAAATCGCAATGGCCTACAATACTCGTTTATTTTTATTATTTTGCTTTTCATTTCCATTAAGACTTTTTTTTATCGTATCGTATAGGTTTCAATAATGTTTTATGTTTCTTTTGTTCTTAAGAACAAACGACAGAGGACATACTTAAAAATAGAAACTATAACATTGCTACAGTTGTATATTAACGTAATTAATAATTATTGTTTTAACAAGTGCAAAGTGCCCTTATATTATTGAAAATTGTTCGTATTGTCTATATAATAATTATTGTATATACTAATAAGTCACCTACCAATGAAGCCTCTGTCGTAACTTTTAAGGTTGCCCCGGTTATTATACGTATATCGTGCCCGGCAATCAATGAACCAAAACCTATTCGGCCTGAAATATATAGGGCGTTAATACTTTATACGTCAACTAAATATATATCTAATATCCATATGGACATTTAAGTCACGATGTTTATAATAATTAATATAATGAATAATAAAAATTGTATTTGGCAATTGCAAATATCCGTTTATTTCTTCGATTAAAATATTTTAAGTTTCATATTGTGATAATTGCATAATTATTATTTAATTGAATAATTGTTATTGCGATTGAATTTAATTTACTATAAAATGTCTTCGTATACAAGTGGGATTATAGTTCATGACAATACGTTTTATGATATTTATTGATTTATATTATTATAATTTTGACACATACTCATTTATTTATATATTATATCTTTCTAAAAAAAAAAAACAAAATTAAATGAACTAAACGAACATCGACAAATAATAACATAATTGTTTCATTGTCCTTATATATTTATCGTAAACATATGTAAAAATATTTAAATATTTTATTAAATACTTATATTATAATATTTGTTATTAATTATTTTATAGATAGTAGGTTTTACTCTATTATTCAATAGAGGGATCACATATAACATTATATTACACTATTATAGTTAATAGTTATTAATTATTACTATGATTGGCTATTGGTTGTTTTTAATCGTTATTATTAATTAATATCATTAATTCAATAATTTAAATTCATATAAAAAATTAACATCTTTTCAGTCTTTGAAATTCTTTCAAAATTACAATTATACGTCAATAACTAATAAGTTATATTATAAGTATGATGGTTAAAAATCTGTGTATAGAGACACGACGCTTGAAATTTCTCAAGTTTTATTAAAATGTGTTTTTTTTCTATTGAAACCATAAACCTGCACGATGTGTTGTGTAATACTATCGAGGCGAACATATCTATCGTACGTTTGGATGGATAAGCATCCGCGATTTTTAACAACATACATTGTGTCCGATTCTCTTCTCCTCTCGTGCAGCTGCTTATACAGCTGACGCACAAGTCGCGTAATATCTTTATAGTATATTACCTATAATATTGTATATATGTACATATATAGTTTACAGAATATAATAATATATGAAAGTACGAAACAAAGAATAATATATATAAAATATATAATATTATGGGGATTTCGAAATTGGTTGAGACTAATCATTGTGTGCGAACAAATTTTATCAGTTTAGATTATATATGAGCCAATCATACGTACAGAATAATATCATCATTTGTCATGTATCAACATAATACTATTATCGTGATTCTGCATATTATAGCATACAGTATGTACCTATATGCTATGTATATAAGTAGGTATATAATATATACAAAAGACTCGTTCTAATTCGAAAACTTCTTTAATTTGAAGAAATTATTATCAAATTATTTGATATAATAATATAGTAAAAAAAAAAAAAAAAAAAAGTATAGCTGAGAAATTTGTATTTGCATTTTTTATTTATTTCCTTTAGATAAAACATATAATAGGTCTAACATATATTCATATTATATAAGTATAATATACAATATTGAGTATACTGCAACAATTGCGCCATTTTCATTTTTTAAAGTGGATCAGACTATATATTTTTCATTTTATGATCTATATCTGAGCACATAACTCAATTTGTTCATGAGTTATGAATTATGACATACTAAATTTGAATATATATTATATATATATGTATATTAATTTATAATATGTTTATGTATACCTAATTAAGATTAATATAACGATCGGTAAACGACGGGCGATAGACAACAATCGTGAGAAAATAAATTAGTCATCACTATAAAACTATAATTATTACTACTAAAAATGAATCAAACTATATACTGTCTGGCTGTTTCCCATTAAAAGTTAAAGTTATAACAATATAGTTGGAATCAATTTTTTATCTTTATATTATAAAATAAAATTAGTTATTATGTGATCGATGCTCCAAAACACGTTAAAAATTGAAACCCCAACAAAACTCTCAATTTATAATTTACATTTTATTACAATTTATAACGATTCTTAACCAGGATTTTGATAGTCTTTCAATTTGATAATTTTTTATTCTATATTATACTCGCACACACATATAGGCACATCGCACATCAGCATAATATTATGTTTCATCGTTTATACTATACTATATCAACAATATAAATAACTATATATTTTATGTACTCCACGTTTATTTAAAAGCAATAACTATTGTTTGATACTAAATGACGACTACGCATATAATATAATATTTATTTAATTGTGTTAGGTAATTATTTTGTTCTTTATACTATGTAAAAAAAAAAAAAACTGAAATTGAAAACGAGAATAATTTTTATTAGAATAAAACTAAAAGATACACTGGATGATTTTTTACAGTACAACATATTAAGTATGTATAATAGGTACTCGGGCACGAGCACGCTGTATAAAATAATCATTTTTGTTACACTCTAATTGCCGGTTATAGTATTAGTGTAAAGTATTTAATATTATTTAAATAATTTTTCTCATGAAATGTGAATCATTATTTATTATTCTTCGATTTCATTATGTCGAAAACCATTTACCTATAGTCAATATAGGTATGTACTCGTATCACAAATCCAACGGTAATATAAAATATTTTTAAAATTAAATATTATTTATAATATTAATGTACCATTATTGTTTCATTTTTCCTGCAGTCTTATTATATTATTATTACATATGTTTTATAATACCGTTTAACTGATGCTGCTGATCGTCTGTTGCAGCGGTCGGTTGTGGTATAAGATAGCAAGCTGTTCTACGACGTATTTATGAGCCACCTGCTACTATAGTCCGATTGTATATTTGTGCTCTAAGGCTCTAACTCTAGTACATGTGTCGCTTACGCAAACGTATATAATATAATATAATATAATATATTATTATAAATATGGTTCTGATAGGTACTTTAAATAACAAAAAGCGAGATAATTGATAATTCTTTAGTCTATGACGGTAATGTGAAAAAGTATTGGTTATAAAACGGTCACTTGGTGACTTCCCATTGGTATCGTTGTTATAAAAATTTTCTGCAGTATATACTCGGATAAAGATTTAATGTATATACGCGGTATAATTAAATGTGTATAGTACGTAAGTAATTATGGGTTCGACTATAAGTGATACGTGTACATAAAGTATATACGACGTGAAATTAGATAAAAATCGTCGAAAAATTAAAGAAAGTATATAACATAACTTTAATGCTGCGGTATTACGAAATAATATCAATCTGTATATCTTAACAGAAATATATAACGTGTGGTCTCAAAAACATGGTATACTTTATTATGATGTATGAAATGGTACATTAGTGCATTTACTGCATAATATGAATTTTATGTCCTTGAAATGTATTTACGTATACAAAATAAGTTATATATACATAACTATATAGCGTAAATATTTTACTGGACAACTGATAAATAACAACAATAATAAATAATAATATTATAAAAGTGGTGAAAAAACGAATAATAATGTACGTAATTTTTTTCTTTAGAAATAAATAACATTTCCTTATTATAATAACGTGTTAGCGTATTATATATATTATGTTGGCTATTCAATATAATTATTCAAAACGAAAACGCCAATATTTTTAATTATATTTGTGCAGGCAGTATAATATAATCAAATATAAAATTATAATATATTAACAAAAAAAAAAACCTCGGCGTGTGTAAAAGAAAACGAAAAATGTGTTCGTAATTAAATATCATTTTTATAATGATCATTGTATGGGTTAATAGTGGCAACCATTCACGACACGGCCAACGAAAACGGTATTCGGCCGGAAAACGCGTTGTCGTCTAACGTCTTCAATTCGGGACGTAGTCTTTGTTCCACTTGGCGTTTTAATATGAAACGAAAGCATAACAATGAAACCTCCTCTACCGTTGTACTACCATAGCACCGGTGCCGTCTCCGTACGCGGCGCTTTCTTTTTCCCATCAATTCGTGAATACCCGAATGTATAACTCGTACTCGTACATTATAGATTTTTAACTATAACTGTCGAATAATATTATATATTATATTATTAATATCTCTCACATAACAACGTAACAATAATAATGAAATAACTATGAAAAATGTTTGCGAAAAAATAATAATCGCTAAGGGAAATCTCTATATTGTAATATGTGTATGTATAGTGTAACCGCAAATATATAATATACCTAACATCGCACATTATTTTCTCTGTAATTTTGCAGTTTTACTAGTTTTTTGAATAGTGAACAATTTCACCTTGTCGTATAATATTATGTACATTATTACATTACACTATTATAATATTCTTTTCATAACACGTACCTTACCTTAAACGTTTATATTTTAAGACTTTAAGTATATTCGTTCTTTACGATAGCTGTGTTCAGAAAATCTTTTGTAAAAATCTTAAATCCCTGCGGTGCGCATACCTTGTATGGCCGAAAATAAAGGTATTTTACCTAAGAAAAATCATAAAAGTGATGGTTTTGGGTAAAATATGTTATTTTGTAAACCGGTTTACGCATAGTACATTTCCAGGTGCATTTTACTGGTTGTATATAATCGGCGACTTGCCAATTTGTTATTATTCATAAAAGAAACAGATATTATTAAATTTTCCATAACCATTAAATTATTTTAAACGATATTTACATATTTTAAGATGTCACATATCTATGTATATTACTTCCTGTTGTACTAGTGTATTGTTTTAAAACAGTTAACATTAAAAAAAGGTAATTTCTCATTGTTAACTACAGGTGGTTATTATCACATTGATACACTTTATAGTTTATATAAACACCATTAGAATAAACGATCGGAAAATGACCCTGGCCTAAAGGGGAAATCGTACGTATGTATGCCATATGCGCCAAAAGAGATTTATCATGCATTATGTACGCTGTTTCTGTAGTAGAGTTTTTGCCTCTTTGCCAAATACAATTTTTTATTCATAATCACGTTTTAAGAATAGAACTATAGGTAGTCAATATTTTTAGCGAGGCCATAATTTGTATAAATATTACTTATTTCCATATTTATTATCTATATAATATTTGTGTTACTTAACATTTAAATATAATTAACAATTTATACTTTCAGGGCTGTAACAGATCCACGAGATGGCCGAAGAGTGGCGTTGAAAAAACTACCAAATGTTTTTCAATCTTTAGTCTCCTCAAAACGAGTATTTAGAGAATTAAAAATGTTGTGTAATTTTAAACACGAAAATGTAAGTAAAGAATGAATTTTTAAAACTAATACTTAATCTTTAGTATCATAACAGAAAAAAAATGTGTAGACTACTAGGTACACATACCTATGTAAAATTTTTTTTCTGGTATAGGTCTTATCCGCCCTTGACATTCTGCAACCACCACATTTGGATTTTTTTCAAGAAATGTATCCTTTTTTATAAAATAATATTATAGTTACAATATATCGCAAATAAATCAGACCATTTATAGACAATCAGGATAAGTACGTGTTAATATTTTCCGTATACTATAGTAAAATAATAACTAGTAGTAATATTTACTATTTACTAATTACTAATATATATGATTATTATTAAGAGGATGTTTGAATGAATGATGGATATTTTGATGAATTGTAGAGTGGTATAGGACCGTGCATTCCTATCGAGCTAATATGCATTAGTCACTCGGTGTATAACAATAATACTATAAACTTATATAACGTTACCTCGCTATTATAAACCAGTATTTCCTGTCTCTTCTTTGTTTCTCATGAGTCTTTATAGTAATGGCGGGTTTATTCGCCCTAGACTGTATGGCTGTTAAACATACGCATTTGTATATATTTATAATATTTAGAAATTGAAAAAATTGTACGTGTAACTCGTACATTTAAAAAATTAAAATAAACTTTGTTGTAAGTCTAAATACAGCTATACAGTTAGGTAATATTTATTATTTAAAAATTGTGTACCTATATAGTATATAATTACTCTATATGAACACTTCAACATATTTTACATAGTAATAATAATAAACATAGTATATAAATTTTATATGTATATACTCGTATATATAAATTTCAAGTTCTAGTGTTCTTTTTTGTCTGATTGTGTTTATGAGTGCATTATGTATATAACTGCACAGAAATGCACATACATGACCGTGTGTTCTTTTTTTTTTTTTTTTGAGCGTATCATACATTTAATAATAATAATAATAATAATAAAATATCTCATTAAAATAACCAAGAATTATGTTATAGTGAGTTGATAATACGTTTTCTGATTGACAATAATGATTTTATGCTTTGTGGTATAATATTTGACGGATGATTAATATTTTTAACGCAAGCAGGTACAATTGGCGATCTCTAACGAAGTAACGATAACAGATTTTTGTAAGATTTTCATTTTATAAGAATAATACAATGTATTATACTATACTAATATACTATACTGTAAATTTAGATATATTACTTATAATGCACCTTTTCTATTCCGTTAAATTTCGAACATTAAGGTATTACATTTTACCTCGCATTTTACATAGTAGATAGTTAATAATACAAGTAATTCGTTAAACGACAACTTGTTTTCTTATTGTATTTTCTACGAGAAAAATATATAGACAATTATTTCTCCAGTATAATGTTAAAAAATTTTTGGAAATCTGTTATATTATGTCATTAAACTTATACAATACTATTGATATATATATATCTATTTTTCTTTTTTTTATGAGCCTATATATATTACATTATAATTAAAAATATACTTTTATAAGATTGTTATATACTAAAACACTGTTATATTATACTGTAAAATAATTAAGTAAACTAATATATTTAAATAATTCTGAAAGTATTGCAAAAAAATTATTAAAAAAAAAAAAATAATTAAAAAGAAGGGCATTCAGTGGTGATCAGCAGACCGTTTAGATAGAAGTGAGGGTGAAGGTCGTTCAACTCGCTATATAGGTACAAATGTACAATAATAATATATTATTTTTCCGATGGCAGCCCTCCGTGTACATGTATTATGTATACAATGATGTTTTCCCCTTTTTATTTATTTTCTTTGTTGACGGTTACATTCTGAGTTAAAACCAGTTGATCTGGCTGCGGGATATACGTACTTAGCCAATATTGAATGAATGCGGGTTTTATTCTCGAGTAATATTATATTATAGTAACAGCCCCCATTTGTATAAACTCACTTCCCCACAGAGGTATAGAGAAACTATAACGTCTGTTTCAATCAATAATATTAAAGTTCTTTTTAAAATAATAAAATGAAAAAAAATTTTTCAAATTACATTGCTGTGTAATTAAAAAAAATATTAATGTATAACATATTCTTAGGCTTTATATTTTTCTTTTTATCCTTAATGAAATTGGTTTTATAAAATGTTATTGAAGGTTTTCAAACATTTTCATATGAAATTGTAATCTAAAATCTAAATAAATTTTGTATAGATACCAATATATTTAATATATACAAATTATATATAAATAATAATAATATATAAATTTTTGAAAACAAATTCTGATTATTAATTTTACATATTATTACATATGAAAAATTATTTTAATTTGTTTTGTAAATACGAGTATGTGTCTGAAGTATATCATTATGTTTTACATTTCTCCGTCCTCCTCAACAATAATATACCACCTTTAGAACAAAGCTATAACTAAGAATAGCATGCATGAGTACATTATTATATTTATATTATAATTTTCAAGCTAATTTTTTTTTTTTTTAATTAAATTTCATTAGAATTAAATTATAAAATAAAACTACCTTAATAGAATTACAAGCAATATTATTATATATTATACAACATAAATTATAATTATACATTGCACAAGTAGTTTATTGTGAAATATAAATTTTTACATACTTGTGTTACCTAACTAAAATAAAATATGTTTTCCGCACATCCATTGTTTTTTGATAAACTTTTTACGGACGTTGAGTAAAATGCATTAATATAACTTATTATAATATTATTGAATACCTACAAATGTATTTTATTTTTTGATGCACACTTTACAATACGTATTCGTACAATTCGTATTTTCTATTATTGTCTTCCATTTTAAAATTCCTTTGACAGACAGACGGAGAAAACACTAATTTTATAAGTATTAATTATAATTTGTTTCCTGTCTGATGATTTCGTATCGCCAATTTATTACTCATGGTAAGAAGCGTTTATAGTTGAAAACTAGAAAGGCGCATTATACTCGTATATTATATATTAGTCAATGGTGACGCATATTATTACGCGGAAAAAGTTTGATCGACTTTCCGATTTTTGATGTAACAACGGATATTTCAACGGTTTTAACTTTTATTACAATGAATAATATTATAATGATGATAAGTAGGTGAAAAACGTTAACAAATAAGTAAAAAATAAGGCGCCACCGCACTTTCTATTCTGTTCGCGGATCGGAAAATTGAGAATTATTTTCTCTTGTTTTTTTTATTTTAGATTACTACATTATATATTAGCATATTGCTATATTACATGCGCATTTGTTACCCGTTATTAACATTGTCAATTTGTCATCGTATAAAACGTGTACCCATCGTTGTGGATTGATCATTGATGGACGTTTATTAATATAATAGCAAATCTCACTTTTCACAAATTTTTAGTGTTAATTGATTTTGAAGTTGACGTTAATTCGATAATTTCTAAAAATTTGAATTATCTCTTTTCTTATGATGACATATCCTCTCGAAAACATAAAAAATATAAAATTGTCCGCATGATGGTGTTGCGCACGGATGAATATAAGTATAGGATTTATGTACCTATTTATTATACACACGTGTATCATCTTATTGTGCTCCTGAACACTTCGAAAAATTTATGTTTTATTATATGTTATATAAAAGGGTCCGGTGGGTTTTGCGTGTACCATGATAAGTATTTTTGAAATGCGCGTGTTGTATATATTATACGTAATAATATACATTCATGCGGTGCGCACATATACGTATGATAAGTACATAAAATTTATCGGAGGTGCACATGTACGTCGCAGCTTAAAGGGGGGAAAAAACTGGTTCATCGTACAAAGACCCAAAGACCCGGGCGAAGACGTTCCGCGCGCGCGCGCGCTAGCTTCCCCGCGCTGTCCTGTCGCTGATTCCGCGGCTGTATAGTAACACAAAATAGACGGACGGCGACCATCACCCGTCGGTGATCGGACTGTATGACTGGTGGTGCGGGGGAGGTGTCGAAATGTTGGTAACCTTGACGGGTAAATTGTTGTGTGTACGCGCGTATGCCCGGTCAGGTGTAATTGACCTGTGCCGCCGTCGAGCATCGTCTCCGCCGTACCGAGCAAAATATAAACAAAATATTATATTATAGTATTTTTAATTACTAATTTATGCGTAGGTACTTTAACTTTATGTATCTAATATAGGTATTATAATAAAATATATGTCACTTGTTATATGGTTTTTGTCTGTATCGCGTTTTATTATTTTTATTTTTTTCGCCTCGTTCGTGCAATTTTTAATAGGTATTTTCACATATTTAATATAATTATTATTACGTATTTTCATTCTATCCTAATAACATTCGATAACAATATGATATATACAATTTTTTTGGGAATTTTTCGCTAGAACGTTTAGCATTTTTTTCTTCTTGATTTTGATTATTATATTATTTTTTAACGCCCGTCGTAATACTTTTATAAACTTTTTTAGAACATAACAATATTATGATTGTAATATATTTTATTTTACTCGTGTATGCTGACGTTAAATCATAAACAACACGCACAAGACTATATTATTATATTATTATAAAAAGATAATTATTTTAACTCTTAGAGGGTGGAACTTTTTGAATTAATCGATTTGCATACACTTACGAAAAATTAGAACTACTACGGTTTTATTAAAACTATCATACCATACAGATTCGATATCCATGTATAAATATACAAAATAAATATATTGTATATTGTATATTAATACATATTGACATTGTTAGCGGTGGCGCTCGACGTGTGACCTCCATGGGTAATCGTATTTACGTTTTTTAAAACTTATAATTTTTTAGAAATTTTTAGTGTCGCCCGCACATAATCGGTTCGGTTCGCGTTTCCTCGTTAAATCGTGGAAAACCTTGGAAATGGAACGCGACGGTTTTTAAGTTTTCTATACATATACATAACACAATATAATATTATATAGTATATAGATACAATATGCGTACGACCTGCACGCGGCTCATGCACTCACGCGACGACCGTTCAACCGACATGGATTGTTACCACCATGCTCGCGACGTCAAGGGCACCACCACGGGCAAAAGTTTCTCTCTCTCTCTCTCTCTCTTCCTCTCTCCAAAACACACTCTTTTACTCCGTATGGATCTCTTTGCGGAATCATTTTATTAATACTATAACAGATCCCCAATGAGCTATCATAATCATGTAATAAATTATACATCCGAAATCGATTCTCTCGCTGTTCTCTTTTACTGTTCTTCCGCATATACTCGTACACATACATATTGATCCTCTGATACATTTCGTATGTATTTACACTAAAAGCAGACCCAGTCAATATACTTATACACATTACACAATATTAAATATAAATATAATATTATATAGGTACCCTAGTATATAATCAACTATATATGCAATATATTATATAATGTCATATCATGGGGCGAAAAGGAGACAAAAAATCGAATCCCACGGCAGCGGAGCCCTTTTCGCATTTCCCTAAAGTCCCACGTCCGGTATTTGTGTGTGAGATGTGACGCGCGGTGTGGAAGGGTGCTATACGCGGCGGAAGTGCATAACATATATATATATATATATATTATTTGTATATAGCATGTGGAGCCCTGTATTATGCCTTTGCCGCCCGGGATTTGAGGGGGAAAAGCAGGGCAGTAATTTAAACTACTTCGGTGGCGGGGCGCGGCGTAATGATACGGTCACCATGGTAACGGCTGAGGCAGATGGCCTGGCGACGCGACCCGAGACCAACGACGCCCCCGTTTCCTCTCGGCGTCGTCCCGTTACCCTCGCCCGCTTTTCAACGTCGCGACGGGTCGGCTGGCTTCTGTGGCGGCGGCTTCGGGCATCGGCGACCGTGTATGGCCTGCTCGCGCCAGAAGGGGATTAATAATTTTGCGAGCCCGGGAGATCGTTAAAAACGTGAAACTCGCGTCGTGTTTGTATTTTATATATTTTATTTTTAATATATTAAAATAGTAGCTACCGGCTACCTATAATATATACATAATATATTACTCCTATCTAGTGAATAATATAATATTTCGTTCGTTTTGTATATTAAAAAAAAAAAAACAAAACAATTTTTTACTCATTTTATAAAATTTAAAAATTATGCGTTTTTTAATTAGACTGGTGTCCCGTACAATCAATTATCGTTAAATAATACATTATATTATTATATAGAAATATTTTAGTCCCTATTATATTATTCAATTTTTCTCTGATAGATATGCGCCACCATATATTATAGGTAGATTAAAATAAATATAATAATATATTACATTAGTTATTAATTTATTATATATTAAATATTTCATATATACGAGTATTTGCTTTTTTGTTAAATTTCTAGTTTTTAGTTTTGAGTTATTCTATTAAATGTGTATATTGTTATATACGTATACCTTTGAAATTAAATATTATAAAACTATAAATATAAAATGTATAAAGTAAAAAATACAATATAAAATTACCGAATGACAGTTGAAAAGTGATTTTTTTTCCTATTTAAAGTATAATAATTTATTTTATTTTTTATACGAATTATATACGAATTTGTTAGAAAAATCCGTGAAATCCTCGGTCGCTAATGTGACATTGCATCTTATTAATCTAAGAATTTGTATATATTATAATATGCCGATTGTATATTAAATATTATAGGTACCTAGTATAATACGTAATTGTTCTGTTGTTTTTTTACCTAATTTATAATATGCGTGTATACGATCTCACAAGTATATATAGTCACAATATATTGTAAATTATAATCGATTACGAACGGGATTCGTTATTTGCAGAGTTATATACTCGTATACAATTAACGCGACTTTAATCGTTAGAAGGTTATTGACTGCAGTTCTTTATCGGGTTATATACATAGTGTATTTAATATTACGAGACTTATTTAGCTTTATTATCTATTCGTTCATATTTACACACTAAAGTATTTTGTATCTTGTACAATATATTATACGTATTATTATATTATGTTATGTCTGCGTACTTGCGTGTACTTGTAGTAATACCATACACGAAAATATTTGCAATGGCCATATATAAAACAATTTATATATTATATTATTTTATTTTATTTTATTTTATTTTAACCCAGTAATTATGCATAACCTCTTATTTTAATGTAATTGGCACGAAAGAAAAATAAAATTTGCAATATATCAATTTTTTCCTAATTCAAATATTTCCTATATATTATTAAGTATAAATTATAATATATTAATATACATCATTGATTAGGTTAACGAATGCATAATATTTAAAATACGTATAGGTACGTAATATATTAATTGTTTACATTTGAATATTATCTATAGACAAATATTTATTTAATGACATATATACATATTATTTAATATACATATATAATTTTATCGAAAGGAAAAATAATCAAACAAATTTATTACTATTATAGTATACTTAAATTGTTTTTGTTTTTTGAAGTATAGGTAATTATAAAGTTAATTTGACACAAATGAACAGTGGAACTCTCGAATGTGCTCTAAATTTTGTCAAATTAAAAATATTTAACATGTATTCTCGTATAGTTTTATGTATAGTGTAGTATTATTTTATAAACATAAAGAATAATAATTTTTGCATATCATTGTTTAAAAACTTGTATTCCACCCAATATCGTTTGTTATTATTTCAACATCGTCATATTCATACATTTCTTCGTATAATCGTATATACAACTCGTATACAAATAAATCGTTTCTTTTATCGCTTATTTACTATAATTTTGTATTATACCTACGCGATTACGTATATATATATATATATATATATATATATATATAAAGAACTTGTATGTAATTTTTATTTTCCTGATTATTTTTTACACGCGCTTATCCGTTTTAGACTTTTGCAAGTAAAATATTTATTTTTCCAGAAAACAATTTTATGCGAGTATGCGAAAAATTAAATATACTCGTATACATATTGTTTTTTTTATGGCGCGATGTATATTATAGCTGATATATCCGTTTTGAATTTTTACTAAGCTGCAGCAGGTCCGTCAATTTTAACTTTTTATTTTTCAATTACATCTCATTATAATGTATGAAACATTGTAATATAACCTCGTACTGAAAATTTAAATATTGGTCTGTTTTTTCACACATGCGGCGTGCGAATATCCGATATTTACAATCTGCATACTGATAACAGCTTTACACATATGCGCGTTTAAATTCCGTCTCCTCCCGTCCTCTCGCTCGATGTTGACGGATTGACTCGAAAATTATAATACACCCAAACTGTAGTTCGCACGAATCCTCATTCCACGTCCCCCGCGTTTCATTCAAACACAAATAGATTTGATCAATTAAAATGTGTATTATTCGCATCGTGTTTTGCACACATATTATATTATTCACATTGCAGACACGTGTGTGCTGAGAACTGACGGAAATTCATTTATTATACTACGTTACGTGTAATATTATTTTCGTATACATACTTGCGATGTATTGTTTGTGTGTATTTTTACTCTATGGTATAAACGCTGTGTGCCTATATATTAAAAAACCAATCATTTCAAACGGATCAAATAATTAAAATAATTTTTATTTTTTTAATAAACTGGACGTCTCGTACTGTATATGCCTACGACGTAGTCCTGAGTGAACCGGACGCAACACATGTGTAACTATATACTACCCCTTTTATGAAAATAAAAAAAAAATCGCCAATTATCTTGTTGTCCCCCTCAATTGCTTGCATGAAAGAGTGGTCTAATCGTGTATACATATATATATATATATATATAATATTATATAATAGCAATGTAGTGTAGTAGGTACATAATATATGTATATATCGATCGGATGATTTTTTTTTTCATAGAGCCACATAATTGAAAATGTTTTTTGTATAGTACACGGAAATAATCGATATTCTTTTGACCGTTAAAAAAACTCATATAATAAAAGGATATAATTTCAGATAAAATCATAAATTTTATTTTCTGTATCGCGTAAAATTCGCGCGTTGCATATAATGTATAATAAAACGAAATATCACAATATATTGTGTGCGTCGTATAATTTAGTAAATTATCAAATTTAAAACAACTATACAATTTTATTATTGTTTCGCAATTGCAACTCGTGCAATCGTACAAACAACGAGTCCAATGCGGTATTTAGTTAGTTAAACATTATAACGTGTGTTCACGTGCAACTTTTAATAAATATCCTATAAAATATTATTTAAATATAAGTACGTAATTTTTAGTCAGATTCGTGTAATCGTATTGGCGTTGTATAAATTATTTTTTTTTCTAATTTTTCCCTTTCTGTATATATAATACAGAATTCTCAATCTCGTGCGAGAACTTCCTATATTTCGTCGCAGTGCGCGTTATTAATTTCCCGGTCATCCCTTCTACCGCGGTATATACTGAGAGTAGTGATCACGGTGGTGGAAAACAACCAAAACGGGGTGACCGCCTTCGCAAAGGTCTTTATCCGAATCCGCCCCGTCCGCCAAAACCGCGCTGCTTTTTCCCGGGAATCGCTTGTATGTATATATCGTGCACCCTCATCTCTTTTTTTTCTCTCCCTATATATAATCGTCTACCGCCGTCGCGTATATTATTTTACGTCGGCGTGACGTCATTCAAACATATATTGTATATATATTTTTAGAAAAAAAGAAAAGCTATAATACACGCGCACAATCGATATTAAACATTTTATTATTAATAATGGGTTAAGTAGGTAGGGGTACTGTTCTTTGTGTAAAATACGCGTGTATACAATATACCAAAACGTATATAAGCGTATATTGATAATGTACATAATATTCCTCTCTGTATATCATTATATTAACGCGCCTCGTCATAATAGTTGAAAAAAAAATCAATTCTCATATACTAAATTACGTATATTGAGTCGACGTTTTTGTTTAACATTGATGTGATATATCAAATATACGTATATGTACTTCGGAACGTACTACGTATAGTCTATACGTATACGAGTGTGTATGGATTTTTTCCCACGCGCGTGCACTACATTTTTATTAAACGGACGCCGTCTTTTATCTCCTTTCTTGCGAAAGTCGTCAAAAGTATATAAAATATGATATATATTATACATACATTTCTCACTATAGCATATAATATTATCTACTATAGTTTTATACCGTCCATTGAATATATTATTATAATGTTACGACGTCTGCCAGCGCGCATTAACAACACGCGCCACGGACCCTTGCATTGTAACCAAAAGTTTCCCCAGAATAAGGGTGTAAAACCGTCGTGTTTTGTGCGCATTGAACGTGCGCGCGAATATTGTGTATAACGTATTATAAGTACATAACAATCGTGCCTGCGGGGTCTTTGAGCCTAGCGTAATTTTCAATATATATATATATATATACGAGTATACATTTGATGGGAAAATGTTTGGACGGAGTAAGCATATTATATAAATAATATCAACATATAGCGTTTTAGTTGAATTACTCATCAATCCGTATGGGTCTTTATCGAAAAATGTTAACGAATATATAGTTTAAAGACTCGGGCAAATTTTGTATAAATTGTATGCGGTTCTCGTGGTTCGCGCTGAACTTGCGGTTTAAAATACTCGAAAGAACGCATACAAGTGTATTATAAACGTCGAGATATTTGAGGCTTGTTTAAAATTTATCGGTATAGTTTATAGCTCTTAAAATGCAAAGTTATAGTAATATGATGTATTTTATGGGTATCTACATAAACTATAAAATTAAAATCTACAAGTTAAAAATCGTTTTAGTCGCATTTACCGTCCCAGAGAATACTAAGAAATATTAATATACTTATAGTTATAGCCGCGCACTTGAAAGGAATAGAAATGTCGAGAGTGTGTATAAGTATATAAGAGTGTAGTATATGTTATGATCTAAGAAATGTACCCGAATACAACTGGTTTTGTTGTGTATAGTTTATGTACTCGAGGCTGGGGTTAAAAGGTATATTTTTTGTTCCCTCTGTGAAACGTATATAACATTCCGTATAATAAGAGATTTATGTTTTTTTTTCGTTGTGCTTACACCATATACACTAACGAACAACGACACTTATAATAATACCCATGTGTGTACTGCAGCAGTCGATTATAGGTTTAGGTTAGGTTATTATTATGTACAAAAATATTATATATCGTAATATTATATATAGTGTGATGGCATTAGAAACATATATATAATGTACAATTCTTATTGTTTTTGTAACGAGAAATTATTATGATCGGCCTGTATACACACAGTCGCAGGCGGTAAGACATGTTTTTTTTTGTTTGGGTATACACTATCTACCTCTACAGTCTATTGTCACGTTTGTGTTTATTTTGTTTTGTTGAAAACAAACTCGAAAATAATAATATATTTTACCCTTTTTTTCAATATTCAGATTGTTTCTTTCTCTCTTGATACTTTCTTTCACGACCCTCCCAAACGTATCCCACATATTATATACCTACTACTAAAAATATGTACGTTCACATCAGTACTACATCACACTGCTATGTACGTATATTATTATAAGTATACAATATTATTATATATTTTTACTATTTAAGTCGCTATACGCATAATATTATTTATACATCCATTGTATGTTACTATCTACTTCATTATATCCAGTTAATGAATTTTAAATACTTTAATATCGTCATTTATTTTTTATTCACACTGGACGTAAACTAGTTATTTAAACACACACACATAGGGGAAAAAAATAATAAAAATGACAATATACCTCGTTACATTATGTAACTTATACGCACGCGTGTAGCGACAGCGGTATAATTCTTCATACAGTATTATTGTGTTTAATAAGTTTATATATATATGTATATACTAGGCTTTCAATGTTATTATTTTTTACGTATTTGTATCCTGTAAACAAGAAAACGCGTATCAACGCATCTAGGATTCGTTTTAATTCTTTTAATGATGCGTCGTCAATCGTCATTAATTACAATAATATTAATATGCGTAAATACTAAATGATTATTGAAAACAAAACGTAGTATTATAATGTTGTAATGTCGTATCTCAGTTTTATATATTACGAAAAAGTCTGGTTGCTTTTGTTAATTAATGATTAAATTATGTCCAATCGGTTTTTGTCTTATAAGACATTATATAGAACTACTGACGTAAATATAAACATCAAGAATTTTTTAATTTTATTTCATTCGAGCATTTTTTCTTTTTATCGTTGCTCAACGGGCATTGTTGTCACGTGATAAATAAAACACTACACAAATCCATGTTCAAATCGATAGTGTAATATTTATTGCTGGCAAACGCTGACAATATTTTTATCCGTCGTCGTCAAGGATACGCATGCGCTGTGCGTCGTTCTTTAATCTTTTGTCTACGACTTGATATCGAGAACTCCAAAATCAAAAAAAAAAAAAAAAAAAATGGTCATCCAACCTCGGGTAGAGTTTATCGTATATAATTTTATTATTATACGACCTTTACAATAATGGGTACTTCGTATTTATTATATAGTATTATTATCATATTTTTTATCCTTATTCCTTAAATCTCTACACGGAACAGGCTGATTGCATCGTTATATAAATGCGATTAACGTGAATTTCGACTGTTTAACGCACATAAGTAATAGTATAATTATAATAATATGCGCAGTAAGTGTATAATGAATTTTAATATTATATTTTTATATTATCAGTAATTATTATTTATACATTATTTTGTAATATATTTTATGCAGTCATTAATTTTATTGCTCCGTACATACGTTGTGCACGGTACACGTGGTACTGTGATAGTCGCATATACAATTTTTGTTGGACTTGAACGTTTAAAAATTAGTTTACGTCGTTAATATTTTGTTTAGTCGACATGATATACTTTATGACCTCGCCGGGTAGACACATACTCGTAATATAATATTTGATGCCGATTTTACCGACATAATGATATCGATTAATATTTTAATTATTAAATAGAATATTATTATAATTTATTGGATTTTCTTGATATACACCATAATATAGTATAATATTATTATGTTACTTATAATAATATGAGGCTGATGATAAATAATATAATATGATGTATAAAATACTTAAATAACGATCGTATATAGACGCGCGAGATGGGATTTTGGACGGTAATAGGTACTTACGCTTCGTCAAAAATGAATAATATATCGTCGTCGATATATTCGTTTTTTCTGTTATTTTTAAACGACAAAAAGATCCCTCGGAACACGTGGTGCTATACACTGAAAATCTATCCATCATTCTAAAAATACGATTCGTTAGGACTCGATCCCCGCGCTCCGTTTGTTTACATTGTAATAATATATATTATAATATAATACGCGTAAGAGATCGCTCTAGAACAGCATGTTATCTGGTACTTATATATTATTAATATACCTAATTTATAATCGTATAAGTGTTATGAAACACTGGTCTGTAATATAAGAAAAAAAAAATCTTGTCAACTTGTCGAAGACATAACACATAGGTATAATACCTATTACAGTATAATAATGCACCGATTCAATCCTTGACTCGTAGATCTTTGTAGATATGTGATTACAGAACTAATGCAGAGCGACTTGCACAAAATAATCGTGTCGCCGCAACAGCTTTCGCCGGACCACATAAAAGTTTTCCTCTACCAGATCCTCCGAGGACTCAAGTACCTGCACTCCGCACGGATACTGCACAGAGACATAAAACCCGGCAATCTGCTCGTCAACAGCAATTGTATTTTAAAGGTGCGTATATATTATATAAACGGCAGTGATCGCGTGTCCGGGGGACACGGTAAAAATAACGACCATTTATATTAGGTATATATACCTACTGCGTGTTTAATTCGGAATGCGATAATAACGGTGTCTTTTTTTCCACATTCAGACCGCGTATTTTGGCCTAAATATCGTGTTCGAATACACACACACGCGTATTATATATTACGAGTATTATGTACGCGCAAAGCAAGCATAAATATAAAAATATACACTGATACAATATTATTATACATCACTGTTCCCATCTGGAAAACGGTTTATTAATTTCACGCGCGAGTTCTGCCGCATCGCACACGCACATACGATTTCGTATATAGAAATATAGTTTTACTAATGTTTTAACTTAATTAAAATACGTTATAAATTACGATAGTATGTTATAACGTGCGCACATAACTGTATTCGGATTATGCAAAAAAACAAAAAAAAAAACAAAAAAAAAAAAACGTTATTATATACAAATAGAATTTTTAACAAAACTCCCCGATTCTCGCATATTGTTTTCGCCGTGAACTATTATACTTTTGTATATAATATATTATAATTTAATAACAATCACTGCGAAAATACAAAAAAATATGTTCGTTTGTAGGTATAAAACATCAAATTAGTTTGTTTTGTTTTGTTTTTTTCAGCAGATCTCGATTATTATATATAATAATTAATAATACCATACTTAATACGAGTATGTGTGTATATATATAATTTGGCTAATTTCTCGTAAATTTTTAAAATGTATTTTGTAGTATAATATTTTTGAAATTCTTGTCGATTTTTATATAAATCCGCATAATATAATCGTTGACTAAGACGATATTAAATTTTCAATTTTTTTTTTTTAGAAGATAAAAAAATATTACGCAACGTTTATCATAATGTTTTTAAAGATACAGTTTAAAAAATTATTCATGAATATTTTTAAATCGACCATGTTTTAAAATGTAATAAATTTCCCTGTGTAGATATGCGATTTTGGTTTGGCTCGAGTGGAAGAACCAGATGAGACCAAGCACATGACACAAGAAGTGGTCACTCAATATTACAGAGCGCCGGAAATTCTGATGGGTGCCAAACACTACACCGCTGCCATTGACGTGTGGAGCGTTGGCTGTATATTCGCAGAACTCGTCACCCGGCGGATATTATTCCAAGGCCAAGACACAGTTCAACAGGTGAATATTGTTATTATTATATTGCATATGTTAAATTATGAATTTAGACCTCGACCCAATGATTACTTACATGATTACTGGACACTAATGGACTTACATGGGTTCCGATAGTGTCTTATATTAATATAGAAGAATATCATCATGGATGACTATGACAAAAATAATTTGATATTCATTCACGTATGTATTTTTACGGGTTTAGTTATTACATTAATGGCCATCACTCTCATTAAATTTTATTGGCGGTATATATAGGAGGGTTAGGATGTATAAATATAAACAAAAGTTTAAAATTATGTATCTATTAATATTATTATATTGACACTTGCATTTTTTTATGTTCATACAGCTCGAATTGATAACGGATTTACTCGGTACTCCGACCATGGAAGACATGGCTCACGCGTGTCCAGCCGCTCGTTCCCATATGCTCATACGACGAATGAAGAAACCGTCTATGTCACTATTATACTCTTTGTCGACGTTGATGACGCATGAGGCGGTTCACTTGATTTCTCAAATGCTCGTTTTCAACCCGGTAAGTTCCTTTGTATTAAATATAACATATGCAATATAATATGTATATTTTAATTATTTAGTAGATAGAAGTTTAAAAACTTTTTTTTAATTCAATAAATTTTGCTTCTTTTTTGAAGGACAAACGAATGTCCGTCATGGATGCTCTGGTTCATCCATACATAGACGAAGGCCGACTAAGGTACCATAGTTGCATGTGTAAATGCTGTTTTACAGTGCCGTTGACGGGTCTTAGACATTTTTGTATGGACTACGAACCAGTCGCGCCACAGACCTTTGATGACAAATGGGAAAAGAAAATGTCAAATGTGCAACAAGTCAAAGGTACACATTATATTTTATTATTATTTATAGTCTAGGCAAAAAATGTAATGTAAATTTTTTCAAATCCTTTTACAGAAATATTATCAAATTATAATATAATATTATGATTGATTGATATGCTTATGATATTAATAATTTAAACCTTTGTCTTTTACAGAGGAACTTCATAAGTTTATTGGCGACCAGTTGAGTAGTCACCGTGTGCCATTGTGCATAAATCCCCAGTCTGCAGCATTCAAAAGTTTCTCGAGGTAAGACTGTGAGAAACATCCGACTCTTCTGAATCATCAAATAAACTACACCTCGACTAACCGGTACCTATATTGTATTCATATACTTATACTGCAGTTTTTATAAAATCTCAGTATAAGCTATAGCCTGTAAGCAATTATCGACTTGTTGTTATCCAATATTATTATGTGTATATATTTCATTATTAAGTGAAAAAATAATCTATATATTTTTATATAATATTATGTGTTCTTATATTATTCTATATTTTTAATTATTTAATTTCATTCAAAAATATATTTAATGTTTTAAAATTTAAATATATTCAAGTGAACATTTTATTATCGCCCTCAAATTTGTTAATGTTAAATTACAATTTCAGTTTCAGTTTTTAATTAGTTTATATGACTATGAAATTAGTTGTTTAATAATATAATTGCAAATAAGTACATTACTAATTATTAATTAGCAATTAACAATAAATCATAAATGCATTATAACATATTAAGTAACTTTTCATTATTGTTTGAAATAAATTATTACCATTTTTAAATATTACAAATTTATGTTGAATGCATTATTATAGATTATATATGTATAAATATACTATAATATAATTATATTGGATAACAAACAAACTCAAAAAATTGCAGGCTTCATAAATTAATTTTCTGTTTATTGTTTTCACTATAACAATTAACATTACTTAGGTAATGTTATTTTTACAAAATAAACACATTCCTCCTGTTAATTTTTTTTTAATTGAATTATTAAAATTAAAATTGGTATTTGAAATTATCAAAATGTAATTATTATTTCTCTTTAAACTTTAAACTATACATTTTTCTATTATCTATTAATTTTACAATAAAATTCAATGATTATATCCATTAAATAAAAATAAATACATTCAATATATATTTATTATCTAATGGTTCTAATGTACAATAATAATGAATGATGCATTTAAAAAATTTTAATTTTGACAATTCAAGTTTGTAAAACTTGACACTTTTTTGTATGTTATCTTCGAATGTTGAATGAATGTGAGTTTAATTATTATTACAATGTGCTTGTGCGTAAAAAAATTATAATGGTTATTCTAACGTATGTTTTTCTTATTGTCCATTATCTATCGTCATTATATATTATTAACAATGATGACAATATATATATATATATTTATAATGTTTGTGTGAACCAAATATTGACTGTACTGTAATATTATGTGTTATGTTATCTCTTTTAGTTTTTTTATTCCATAAACTGACTTGATATCACTAGTTTTTAATTTAATGTTTTTTTCTTTTTCATTATACTATATTTTATGTGTAAGATTTTCAAGGACAATTACTCAATTTAAATATAATATATTTTGATAAAACTTAATATTTTGATAATTTTGGCAATGATAAATGTACTAGTAAACCATTAATAATAATAATTTTTTAAATGCATAATTCATTATTAAAAGTAAAATACTTTTATTGAGAATAGAACTCTTATAGTTTTGATAATTGGTATAATTTATAATCTCAGAAAACAAATTTATATACGTACTACATACTTAAGTGTGTTCTAACCAGTTAAATTATCAGTTAACTTTTTTTTATTGATATTTGTACTAAAATTTGTCATTTTCATAAATAATTACAATAATGGTATAAGAAATTGACAAGTATAATGTGATATAAATATTTAATAAAATATAATCATGTGTATATCATTATACTGTCTAATTTACTATGTTTACACCAAATCAACAATAAAGTTCCTAAATTCCTATTTATTATTTAACAACTAATTTGTTGGTTGTGAACTTTGTATAATTGCATAATCCTTTTGTAGAATAAAAGTTATATTATTTGAGACGAATAATATAATTTGTTAATTTATTGCACAATATAATTAATAATTTAATGTTAAAGTTCATATATAATTTTTTTTTTCAGTGATGTTTGATCAAAGCAGACTGCCTCATTTACCTATATATATTTACTAATAAATGTATATAGTAACGTGATAACCGGATCTCAAATAGCGCTCCCCCGAGACCGAGACTGAATGACATATAACACAATGAAATCAAGACCAGGCAATTAAACAACAACCTGTATATAATACTAGATTTTTATTTTCTTTCTTTTATCTTATGTGTGAGCCAAATGCTATATTTTTACTTATTTAGATTATTGTAAGCCAAGGCCCAATTTAATTTTTTCATGGTATGTTTTTTTACAATTAATTTTTTTGTTTTTATTTTGTTTTGATCAACAATAATATTGAATAATTATGCCACCCATGTTTTATTATAGTTTTAATCTAAATTTGATTTTTTCCAATTTATATTGTGTACGTACAATTACAAAAAAAAAAAAAAATATTAAAAATAAACAATTATACTCATTCAAACATTTTATATATACTAACGCCTTCAGATTTAAAACATTAAATATTTAGCTTAAAATGCCTATATATCTACACATAAAAGTGCTGTTAAATGTATTCATGTAAAAAGTAAAACAGAAAAATGTGGTATAAAATATTGATGCACATGTGCACAGTAAGATTTTTTTGTAAATAATATACCAGTACCTAAGTGATTTCTTTTTTCTATGTACATAAATATTTGTATGATTTAAATATGTATTAATGTAAATCGCACCACTTTATATTGTCATGTACTTTTTGCGCTCAAAGACCATATATGCCGTATAAATAATAATGCTACCGTTTTAAATGTCTCCATCTTTTTGTATTGTTCAAAGTGCAACATATATTATTTAATATTTTATATATTATATAGATACATACGACGATACATGTTTACACACAAGTGTTAGTATTTAAGGAATTATATTATTATATATTATGTTTGAGTCGGACTATATTTCAGACTATTATTTCACACGTAAAAAAAAAAAAAAAAAAAAAAACAATATTTGAGTGAGTTATTATTTTATTTTGAATAATTAATTATTTATACTCGTATATTAAAATAAATTGTAATATAATAATATGTGATTTTTTTTGTAGAATAATTTTATATTATATTCAAGTAGGATTATTATGTGAATTATTAATTAAAAAATTGTACTTTTTTGTATTTACATATAAATTATTGAATATTTACATCATTTTATGGTATATAATTTTTTAAATTATATATATTTTTTTTTTTTTTTACCCAATCACAATAAAACTTCAATCCTTCATTATTTTGAATCTTTATTATAAATATTATTTATTATTGTTTAATATATTTTTTTTTAATTATTTATAATTGATAAACATTTTGAAACTGTAATATAATTGAAAGAAATATAAATAGTCCGACTCAATTATATTTGTGAAAAACAATAATCCCTTCGTGGATATTATATATTATTATTCGAATGCTTAATTGTGACATCTGGATAGGAATTCGATTATTTATACGTGTATATAGATTTTAAGTAATTTATGTAAATTTGATAATATGCAAATACATTTATGCGAATTGGTGATTATTATTATAAAGTTGAAGAAATATACATAATATTATACTCCTACAACAAATAAATATATAATATGTGAAAAGCAAAAGTGTCTGTATTTTTTAAAATATTTAATATTGCTATACCATTCACCAACGCTGTTTCTGGATTGATCATGGTTGTTTTCTTTGTTTAGTTCCCATTATCTCATAAACAAATCTGGAGATTAATTGTCATTTAACACAGACTTATATCAGTGTGAAATAGTGTTCAATATGAACATGAAAATAATTGCATCCCTCAATAATAGCTAGAATTACATTTGATGAGGGAATAAAAAAAAATAATACATTTACAATCCTAATGTAATAAATAATAATATAGGTACATAAATATTAATTATAATAAAGTATTATACACATAAACTAAATTATTTCATCAAGAAATGCCAAAATATACCAAAATTGTCCCTAAAATTATATATTTTAACGTGCTTATACAATAAATAGTAATCGTAGAAACGTACTTTAAATTAAAATTGTATTAAACTTGAGTTTTTTCAATATATTTTTTGTTCCTGATCACTAAATAATAATACTACATGATTTAGGTATATTGTATATACAATTATATTTTATCATATTTCAATATTTGTACATACAAAAATTCTGTTAACCATAGGTTAGGACTTAGGACATGTTCCCAAATAGTCTGACCGGTAGTTCTGCCTATGTTTATACACATCTTAAAATCGTGGTATTTATTATTTCAATAATGAATGAAATATTATGTTCTTGAGTCTAAAGAAGTAAAGACTATGATACTGTGTTTTGCAATTAATAAGTAATTACTTATATTGTACATTACACTTTTTTCCTATTATAATTATAGCCTGTTGTAGTTGAATTTTAATAATAATGATTAGGTATGAGTAAGTTAAGTTACATTATATATAAAGTGGAATAATAAACAAATATAAATGGATTAGTGTTTGTAGGTACTATTTAAAATAATTATAACTCTTATATGTGTGAGTATAGCTGTATAAAATATATATATAAATTTATATTTATCTACATTGTCCATGGAAAAGTTATTTAGTACCCGCCTAATTTCTTGCCAATTGGTATAATTTCCTATTAATTATAGTTTGTTCATGATAATAATAATTATTAATTGTAGTAATAAACTAATAACTTATTACTTAGTTATTTTTCTGCAATGAAATACATAATATACTTAAATAATTAGGTATTACTTAGAAAAATATAGTTTCTTAAATTAAATACCTATTTCAAAATTTATATAAAATAGTAATCGTCAAAAGTCAAAATGGGTATTTGATTTCTATTAATTTAAACTTAAAATGTTTTTACGTAGGAAATATTTTTGACACGTATAGGTACAGTACAAAAAAAAAAGAAAAATAATAATAAATATGTAGTTTTATTTATATTAACTTGTAAGGATTATAAGTTGATAGATACTATATTACATTAATAATTTATTACATTTGAATGCAATGAAAAAAAAACATTCAAAAAACGATTCTGAGCGAAGTATGGTCAGATTTGGGTATTTAGGTGATTCATTTAGGGGTTTTATGGACATTTATATTGAATGTAGTTATGTAAAGTCTGTTTAAATTTAAAAATGTTAATCAATACATATATTATCTGATGAACGTTGCTCAAAATCGCTTTTTAAATGTAATGATTTATCGTTGCATACAAATTTTAAAATTAAAATTCAACACTACCCTCTTTAGACCTGTATCCCTTTTATAGGCTACAGCCGTATCATCTTTACTTTTTTTTATTATAAGATATTTTATTAGGAACCTAGTCTTTTAAATTTTCTAGAAATTTGTATATCATTATGAAGTATGTATGAAGAGGTATAATATATGTTACCGCTAAAAAAATTTTTCAAAATTTATTCGTCGCAGAGATATTATCTAAAACAATATTCATTTAAAAATAGAAGAATGTTGAGAACAATATTCGTTAATGTGATACTATCATGCAAAACAATTTGGTAAATGGTAATAAATTACTTTAATTTTTATAAACCGGCGGAAATAACATATCTATATTCTATACCTAATACCTAAATAATGCCTTACAGCTACAATGATGAATTTATGAAATTACGTCATTGATCGTTGAACTCTTATATTATACAGAGTGAATGAGTGATATTAAGAATTTCTCATTAAAGAAATAGTGGAAATTAAATTCTTTTACTTTACAATGTCGTTTTCATTAGGCATTTTTATAACACAAAATCTTAATCACTTTCTATATGTATATATATATATTCTATAGGTATATCTAATGTATATCATATATACCTATATTAAATCTGTACACTATACCTACTTTATTTTACTGCACTGCACTATTAAAATAATTTTGCGATTTCGCTAAATAAACGAATCAATTTACAATGGAATATTGCATTACAACAAAATTAATATTATATTAACAATTAACATTACCATTTATCAATATTATTATTTATCGATAAAATATATCTACCAATATCATATGTATTATGAAATAGTTATTGAAATAAATATATATATATAGGTAGGTTTTTATATAAAAATATAATTATATTATAATTATTATTAAATCTTTAATTATATATTTATATGTACATTTAAAAATTTAATGAATTATATTTTTATAATATAGGTACCTATAAAATTCATTTTATTTAAAATTTTATTATGATGCTTGTTTTGCGTACTTAATTAAAAACTTAAGTAATATGAATCATATGACTGTATAATAAATTAAGAACTATCATTTTAATAAAAACCATTTAATATAATAATAATATATAGGTAGTTATATGCTTAAAATCTATATTGTATAATGTATTATATGTATAAATATCAAATATAACGCTTAAAGATGTAATGGTTTAAATTAAAATTAAAATAAGTATTTGATTTGTTTTTATTTTAAACATTATATAATATAATTACTAGTCGGACAAATTATACTATCAATTGAAGTATAATGTTTCGTTAATTTGAAATATGTTTAAATATTATAAAATTAGTAACAAATTATTAACGTCTAATACCTAAAATTTTCTAAACTTTTTTTTTTAATCTTCTGTTTAGATAAGTTTGACAGCATTCAAATCATTTAGTCGTAAACGCGAAATTTTTGTTGCTCTAAAATATTTATCCAAAATCCTTTTTCCGTTACGACGGTGTTGAGAGTTTACAGAAAATGTATTCTGTTTTGTCTGCGATTCACTGTTGCCAATCTCAATGGCACCGTACCGATTACAACAATCGTCGACTGTCTCAAAGAGTTTTTTCGAACGAATATAAAAGTCGGACGAAACGTTTAAATTAGCTTTTATTCGTTGGGATAATCGACCCGCAGTTGATGCTGCAGGAATTGGAACAACAGGAAAGTTTACTTGAGATCGTAATTTGATTTCAGATTTACGGTCAATGGTGTTATTTGATGATGGATCATGACCAGATAAGGACGAACTGCAACTAAAACGAAAACCATAAAATATAAAAGATGAATAATTATTATACATAATTCAAAGGCGTCTGTTCAATTACCAGACAGTTTAAATTTAATTAATTAATTTAGGCAAATTTATTATTTAAATAATTTAGTTAGATGAAAAGTTTTTTTAATTATTTGAAATTATTGTATATAAGTGATATTTATATAAGATGGATGCTAACACGTTAATATAAAATAATAAATTTTATGAATAAATAACCTATTTGTGTATTTTGCTTTATTAGAGCTGTTAGCTGTCTAGTTATTGCACTGATTTGGCAATTCAGTTTTTCATTATTATAGTTATAAATTATTTTATTATAAGTAAAAATATTATGTGAAATTGCTTAATAATACACATGTGACATGTGTTAAAAAAATAGTTGAATAAATATAAATTAGAAAAAAAATAACATATTATTATAATCTCTGGAGGTGTTAAATTTTTGCAGGGATACAAAGAACCAGAGAAAACTCTTTGCGTTACATTAGGTGAAATAATAATTGGAATTTGAACTAACAATTCATCGTACAGAATATCGGTCGATTTTATTCTTCAAAATAAATAAAAACATAATTTCGGAATAACATAGCTATTAAAATGACACCTTCATATTATACTATCAAATATATATTTCAATGTTAAAAAAATTAACTTCAAGTAAAATAAAATACCTATATATAATAATTTAAATAGGAGTTTTTTTGATAAAAAACGATATCTATTAATTAATGGTGATTTATTATTATTTATACTTGTACCTCGATGAAAACTCCGTACGAATGATATTGTGCGCATGATTATTCTTCAAATGATCGTTGTAAACTGAATTATCAGTGTTGCAAGGAGTTTTATTAGTTAGCGGTGTCCTTGTATTTTTAAGTTGTTTACTTACAAATTCTTCGTGTAAAATACCAAATGGATAACGTTTTTTTATCCTATAATGTTTATATATAGGTACATATATAAATTATTATTTTATTAATTGTAAGAAATATCATTTTTGATAATTATTATCAATTTAATTATCCTTACTGCACTGATTTATACGGATTAACGTTTTCTTTATTTTTCATTAATTGATCTATAAGAAAAATAACGAGTTGATAACCTAATCATATTTTATATTTTGTCATATAATTAAATAATATATTTTTTATTTATATAACTATTTCAGAATTGTATACTCTTTAATATTGTAAAATTAAACACTACACCAGTACACCTCATAAACAACATCACGTCATACCTTTACTAATCAACAGATTTTCATTTTTATGAATAAGTCGATTGGATTTAAGATCAGGCACATTACTCCAATTTTTGTGATCGGCTATAGGATTATTGTTTTCTAATTTATCAATTGAATATTCTCTTAAACATTTTAATTGCGTACTAAATATAAAAAATAAACAATGAATATTAAAATAAAATATTGCACATCATATACCTATGTTACAACATTCATACCTATATGTTATTTATATAGGATTTATATTCTAATTTTTAGTTTTTAATAATATTAGTATAACTTTTAATAATATTTTTTTAGAAAAATTTATAAACTGACAAAAAACGGGTGTTGTTATCTATTAATTTAAAAATTAAAATTGCGCAATACAAATATTATATACCTGCATGAATGAATAATTATTTTTGTATGTAGGTAGGTACTTTTTACTAAATTAAAAAAATTAAAAAGTGTTAGAAAAAAAACATAATTACAAATATTAACAATTTTATTGTTTACAATACTTTTTAATATAATTTAATTCAACTTACATTATACTTAATGTTGTACTAATAATAAAATATAATATAGTTAATATAGTTATGTCACTTACGGTTCAATATATTCAGATTGAACTCTATTTTCCAAATATTTTGTTTTATTTGCACCTATATGTAGAAATTATTTTATATTTAATAATATATAAAAAAAACTTAAGCGAACAGACTTATATTATTTAAAATTTTAAAAAAACTAACATTGTTTAAAACAAATGTTCTTTACTACTGATTCAAATTTCTTATTGATAACACATAAATTATCATCGGTTACAAATAAATTGCTAAATACATCATCATTTATTAACCTTAAAATACAGTAATTTTTTGTAGACAAGTTAATAATTATTAACACAATAATTGAATATACCTACTAAACTTACTCATTGTAACAGAAATAATTATTTAAATTGTGTTTTCTGGATTTATTAAATTCATATATTTGATCTATTGTAATAATAGCAGCATAAATCAGCAATTAGTTAATTTAAATTTCAAAATTACAAGTAAATTACATCCTACCATTGTTTTGACTATTAGTTGGTGTTTCAATCGATTCACTGGCAATTTTTAATTTTGGAATTCTACTTTCGTTGAAACTACTTTCCATATTATCTTTATTTTCTTCTATATATAGTTTATTTATTATTTTAGGATCTTGATCTTTTGAATAAACATTATTACATAAATATTTTTCAATATTCATCTGTATTTTGTCTTTTTTTGAATATTTGGAGTTTTTGGTTGCTTGTTTCTTCAAATAATTTAAGGATTATAATTATAAATAGGTACTTACATAATAGTATAAAATAAAATATTACATTTTATATTATGTATACTTTTATCGGTTGTGGAGACATAATCGTTTTTAACGGCGATTTCTGGAAACAATTTTCTTCGCTTATTGATTCTTTTATGTGTTCTTCTCGATTACTTGGTTTAAATAGTATTTCTACATCGATTCCAACTACATTAACATATAACATAAAATTATATTGCAAATAAATAAAATCAAAATAAAGATATTAAATTTAGATACTTATTAAGTTTTATTTGTTCAATGTTATATACTGGTATAATAATACCATTTTAATATATAAATATTAAAATATACATACCCCATTGATCACTTATTAAGCAAACAGTAACTGTATAGTCGATTTTATCTAAATACCAATTATGTTCTAAAGAAACATCCATATTAATACCTCCTCCTTTTTCTATAAATTCTTCGTTCCTACTTAAAATAATAATTTTCATGTATAAATTATGCAATAAATTATTATTGTATTTTATGATATCTATCTCTAAAAAACTAATACCAACCGTATTTGTTGAACTTTTAGCAGACGATTATCTGAATCACCTACTAAAATTGATACAGTGTAAAATCTTCCTGGTTTAAAAATATTTTCGTAATTTATTAAACTAATTTTTAAATTGATAATATACAAACATTCATTAAAGGATAACCAAACTTTATATTTTGGAATTTGTTTAATAAATTTGTGTATATGGTTCCCAAACGGGGGAAGTCGATTAACAAACTGAAATTTAAATATGTGCTATAAATATTACAAAAAATAAAATAATTATTAAAAAAATATAATATTTTAAATAATTTGTAAGCTTGATGATTACATATTAATTTTCTATTAAAATGTTTATTTGTAAATAACGTTCATCATTATATTATGTTTCAACTAATTGCTTAAAATCATTATTCATTATTTATTGGGTTTATATATAAATTACATATAATATAATTAAAATAATTAATCAATTTAATTAATTATAATTGATAAAGAAATTTAGCTTTTAAAAATATCACAATTATATATTGATATTTCAGATATTGACGTATTGTAATATATTATGGTAATATATCATTAATAGATAATTAATTATTATTATAGGTACGTTAATTTTTAAAAATTTCGAATCAATTTTGTCATTTTTATTTAATCTTATAGGTACATAAGTAATTTGACCCTCGAGTCAAGGATAATAAAATAAAAGTTGTGTCCTATAAATGTGGTGTCATCATCACGACTTCTATAGCCATTTATGGGTTTATAAATATATGTACAATATACATTATATATAAAATTAAATTAACATCTAAATAAATATAATATGCAATAATAATATAACGATATTCGAAGAATATTGTGAATAAAATATCTTAGAATAATATATTACCTATGTCTAACGTATAATTATATTTTCCAATATTTTCATTGCGTACACAACTCAATGAAATAGTGTATAAATAATAATATTTTCACTATTTAGTCAATATTATATTACATTATATTATAAGTATAATTATATTTATTACATTATATAATATTATAGAGTATGTAGACATAGTCAGTTAGTCACATTGACACATTGTTTATAATACTCACTCGTTCTAAATCTCTAGGGTGTGTGTCTCTAATTGATTGTAATGTAGTTATTCCATTTAAAACAAAATATTTTGATAACACAGGTCCTATTTTGGGGATAAGTTTTGAAACAAATTTTGACTGTTCCCACAACTTCGTTGACACACATTTTGCTAGAATGCATGATACACGAGCAATATTGAATTTTGTACCTCTAAATGTGATTTCTCTTAAAGCTAAATAATATATATAATACATATTATGTTTCATATAGAATAATATATTTCATAAACTACATAATTATTTTAATTATACCTTTAGTAAGCCGAGTTGAAATTAAAATTATTTTATTCGCATCTTGGAGTAACGAACTTTCCGTAATATTTAAAGTTCCTAAAGTTGCTTGTAATAAACTTTAAATGATATATTATAATGTAGGAATAAAAAAAGTTAATATGTATAAACAAAACTAATTAAATTGAAAATATGTAAAATAATTAGATTACCAGTTAATTTTCGATTCTCGAGTATTTATTCCTTCTTGAATAGGAAATCGTATAACTTCTGAATTTGATAATTTATTTTTATTTAAAATATTTAATTTTTCTTTTTCATTGTTTCGAAATTTGATGCATTCAAATTCTTTGGAGTAAGACAATATTCTAATTATATCATTTAAAACTTCATTTCCTTTTAACTATATATATATTTTAATAATATAATAATAATGGATTAGTTTAATAAAATTACAATTAAAATACCTAAGACCTAACTCATGCAAAATTTTTATAATAAAAATTAATTTTATTATAATTATAATATTAATAGAGAATTAACTACAATTTTTTTGTATAAATTTACTTAAACATAATATAATTTAAATCTATTAAGACATGTTTAAATAAATAATTTTTTCACCATTTGTTTTATAATATTTTTAATTAAATAATAATTATTCCATTATTCAATATTAATATTTATTTTATTTTCGTGCAAATATTGTTAAATATTTAAATAGGTATTTTTAAATAGGAGTGATAATATTATTATAATTAGAGATAATATAAATAAAAATATTAAATCATACACTCATAAACAATTTTATCGTTTTTATGTTTATTGAATACTTGGCCATTATTTCGCCTTCTGGTTTTGATGCAATTATATTGTTTTCATCATTAAAATGAATTAACCCAGTGCATGCCAATATCTTTATATTTGTTAAACATAAATCTAAAATGTTTAATATTGTATTAAAATTAAGATATTATATATATATATTATATAAAATCGTATACCTACTTAATAATAATATGTAATTATATAATATAAATATATATTATATAATTAGTAGTAATACCTATTATATAATTATAATAATTTTCTAGTTTTGATATGGAAAATTAAGAAAACACGTAATTAATATTCAAACATTTAATTTTACTAATTTTTTAATATAAACAAAAATAAAAATCTTAAATGCAATTAATTTGTTAAATTATAAGTTGTAATGATATATATATATATATATATATAATTTACTTCTTGTAAATATTACATATTGATATATTTTATAATTTTATACCTTAAATGTAATAGGTAAGTACTAACTAAATTAAAAAATTATTTTTGTAATTTATATACTAACTTTGTAGTCTATTTTCTATTTCATTAATATTATGTGTTCCGATTATTCCATATTTTATTGGCGATTGACAAGCTCGGACATATAAAAATGTCGATTTTATCCAATTCATTGTAGTCGTTATATTATGAATTGTACCCAAAAATATCTCTGCATTCAAATGTTCAATGAGGTGTTTATGAAGATGACTTTCCACAAATTGATTACCATTCAATATTTCATCATAACGAGCCTATATAAAATAATAATTACAATATCTCTAAAACAATTAAACAATTATTAGTACCTATTTAATAATTATATTATTAAAGTAGTACTGTAGTATAGTATTAATAAAGGTATTAGTAATTTTAGCAATTTATTAGTTTCGATTTAGTTCAGAGTTTGAAGTTGAACTCTTTAAAAATCATTAAACAGTCAAAAATGTTATAAATTATAGATATATAGATGTAGAGCATATTATGAAAAATAATATAGTTATTTCCAAAATATTTACCCCAAATGCATTTATTCCAATAATAGGCTATAACCTATAATAATATTATTACTAAAATATGCGCATAATAATAAATGTTATAATTATTATTTATTAGACATTTTTACATTCGTAAAATATACATAAACAAAATTATTTTATGTAGTAAAAATTAATATAATCAAGTCATTTTACATTAAAAATATTATATAATTATATACCTAAATAGTAAAAAATACATTTTTACCCATGTTGTTATTCTTAAAAATAAGTAATAAACTAATAACTAATAACAACTTATTACTCATACATATTTAGCACGTTTTATTTTCTATACAATTACTATGACCTATTTCGAAATTGTTTACAAAAAGTTTATAACTATAGGTAACTTATAAGTTATAACTACTATTTTTATCTAACATGCAAAAATCAGTATAAAAATTATTTAAAATATCTTATAAGTGAAAACGTTAGTTTTTGCAATTCTATTTTTAATTCGTTTTGGATATTGTTTTATTAATAATTATTATAAGGCCGTATTCATGGTGAAATTCGGGGAACTTATGGCGATATGGCCCCAATAAATAATTTATTTATAGCTAAAACCTCCTTAAAAAAATAGAGTACCTATACCTAATTTTTATTACATAAAGATTTTATTTTACACGAGTACTAACAAGTTTTATATTAAATATTTAAGCCTTCCCCTGATATTTTTCAAAATATTTAGGTACTAATGACTTATGACTGTTTATTTTATCCTATTATTTTATGATTTATGTAATTTTCTATGATAAACCAAATTATAAAAAAAAGACGAGCTGATACTCCTGCCGCATGGATACACATACAGATGTGTCGTGTGCAAATCATAGTGTTTAATTTTAATTAGAATTTGAATTCAATGATAAATCCATTGCAATCGAAAAACGAATGTAGGAAATAGGAATTGATTAAAATATTAATATTTTTATGACATATTTAAAATACAAAATTTTACCACATATATATCATACATAAATGAACAAAATCGACAATTTTCAAGTCTCTTAACTTCAAAATTGCCCCAGTAATCGTCAAAACTTGAAATCGAATTCGTCAAAATTTCAGTTTTCGTAAAAAATGCCGTTATTTCGTCATTTTCTCTACAACATAGGGTCAATTTTGAAAAATTCGAAAAATGACATAATAAAGTACCAACTACATTTAATTTTCTACTGAAAACCTATACTATTCGTAAATATAGGAATATTATTTCTGGTCGAAAAAATGTTTTCATACATAAAAATAAGAAAAATCCATATAAATACTTTAAATATTGATTTTACTGAAATTTCAATTTTAAACACCTATAAAAAAAAAATTAGCATTAGGATATTTCTAATATTTTAATATGATGTTAAGCAATATGTAAGTATACTTCAGTAAAATTTTCAGACCTAAATGCCCAAAATTTCCAATTTTATCAAACATTATAATATTATATACATAAAAACGAGAATTTTACAAAATCTTCAAAAACCTATATTTTATAGAAAAATTAAAGTAACGGTTTCAAAATTTTACCACATCTATATATTACCTATTTGAATACCCAATAAAATTTTAAAGTCTCTAAGTTGAAAATTGCACGAGTTATCGTGAAATATTGAAATCGAATTCGTCGAAATTTCAGTTTTCGTGAAAAATGCCGTTTTTTCGTCATTTTTTCTACCGCTTAGGTTCAATTTTATGAAATGCGAAAAGTAACCTAAATAAAGTACCAACTACATCCACTTTCCAACCAGAAACATATGCTATTCGTGAAAATCGGAGCATTATTTCGATTAATAAAAGTGTCTACAGAATAATAAAAAAAAAAAAAAACCACATATCACTATAAAACCAATACATTCTTCGCTTCCCTCAGAATCTAAAAGACACACATCATTGTAAAACCAATACATTCTTCGCTTCACTCAGAATATAAAATATATATGTTATAAATTTAATTGTATAACAATTTTCGTCATACTAATAAATGTAACTATGTGTATAATAATAATAATATAGTCTGAACAAATTACAATGAGATAATCATAACTACACTTTGGTATTTATGATATAAGCATATTATAGCCTGGTTTTTATTTTTGTGTTATTATTATTTTTATAAAGCGCATTGTTGACAGAAAGGTGTGTGCGATCAATCTACTTTCACACTAATTCCAAGTAAGGTTTTGCCATTCACAAAGGTCATACTATAACCTCTGTAGGATATAATATGTAGGTATATGTCTTAAATTATACATAGTATATAATCCTAATTCTAATTTTTTATTCAAATAATAACATTTATTTTGCTATATTTATTTTACAATATATTTTACACTCAAAAATATAGTATTCATTTAAATAATAATAATTATAGTTCTACCTAATTATTAGATAAAGCTTTAATATGTATTTCATTGAAATGTTCGCTGTCATTTTTATTCTTTTTTATAATTTATTAATATAAATTATAAAAAATAAAAATAAATATAAATTATATATTAATATAAGCTAAATGTTTAATAAAATATTTAAACTCACATTTAAAAATTAAAAGTATAATTTATATTTTATATTTTGAAATTTATACATAGTAAATAATAGCAGCATACTATTATATAACGATTATTATTTTTTAATAAAACTACCTAGGACAAATCTACAAAGTACCATATCTGATATCTATAACTATAAAATAGTATGTTATGTTTCACTATTGTTATACTATAATTGTCCATTATATAATTCTAGAATCGTGTTAGGATTGAATCAAAATCCTTAAAATGAATATATTTCACTCGAAGACAATGGTGATAGGCGACTATAGCTTTAGTTTCCTTCTTAATCACAATTTACATCTCTTGAGTACTACGTATTTTCTTCCGGTTAAATCGTAAATTCGCAACCTCTATAACCGAGTCCAGACTTATTTCTCATCGATCATTTCCTAATATAGAATTTATACATATGGAGCCACTAGCTTATAAAAATGTAATATGTTATAGTAATATAGCTCATGATTACATATTGTTTGCTCAGTATATTATAATGTAGACAATAGATCGTTTTTCGAATATTTATTCTATTACTAGATTCTAGTTGCTGATCACAAAAGAAAAGAAAATAATGAATGAATCAGCAAACGTTCAATGTACCTACTACTAGTTAAGTATGTTAAAATCCCCGTCTCTTATTGCATGTGTAAATTGCTACAATATTTACACAATAAAATTCAATTTAAAATAATTACACAAGTCTATGCCATGAATATATTAATAAATATATTAACTTTATTTTTTATACAACAATGTTTCCATCATTATATAAAAAATATCAACTCTTTATTGTCATTATAATTAAAACTAATAAAATTATATCAGGTATACCTTCTTACACTGTTGAGAAATATTCAATAATATTTAAAAAAGATTAAATTTAGTAAAATAGAAATACTGAATTACTGTTTTTTTTTTTTTTTTTAATTAACTATTATAATAATTTATAATATGTATACTTTTACATAATAAGTACCTATTATAATTATATTATAATTTACATATTATTTTTTTAAATTATTAATTATTATCTATATAGGTATACCAACTACCGATAAAATAATATATCAAAAACAATTAGAAAATAGATACAATGTGATTCATCGTATATAAATATTATATAATGATAAATTATTATTTGTTTACAATATTAAATCAATACATTATATATTAAATTTGTTTAATTAATATACATATAATATAAAATAAAATTTATTAAAATTGTATTATTTAAAATAATTAAACAAATATATTATATATAGGTATATATAAGATTATAGGTAGGTAAATCATTTTAAAGTATTTATCTAATAATTATAAACTTATAATATTATATTATATTAATTAGGTACAATTTATTAAACATAATAATAATACAATTAAACTTAATATTTATTTATAATAAAATTATTATTAAAACTCATAATACGAGTACCATGTTAAATAATCCTTATAATATTAAGAGTATAATTTAATATAATCTAAAATTTTAAATCAATTTAATAAATGGTGACATATGGCAATATAATTTTTAAAAAAAATTACCTTCAAATTGTTATATGAATGACTGAATTATTTATTATTTTATTATTGAATTGTTTAAATATCAAACAACAAGATTATACATTATACTTATACCTATATATAATTAAACATTAATTTTATGATAAGAGCTTGGATTTATATGTATTAAAAAATATATAATATGTAATAAATATTTATTTTATATGTAAAAAGAAATAATTAAAATATAGAAAAATTGTCCGTATACGTTGATGAAAAAGCATTTAAAGATTTATTTTCCAACTTGGAGATTGGAATATCCTCAAAAATAAAAGCACGACAAAGATCGGAATTAAACGGCGACTTTGTAGAACCTGAAAAAATGGTCTGAGAAAAACGACTATAATTATTTTGTGTGTGCACTTTTGGACAATTAAAATGAGATCAAGTATATAATTTACGACTGGAAAAATATACAATTCTACAATATCGTAAATTATCAATATTGTTTTAATATGTAGAGAAAAATAGAATTATTGAGAAACATGTAAAAATATTTAATATTAAGTATAACTCATTTTATTATAAATCATTTGAAACGAATTTATCACTTGCCTAAATTTAATTATCTAGTAAGAGTAATAATATTTGTTTACATATAAATCCAAACCCTACGTACGATACATATCTATTGTTATATAGCAATTCATTATAATTGAATTGATTTTAGATTTAGTATTCACTGTTTATTTAGTATTTATTACTTGAATCTTGTAACACTGAAGATAATTATATAAATAATAAACATTAGAAATTTTTATTCTGATTTACTTCTAAATTGTAACAAAATTTTACGTTAAAAAAAAATAATACTTATTATTCAAAATACTTAATATTTAACTTAAAACCAAACCTAACGGCGTTAACGTATGATTAATTTAAATAAATAAAAACATTAATCAATTTTATTTTATTATAACCACTAGTATAACTATTATTAATAAATTACTATAAAAATAAAAAATAATTGTACATTCCTATATATATATATACATATATTATAGAATCCCCATAAAGTATATTGTATACATTTTTATAATGAATAAATCACATAATTATATAACCGCGATTTAATAAGTTATGCAGCTTTATGCCATCATTTAATATTCAATAAACAAAATCTTAAAAAAATTATATTTTAATCACTACTATAATACAATATACTTTGCATATACGAGTATAAGCGATAAAGAATAGTAGGTACCTATTATATCATCATTCGAAAATATTATATCATTTTCCTTCAGGCATACACACAATAAATTACTAGGTGGCCCATAAAAGATACAACCTTCTCTTGATATAAAAAAATTATATTATTTATTTTTCTTTATACCTATTTATTAATAGTAAAATATCCTATATTTCTAATTAAATCTATTAAAATAATTTAATTATTCAAAAAATAAAATAGTATTTATAAATAGTATATTACATACCTTACATACCTACTCGTTTAGTAGGTATCTATTGTCTAGTATTTTAGTTCCAGTATTAATAACTCGAAAAAAAAATGTTATTTTTAATACATCAATATTTTAATTAAATATCGATATTTATTACATAAATTATATATGTGTATATTACCTACGAGTTTGTTACCAAAATAAATATAATGTGGTTCTATATTTCTATTATATATTTTTAATTAATACATAATTGTATTATTTTCAAATAAAATTATATATTTTCTTTAAAAATATTTCACTTCTCAAAAATAAAATATTGTTATAAAACATTGATTTCTCTGAAATTACAGGGTAGTTTTCCTAGTAAATATTTACAAATGCTGTTATTATTAAAATATCACCATACACTATATTTTAATAAGAATTATGCCGTTTTTGTTGGTTTATCTAGGAATGACACTATGACAGGAATAGGAATATGTAATTATTATTGACAAGATAGTGGTGGTTTGCAATGTCGGTTGCGCGTCGAGATCAAAGGTTAACATTACGTGTAGATTCGACAATGCGAAGAAAGCATAACGTAACATGCAATACTAAGGAGTAGGTAATCATTCATTTATTCCTATAGTATATAGACATAGATAATGGATTAAGTTAATAGCACATTCAAAGATTCTGAGTATATAAAATAAAAATAGGCCATATAATAAATTTGACCCTTACGATAGGGCTTGTTTTTGAAACTATGAACCTATTTATTATACAATTGTTTTATTAACAATTTATGTAGGTTAACATAAATTATTATTACTAAGACAAATTATTATGACTCTGGGATGTAATTAATGACCTTTAAAAAGTGAGAAAGTATAATAGATATTAAATTAATAGATTAATAAATTTTTATCTGTAATAAAATACGTATGTAATATTAATACATTTATATTTATGAGTATAGAGAAATTAATTATATTTATATATAGGTATATGTAAATATTTAAATATTTATATAAGTAATCTTTAATTAATAAATAGATACCTAAATGATACTAATAATAATATAATTATAATTCTATATTATTTAAAGAAAAACAATAATTTATGATATAATAACATTCTAATTCTAGAATTGATAAATCAAATATATTTTGGAATCAAAAATGCGTTAATGCATATAAAATGTATAAAAATGATAAATATTAGTAGTTTACATTTTACGAATCTTTTTATTCTTAAATATTAAATGTAAGTACTAAACAAATAATTGGTATAATTATTATAAAATGAATAAAAAATTATTTTTGATTTGTATTTAATATAATGTTGTACCTACGTTACATACTTCCCTATTCCTAACATCTAAATATATTTTGTAAGTAAAAACCTATACCTATATAATTTATGCAATCGCTAATTTGTAATACATAATTTTTATACCTAAATATCAATAAATTTAAAATATATTATTATTTTCATCTAATATATTTAAATACTATATTATATCTATATTTAAATATATTCTAAATATTTGATCATATAAAATTATAAATCAAAAAATATGTACCTATCTAATATAGGTAATGTATTATAATACATTTAAAAGAAAAATTATAAATTGTAAACTTACATCAGAGAAAACATCAATAATTATAATTTAACCAATCTTCGGATTGTAAAAAAAAAAAAAATAATAAAATAAAAAAAAAACATAATGTTCAAATATAAAACTAAAATTGGGTATTTAAAATGTAATTTAAATATTATTATTATATTAAATATAAATATGTACCTAGGTATATAAATATAATATTCAAAATACATAATAATATATTTTTATTAGACTAAACTAATTTGTATCATTTTTTACATACATATATATATATAATAATATACTATTATTAAAAGTAATATTTTATACTTATTCAAGATATGTATCAATTTTTATTTTTTATTGAGAATCTCATATAGATACCTATACTTTCCTTTCGGGGCGGAGCAAAATTTTACTATAGGTACCTAAATTATATATGGGTGAATGGAAAGGGAGAGGTTCATATTTAAAGGAGACCCAAGTGGATATGAAATCAATTACAAATGTTTGAATTCACTGTAAACATCATATTACTAAATGCTTAAATATTGCCATATACCTACTAAAAAATAACTTTTTATTCTTACAAAGATTTTATCTTTCCTGAAACTATTTTAAAATTAAAAAAAAAAAAATAAATAAAATTATGGATGTAAAAAAGGAATTATTTTGTTTCATTTTATTCACGTGGATAATGTTGATTGATTGCCGTCCTCAAGGGGAATCTACAGTTAAAACTTCTGAAAAACCTGAACCAGTAAGTTTACATTTTATTATTTTAATATAATATTATTCTAAATCTGAATAATTTATTTTCAAATAGCAAAAAGAAATAAATTTATATTTTTTATTCTATTATAAAATATATTTATCTATTAAATTACTTTTACTGATATTTCAATTAAAAAAATAATAATTTAAAAATTATTAAATGCAATTCAAGTAGGAAAGCCGTAGAATATTATATTATAGGAATTCTTTGTCAGAACATTAAAGAGCATATATAAATATAACATACTCATTTAAATCTAAAACAGTAATCAGTAATACCTATAATGCTTATAAGTTATAATTAATAAAAAGTAATAATTTTTAGTTAATTCAATTTCAGTTTAAATATAAAATATAAATTAATTCGTAATTTAATTTAATTATATTTGATTATACAAATCCAATTATTAATAAATTTTTAAAAACTTAAGATATAAATATAATTAAATAATATGAATCATTTTTAGATATTACTATAAATCCTATAAAACAATATCTTAAAAATTTTTTATACTTTTATAAATATAAAATAAATATTATATATTATATATATATATAAATTTTATGTATATTTCAATAATCATGAATTATATTAATATAGTCAATATAAATAAATTATATTTAAATATTTTTTATATTGTAATTGTTTTATTTTAGAATAGAAATAAGTTGAACTACGTAGTAAATAATATATCTAATATAAATTATAATATACGAGAACTTCATTCATATGATTTAAATAATGTACTGTTGTACCGAAATTTAATAATTTTCAAATTTATCAACATTTTTAATAACATAAAATATAAGTACCATTATAATCATATTATATTGGACGTAGGTATTACAAATATATCGCATGTGTTACAAATTATTAATATATTAAAATAACGATTTAGTAATTATAAAATGTTTTACTTTTATTATCTATTAGGTACCTATATATATATAATAATGCATATTTAATTTAAAAAATATATTACTAATATTAATATTTAAATCATAATTTTAAACTTTAAAATATTTTTTAGATATAAAATATTGTATCTATATGTAAAAATTATAATAGATACTAAATATCTAAAAGACCTAAGTATTTTAAATAAAATAATTGTTAAGTCTTTACAATTATTTTATTTAAAATTTTTAATTATATTTAATTATTCAATAATTCATAAGTCAGTCAATTTTTTTTTAGTAAAGAAGTATTTTAAAGTATACACTGTTTAATTATATACAAATAGACGTTATAATAAACACATTTAAAATCATAATTAACCACCCAAGAAGAATTAATGCGGCAACCACAAGTTAGAAAAACTATTAAGGTACGTTTTCGGTTTTCCTAGGTGCGTCTGGATACGCAACGTCCGGACGCAGTGTTTGGACGTTGCGTCTGGACGCCTCGGTGTTACTGTTTTCCTACACACGTCAGACGTGTTCGATTTCCAAGGAAAACTATATTAATTCACCGAAATCAAAAGTGTTTTCATTTGCTAATTTTGTATTTTATGGAGTGTATTTAAAGTCTGTCAATTTGTAAAAAGGCTCATAAAAATATAATATATTATTATATTACATTATTTTTTATTTTTACTATTATTAATTTTAAATTGTAGGTAGGTACTTATTAGTTCTTCCAATTTGTTTCCAAATTTGGTCTTTTTTAATAATATTTTTATGTTCTGGATGTATACTATCAAACAAAATATTGTTCAATTGTACATTTTCCAATAAAAATTTGTCCTCAGCAGACGAAAAAACAAATTTTGTAGTTGCTTTTAAGTTTTAACATTGTATTATGTTATTCTGACGGTGCGTCCGATGCAAATGACTGGTCTCGGAGCAGTCGCAATACGGGACGCAGCGTCCACTTTCCAGACACACGGCGTCTGACGCACCGAGGAAAACACTTTCAGGTAAATCGTATAAACCTACATATACCTACGTATGGTACCTACATCGCGTCAGACGTAATGTTCGGACGCAGCGTCTAGACGCGCCTAGGAAAACGTACCTTTACATGTAACATTGCAAAATTGATTTTTGCTTTTATATAATATTATAATATATTATAAATACTAATAAAATAAATCGTGAAATAATATTATGTTATTCAAAAAGAAAATAAAAGATTTCCATGTATCATTAAAAAAAAAAAAAAAAAAAATGATTTTTATAACTTTGAATTTTTTTTTCTAGTATGAATATCAATACAAAGTGGAAGATCAACCAAGTGGAAATTACTTTGGCTTAAATGAAGTCGGAAAAGATACAGGTCGCGTGGAAGGGTCATACTTTGTGTTGCTTCCGGATGGTAGGCTCATGACCGTTACATATTACGTTGATGGAGAAAGTGGTTTTGTACCAAAAATTACGTTCCAGGATAATGCTAGCCCATTTGGTAATAGTGGGACTAATGCACCAAATTCAAATGTATTATCGAGATAGAAAATAACTTTATAAGTATATAGAGTTATAATATAATATATGAATAACTATTTTTTTATAATGCACAATTACAAATAAGTTATCGTTATGCATATTGAATATGTTCTTCTGCACAACTTCACAATCATATTGTTATTAGTTTTTTAAACTATTAGTGCTCTATGATATAATTAATTCCTTTAAAAATATATACATATAATATTAACTATAAACAATAGACGTATTATTCATTAAAAATGAATACATTTTATAGAACTACATTTTGTATATTAACTTGTATTATACATATTAATTATTATATAAATTGTATAATAATATGTAGTATTATATAAATCGATATTAAATGCACTGATTAAAAATTTCAATCAATATAATTATACTATTTATAAATTTTGTATTTAATTATTATTACCGTAACCATTATCAACTTTAAAGTATTATATAAAAAAATATATAGGTATAGCTGGTTTTATTATCTAATATAGTTATAATAAATTACATTTTATAATATATAATATATTATAGTATATTATATTATAATTTATTAAATTAAAATATATAAATTTATAAAGCTGCATGTTGTTACGTAAGAAATTAAAAACAATTGCTCTCAAATTTCTAACTCTTTTCCACTCGCGGGTCACAAGTACGAGTAATCAGCATATTATTGTTATTGGTTATTATAAGGTCTATGTCCTCAGAATCGGCCATTTAAATTTTTTTTATCAAACTCAAGGCTTTCGATTATAATAGGTTTGTGCTGGATTGTGCCGTCTGTTCCGCCGTTGTGCTATAGTATATAGTTTTTAAGCGATGTAAGGGATAGTTCGCTTCTCCTACCGGCTCAGCTCACTCAAGCGACGCTTCGCGGCACTTCGTGAGCATGGGTGAAGGGACTAAGAAATACCAACCTAACACCTATTTGTGTAACCCTAATCCTGGTGCGGATAGTCAAGGGTTTTGTATGGCCTAAAACCTTCAAGGTTAGGTGGTGAAGCAAGTGAGGCGACGCTTCACTTAAAATATTGTAGTACATAATACTCAAAATGATTACTTTTTGGCTCACCGATAGCACATATTTAGTTAGTAATTTTTAACTTATTTATGATTTAATCTGGAGCAAAAAATCTCCTGTACGAAGTATAATATGAATAGTTTTCATACAATACAAGTATTATGATACCAATAGCCAATAGGCAATAATGAATTTGCCTCTGCGTAAATAAATGTGGTCAGCCCGCAACCACGGCTGTCAAGTTCAAGACCTGTATATATTATATAATATAGTTGTAGCGATGACTTTGAATTTGGCAATTTTAAATATAGAATGTGAGATAACTAAATCAATTAGTTATAATGAGGTCATTGAAGAATTTGCTGCCCTAAAAACTCATCGTAAAATATAAATGTTAATGTTTCTTTTGTTTAATTAAATGTTTCAATTTATATTATGTTCAAAACTTCTATGTATGATTATGTTGTTATTTTTTAATGATCATAAAACAAGGTAAATAAATGTTAAAATATTTGGGGCAACAAATTATATGTACCCAGGGCATCAAATCTCTAAATACGCCACTGCCTACTACCCACCTACTACCAGGCATGGCAGAAACCTAAAAGGTACCTAATAAAAATTTTGCCAACAGGTATCTCCGGTGCCACACGAGTAGTTAGGATTATGTCACCTGTATATATTATTCATTACTTCATTAGGTAGATACTATATCTATTACATATATAAAAATTGTATTTTATATTTTCGCACCTACTTGTATGATTTTTAATATTTTTATTCGTTTGTAATATTAATTTTTATATACAATATATGCTATAATGCTATATATTAATTGATAATGTAGGTGTACTATGTAATAATATATACAAGTATAGTACGTAATACATATTATTATAGATTTATAGCATACCTTCATTGTTGTTTTCGTCATAATTATAACAGTTGATAATGTATTAAATCGAGATCTTCCAGCTCTTCCAATCATTTGTAATATTTGAGATTCATTATACTCTTTATAGCCGTTAAAAGTATAACACTCTGTAGACTTTATTATTACCAAATGTGCAAACAAATCAACTCCTATTGCTATGAATTTAATAAAAAAAGAAATCATTGTTAATTGAATTACGATTTTAAATATTAACATTCTTAGACATATAAATATAATATAAAACATTGTATAATATTATATATTTATATAATATAATAATACCTATTGTACTAGAAGCAATTAGAATATACAAATAACCAATTCGAAACAATTTTTCTATCGCACACCTTTCTTGAGTGGACATGCCAGCGTGAAGGCAACCAATGCCTATTTTAATTAATTCTATAAAAAATTCAATTCAAGAGAAGATAATTTTATATCAATATTATACACTATTTTAAACCTATACTTATATATTATATAAATTATAATAAAAAACATCTACTCATATATTACCTAACCTCTATTCGTATAGATATGGAAATGGAATGTTATATTATATATTAAACCAAGTAATATAAACTAATAATAATATTAAAAAACATCATTACACTAATTTCGAAATTCAAAATCCATTATCAACTTTAATGTTAGTTTTTATTTTCATTAATAAATTAATTAATATTATTTCAGCAATTTAAATTCATAAATAAAAGTGTTTTGTACAAAAGAGAATAGAGAATTATTTCTTCTTTCAGTGGACTTTGCAAATAATGAAAATAATTATTGTGATAATTTAATTTCCTTAATTTAAAGAAATGTATCAGTAGAAATAATAACTTTTAACAGTAATGTTTTAAACAATAAGAATTGGTATTATTCATGAAATTATATTTATGAATGATATTATACAATAGTTATAGTATTTACTATTTTGTATTTCTGTATAATACGAGTACATTAATAGTAGTGTATTACTGAAAATAATAGTTTTTAAATTTATTTATTTGGAGTACCTATATATATATAAGTAACTCATAATTATAAATTTAACCATCAATGATGAAATATGTACTCGTAATATAACATTTTTGTCTTAAATAAGTGAAAATTGACATGTTGACAGTTTTTTCTTATAAATTGATAATAATTTGGCAGTTAACTTTTATCACACAATTGTACAAATGCCACCAAAAAGCATGGGACACTGCACATGATACATCCGTAATATAATTATTATATAAATGCCTCAAGTGCTGTCAATAAAATAAAAGAAATTATAATGTAGTTATTATTTATCAAATATTTAACGATACTATTGCTAACTTAAAAGTATTTAATACAAGTTTAGACTAACATAAGTAAATGACTATTCTATTTAAAATAAACTTGAACACTTGTAACTATTATAATATTTATTAAAAACCTAATTTAATTAATACAATTTTTATTTTGTATAAGTATTTTTTGAAATGTTTAAGTAATTTTAAAATTACTATATATAATTTCATACATTTTGATAATTACCAATAATATTATGTCAAAATAAAAATCGAAATTTTATAAATTAGGTAATTATAATAAAATAGGTACCTTTAATTTTGTTGTTATTTATTTCTTTTGAAAATTCGTTAATGTTTCTTTTTTTATCATCACTCAATTCAATTGTAATCTCTTTTATTAAAGTATTACAAGTATATTCTACACTTTTTCTTGTTGGACAGAATATCTATAAATTATTTTAAAATATAAATTCAATTTTAAGATACTAAGTAATTTATTCCTTAGTCCTTACTAATGTAGGTCGTCCATTTGAATATTGTTTTATTAATGATTTAAGTTTATAAGTAAGATTTATGTCAAATTTAAAACCAGTGTGCAAAAAATTATACCCTAATACAATTTTTTGTAGTGTCGCTGGTCTTTCGTCTTCATTACTTCTATAAAATAAAATTGAATAATAAATATTTAATATTATTTAGTATTTAGTATTAAATAGTATTTGCAATAATAATTAAGCATTTATTGAAGTTTTAATATTTAATTTATAATAAATGATTAATAATTTATAATAATTAATTAATAATAATATGTATCAATAATGAAATAATAATAATACTTCAAATAATATGCTGGGCGATTTTGATCATTATTCAACCATTTTGCGATGTCTTCAATATTTGATAATGTAGCACACGTGGCCACAAAACGTACCTAATGTAAATTGCAAAATGTCAAATCATTAAATTGTAACTATATAAATTAAAACGAAACTATAATTTAGTTCAATATACATTTTACATAATATAATAAGTAATTAATTACATTTTTTGTTATAATTTTCATTCGACTAATAATAGCTTCAAATATGGCTCCACGATTACTTTCATTAATTGAATGAATCTTTAAATATTAAATTTATAATGTTAATTATGTTTTGTTTAAATAATAAAATATTTGTAATAAATACTTCATCAATTAAAAATAGTTTGACCATGTCAACCTTATATTTGAATTTTATTAAAATTTTTGTCAGTGAATCCCATTTTTCCGGAGTAGTTATTATTAATTGGTAATTATTAAACAAGTATAAGTCATCAGTAAATTCAGTATTACCAATTATTTCAACACATTTAAGACCATAGATTGAAAATTTATTTTTCCAATTTTCATATCGTTCTGAACACAATGTTTTTATTGGGGAAACTATAATAAAAATTTACCAAATTACTAGTTTTATTTTTAAATTTTATTATGTAATACGACTATTCGAGTAATACCTATGTATATATTTAAATAATCTATATTAAATATAATATTAATAATATACCTACTCTATGACCTAACACCTAACACCTAACTACCTAAGTCATTTATTTTAATGTAAAAAATAATATATTTCAATATTTATAAATAATTAACATTTTAAAATTTGTAATACCTAAAAATGCAATATTATCGCATATCTAATTTAATTTTTGATATTATTTTTTGGTATTAATGATTATTTTCAATAAAAGAAACTATTTTCATGTATATGTAATATGAAAATTATGTTACAAATTAAAATCCTCCATAAATAATAGTATCTATCAGCTAATACTAGCACTTAAAAGTATTTACCTACCTTTTTATTAAAGATAAAATATTAAAATTAAATGAAATTAATTATATTAAAATTATAATTAAATTGATAAAAAAAATATGTTTAATAGAAATAAAAACTATAATGTATTCATTATACATTATACCTAATTATATAAAATTATAAAGTATAGAACATAATTTTTACCGTAAATAATTTTAGAATTTTCCAAATTATTTGAAAATTTTCCCAGTGATTCTAAAAAACGAATGATGGCCAGTTCAAAAATAACTACTGTTCCTGATCCAGTTGATGATACGACGACCGAATTATCTTAAAAACGCATGAAAATAAAATAAAAATTATGTAATTCAATTATCTATTTAAGAGCACGACAAAACCCACATATTTCTTTTCTTTGTCTTACAAAAATTCTTACACGCATATAAGATTGCAAATTTTCATAACCCAGTTTTAGTGCAGTTAATTTATACTTCATTCATTTATACTCATATTAAAGTAAATTTACAAATTTCAAAAATTGATAATAATAACAAAAACTGTGCCTAAGCATTTACTTTTTATATTTTAAACAAGTTATAGGTAAATATTATGAAATAAATAATGAGTTATTTAACTACTAAAGTACTAAGTATAGTTAATTTAATTAGCTTATTATTATTTAATTATTATTAGATATATGATATATCTAATAATAACTTACACATAGTTATAAATTATAATTAGCTAGGATATGTTATTTTTTTTATTTTTTAATATTAGATATTGATAAGTATCGATTGAAAACTGATTTGATTTAAATCAAATGAAAGTTTTTAATATTTGATTATTTAACCCTAACCTTCTATTTATTAAATATATTTTTGATTGTAAACAATAATTTATGTGTATTTATTTGAATTTTATATAAAATTTAAAACTATAAATATATGCGTATTCAACTTTTGATATGTATAAAAAAATTACTCCACCCATAAAAAAAAATAACGGTATAGATACGTGCTTCTGTTAATTCATAATTATATTATTTTTCAACTGTATTTTAGTAGTTTTACAGCTTTACTTATATTATAAAAAAACTTTTAATACATTTACACATAACCTAGTAGAAATTTAGCAATAAAAAAGCAATGAGTAGACCTCATTTTCATACTTTTGAAAACACTATAATTAGGTACACATTATTGTAAAGTTAACAATAACATTATATGTAATAATAATATAATATACTCATATATTATTTCTTATATGACATTTATATAAGGAATAGTAGATCATAGAACATAGGTATTATATTACAATATGAACTTATCATATTCAAAATAAAAATCTTATGCGTTATTAGGTATTTACAAATATATAATAAAAGAAGAGCTGATACTCATGCGCCTGCCGCAGAAAACAGGTATGCAAATCATAGTATTTAATTTTAATTAGAATTTGAATTCAATGATGAACCATTGCATTCAATAAAATTTTCAAAAAATTTCCAAATTTTTTGTATTTTCTATTAATTTTTATTGTAAAAGTATTGAGAAATAATAAGAAGAATATTGGTATGGATTCTAAGATTTTCGTTAGAATTAAAAATATCAACTTTAAACAGCTATAAAAAAAAAGTGAGATTTGGGATTTTTCTAATATTTTGTTATCATGTTGAGTAATATGTGAGTATACTTCAGTAAAATTTTCAGACCTTAAAACCCCAAACTGCCTCTTTTATCAAACATTTTATAGGTACATAAAAATGAGAATTTTACGAAATATTCAAAGTCCTATATTGTGTAGAAAAATTAACGTAACGGTTCCAAAATTTCATCACATATATATATAGATTACCTATGTGAAAACCTAATAAAATTTTCAAGTTTTTAACATTAAAATTGCCTGAGTTATCGTGAAATATCGAAATCGAATTCATCGAAATTTTAGTTTTGGTGAAAAATTCCGTTTTTTCGTTATTTTTCGTCGTTTTTCTATCGCATAAGGACAATTTTGAGAAATTCGAAAAATTACCTAAATAGAGTACAAACTACATCCTTACTCTACTTTCTCACCGGAAACATATGCTATTCGTGAAAATCGTAACATTATTTTGGGTAATAAAAGTGTCTATAGACATAAAAAAAGAAAAAAAGACACACATCATTGTAAAACTAATACATTCTTAGGTTCGCTCAGAATCTAATATATTTCATTAATTTCACTAAAAAATTCAAATAAAATTGTTATTAAAAATAGTTGAGACTGTCTATTTAAGTATGTCAATTTTTAATATTTGGGTAAATAACATATTAGTAAAGATTTGATTAAAATTTCAAACCATAAAACTCATAATTGTACATTTAATTAAATATAGTAATGAGATCAAATTATAATTTTGTAAAATTTTCTAAGATCTATATTTTGATCTATAATCAAAGTAACATTTCTAAAATAGTATCACACTATCAAGTATATAAAATGTCCGAGTATGTTAATTATTAACATTTTAAATATACTATGACTTATATTTCTTAAATTATTATAAAAAATAAGTAAATAAAAATCATTAAAATTATTGTTTTCACGAATTTCACTATTTTTCAATAGTTTTTCTTAACCTACAATAAAACCAATGAGAAATTCAAAAAATTAACATGTATACCCCATTAATTGTGATAAAATTGAAGATTGAACCACGCTTACTCTCAACTCTCATAATAAATATTTTCATACATAAATAAAGAACACACTTTGTAAAACACAGTCACACAGAAACAGAATCTAAAAATATCTCAATGTAAGTATGTAACAATAATTACAAATTTATAAGTAATTGATTTCATTCACATAATATAATTATATTGGACATTTAAAATAAATGGTGTAATATTAAAATAATTTAATTACCTGAATATAAAATAGTACCAATTGATTGTGTTTGTATTTTATCAAAGTACACATAATTTGAAAATATATGTTTATATTTTACAGCTAAAAAATTGTCAAACAAAATAATAATTTTTTATATTAATAATAAATATAAATTTGAAACTCAGATTATTTACTGATGGAATGTGGAAATTGGAAAAAATTCCTCCTATCGAGTTTTGGTTCTCTAAATAAATATTTATATTTTATAAGTGTTTAAAATCACAGGATATTGGTGGAACTGATATTGTTGTATTATTCAGGGATATGTCTAATATTTTTTTTTTTTTTTTTTTTTTTTTGAGGGGGAGAGGAATAATTATTTTATATAAAATAAACTATTTATGATTTAATATATTTTTGAATTCTGACATAAGACATATGTGACGCATGTGTAATAAGAGTATTAAAAAAATGTATTAAATCATTTTTTTTCCAAAATGATAAAAATTTCTAAAAGTTTTGAACACCCAAAAAGCCAAAAGTCTCACTCTGGGCACGCCTCTGGTTGAATTATTATAATAATTTGAATCAAAGATAATTACATATAGGTAATAATTAGTTATTATCTATTAAAGACAGTTATTGAAAAAAAATTATTCCGAGATCAGTTGTATTTTACATTAAATATGTAACAACTATTATAAATAGAAAGTTATAAAATTGATTAACCCTACACTGCATGAATTAAATTTCATCTCATAATCTCATAATTTCCATAAAAAAAAAAATTTCAAATCAATAAATGTAAAAATAGTATTGAAAAAATATTAGTTAGTAAAAAAAATGCATACCTATGCATGCTTATAAAATGACCTAAGTAATTGTATCACCGTAATAAACCAGTAAACCACCACATAATTGTATGATACGTTATGCACTAATATATATTTTTTTGTATTTATTTATTATGATTAATAAGGTATACTGGGTAAAAATTAGTAGGTATTTACGAATGTTGTCTAATGCATAGTGTATCACATGTGATACATTTTAGTATAATAGATAAAAACGGCGCAATTTGCAATGTACTCGTATGGCCCATGGATATAATCATAAAATCATAATAAATAGTGTACTTTCTGTGACAGACGACAGTGGTAGTTTTTAGTGTTAAATAAGAACTTAAGTAGTATGTAATATTAATATATTTTTTTTATTTTAAAAATACGGTAAATTACAGTTAATCGGTCATTATTATAGTAATGTTATAGGTACTGCAAAATTATACCTAATAGATATATTGTATTTTAATTAATAACAAATTATAGCTATAGCCAAATACCAACTTACGTAAATTATTTATTGGATATAATAAATTATTACAATTAGTTGAGGAGTTTACAGCTTCATTCATGTTATCTGCTAAAAATTAAATAATATATTATTTGTATAAGTACCTAAATGATTTAAATATTTAATGTTTCCTATGTTAGACCATTGTTAACCTATGTTAACCAATTGCGATTTAATAGACGTTTAAAAGTTTAAACAAATCAGTACATTTACTTTGATACTCCTAAGTCCTAACGCAGATTTAAACTTTTAAAAGTCAATAAATCATAAACGCTTAACTTCATAGGTATGTATCTTATGTACGTAGTATGTGGTATTGTTATGACTTATGAATATTAAATACCATTAGCATTAAGTATACTAAATAAAAAGCAAGGAAAGGGATACTGATTTGGAAGGGATACAGATGTAAAGAGGATAGTGTTGAATTTTGATAGTTTGAATTTTTAGTGTTAAATATTAAAATATAATAAGAAGAATCCATATAAATACTTTTAAGGGTCCCGGCTATTTATTAAGGAGTAAAATTCAAGCAATTTCTTAACATATTGATCAGTCGATTCGATGTTGTGTGATATGTAAATGATTATTATTAATTATTATTAGTGTTTTTCTAGTTTTAATATAATATTACCAAAATAATACCACGCACGCGCAAGTAAATGAGTTTATCGTACGATCATAATTTTGATGACAAAAACCATCTTTACAGGAAAAACTTTCATGCCCCACAGATAGTCCGATTTTAAGTTTTGTTTTAAAATTTGAAAAAGGAAAATTACTGGGCCGTTTGAATTCTGATTTTTTTTTAATAAAGTAAAAATAAGTAACTAGGTACTTTTAAAAATTCCAAAATTTTGAATAATTAATATGTTTATTACCACTATTGTAATTTAAATTTAGAAAATCGAACTTCAATATGCCCTGTAAGATGTCTTTATTTTTCAAATAAAATCACAAAAATCGAAATCGACTATTTTGTGAGGCGTGAGAGTTTTTCCCATGAACTATGTTTTTGTATTTAAAAACTCAACGTCGCAGAGCCCCTTAAATATTGATTTTACTAAAATTTAAACTTTAAACACTTATAAAAAAAAATTGATATTATTGATATTTTACTAATATTCGGGAAATAGCCAAATAGGTTAAGATATATAACAGTACCTATGCTCCAAGAAAATTTTCATATTTTTTTGTCTTATTTATTAATCATTATTTTAAAAGTATTGAGAAATAATAGAAGAATACATGTATGGATACTAAGATTTTCGATTAAACTAAAAATATCAACTTTAAACAGCTATAAACAAATTAAGACGTAAGATTTTTCAAATATTTTGTTATCATGTTATTATGTTAATTAATATCATTGATTATAAATACTATTATTATTATATTTATAATCAATGGTAATATGTAAGTATATTTCGGTAAAATTTCAGACTTTAAAACCCAAAATTGCCAATTTTATCAAACATTATGTAGGTACATAAAAACGAGAGTTTTAGGAAATTTTATCACATATTTACAATATATATATATGCACATATATATGCAAACACCCAATAAAAATTTTAAGTATCTAAGTTCAAAATTGCATCCACTTCCACTTTCCAACCGGACACAGCTATTCGTGAATATCAAAGCATTATTTTGGGTAGAAAAAGTGTCTACATACATAAAAAAAAGAAAAGAAAAAAAGACACACATCATTGTAAAACCAATAGTTTTTTTCGCTTTGTTCAAGATCTATAATTATTGATGGAAATACGGTGAATATGTAAAACGTAGCCTTGTAGGTACATTTTATATAAGTAGGTACCTAATTAGTATTACCTGTACTATTATTACTAACGACTATTAGTGTAATAGTATATAATTTGTAAATTTTATTATTTATTATAGGTACCTACCTAGGTAATTATGGAATAATAAATTTTACAAAATTTCATTTATTTGAACAAATATGAATTGGTTTCAATAATATTTACTCGTATTTATTGTTGAATAATTTTCATATTCACTGGCTTTATTACAGTCGTTCATTTTGAAGTAGGTAAAACAATACAATTTAAATATAATGATTCATATGAATTATCAAGTAATAAAATAAGTATAATATATTATTAGAAAATGTTTAGTATAAATTATATATTTTGTATTCTAAATAGTAAATTGTAGTCTTCCAGAATATATTATTAAGCAAAGAATTACTATAAACATTAAATAGGTACCTACCTAGGTAAGTTGTGTTACCTAAATAGAATGTGGTAAACTTAAATATTTTACACGGAAAATAAAAATATCTAGATTAGGTACATTGTTGTGTATTTTAAATTTAAATTATAATATGAATTATTAATATTTATTTTTAACTTTTTTTTTTATAGATACCTAAATATTTTTTATTATATAAAATATGTTGGTTGAATTATAATATTATGCGTTTGCATAAATTGTGATAATTTAAATTATTTTATTATTTTGAGGTTATGTTTAAAAAATAATTTTTTCCCCGCCAATTACTATTATCAATTTTATTAATATTGTAATTCTTACAATGCACAAGAAGTTTACAAGTCATATCAATTTAAAAAATACTTCAATAAAATAATAGATGGGTATTTATTATTTAATAATAAAAACGTTATTGTTTATTTGATTAAATATAGAAAAGAAATGTCAGAAACTAGAGATTTAGATTTTCCACGATATGCCCATGTTGAGGGGCATACAGACGTTTGTTATTCAGAAGATGGAAAGTAAGTTTTATACTTCATTTTATGAAATAAAATATTAGTCAATAACATGTACCTAATATACTTTCTAATTATATGGATAATTAACTAATAATATAGTATTACACTAATATATTGATTTATTTATTTTTTTAATTTATATTTTTAGTGTATTAATTTCTTGAATGACATAATTATTTTATTGTTATTGGAATATTTTTTATTTAATATGTCTTTTATTTATAAATGTAATATAAATTTGAAAAAAATTATATATTAATATATAATAGATGGTATTAAATTTATTTATTAATAAATAATTTATTATTTAACTTGTGAAAATTATAAAAAATAAAAACCTTATAAAAATATGTATAAAAGTAATATACTTCTTTCCTACCTTATGCGCTTTTGCAAATAGCACAAATAATTATTTACCAATAGAGAAGTCTTATAAATCTATGACGTTTTGGCTTTTACCTAGGTACACTTAATATATTATAATTTTTTGCAGTAGTCAATACTTAATGGGTATAGTATGTATTTAGATAATTGTATCCTTAAAATAAAAAAATGATCTATAAGCACTTAAGAATCAAAGTAAAATAAATTTAAAAATATGTACATGTTTGTTAAATGTTTAGAAATACTATATTATTAGTTCATTAATATTTTACAAATATATTTATATATTTTCTTTTTTAATTTATTTTATGATAAATCATCCCTTCATACTTTAACAGATATTTAATTACCTGTGGACAAGATGGAGATATACGAATATGGGATGGCATTGAAGATGGTGATCCTATTGAAACATGTGTTGGTAATGAAGCTTTTGCTATACATCAAAAAGTAATACTGATAAATTGAAAATTATATAATATTTTTTATCCTTGTTTAAAACATACTTATTAATTGAATTTAATTTAATTTTAGGGAGAAGTATTGTATGTTGGTGATGATCATCATACACTTGAAGTTTATACATTTCCAGACGCAAAATTAATCGATACATTAACTCGATTTACTTCTTCAGTTTGCTGTTTAGATTCATCTAAAGATGGTCAATTGATTGCTGGTGGCGGATGGTAACATATTTTAAAGGAGATGATTATAAATATTAAATAATTAATATTTTAATAAATAATTTTAGTGATTCAATTATCCAAGTTGTGAATAAAGATACTAAACAACTATCAAAATTTACTGGTCATAAAAGTCCAATTTTATGTATTAAATTAGATCCACTATCTGAATTTTTGGTAAAAATATTTTTATATTTATTATTTATAGGAACAACTGTGTTAGCAATTTACTTGATGCATAAAGAGATGTTATTATATATATGTATTTCATGTTAAAAATTAATAGGTATCATCAAGTTGTGATGGAACTGTAAAGGTATGGAGCATGGAAAATAAATCTGTTGTAAAAGAATGGACTAATGTAATTCCAATAAGTAATGCATTTCAACGTTCAAAAATTAAATGTACACCAGCTTGGGATCCTAAAGATGGAAATTTATTAGCCATACCTTTTGCTAAAGAAATAAAATTATTTCAAAGAAGTTTATGGAGAGAACTTTTTACTCTACATGACTATCGATTATCAGATCAAGTAATTTTAATGTAATTACTAAATATAAAAATGCATTAAATTAAGTTAATGAAATTTCTTTAATATATTTTTATATTCATAATAATTAAGACTTCCACAAACTTTTGTGATGATGGTTGTAAAATATAACAGTTATTTGATATTAGATTCACACGGAAAGAAATCACTTAGTAAATTATGGCCAAATTAATTATACTGACAGCAATAGTATAATATATATTATTATTATAATTATTAAATATACTTTTCTATATATTTATATATTGATGTGCTTATGAGTTCTGGTATTTTTACCCTTGCAATAATGTGTGGAAATCTTTATGTATATTATTAAATGATTAAATTTAATAAATTATTTATTTAATATTCAATTTCAATTATAAATTACAATGTTTAATCCAATATTTTTTTTATATATTGACAATTAGAATTTTACATTACAAAATAATCAAAATAAATGTAATAATTTCTACTAACTTTCTAGTAATATAAAATTTTAATCACCTTATAAGTAAATAATTATTAATATAAATATTTCATTCGTTTTATATTACATTGATAAAAATATAAATGCAATCTATTTTTTGCTATTTAGAAAATTTGTTTTTTAAATTTTATCAATATTGATTTAAATTATGAATGTTATATTGGTAATTTTAATTGTTAAGGATATTACTGTTATGAGTTGGTCAAACTGTGGACGATACATATCTGCTGGAACGAATATTGGATTTATTTTAGTTTGGAATATATCATCCAAAGTAATTGTATTATATGCAGAGTGTAAAGAACGTTACTCTATAAGAAGCTTAGTATGGTGTCCTAAAAATGATGAAAACTCATTAGCCTATTGTGATGATCATGGCCAATTAGGTTTAATTAAAAATGCTTGCTCAGATGATGATTTTTATAAAGAAACAATTGAAGTAATAATTAAATAATAAATTATTAGTGTAATTAATAAGTAATAATTTTATCTTTATATTAAACTATCAAAGAAACTTAATTTTCCTTTATAGATTTTAAAAACATAATATAATATTATGTACTTTATATTATTTTAGATAAATTTAATATAAAATTTTAAAATGTTTCTTTATTTTTAGGCGGATAATAATGACGTAAATATATTAATGTCCGATGAAGAATCGGGTGATAATGTTATTTCAATAGAAAAAATTAAAAATGAATCAGGATTTGGTAGTCAAAATGGTCTTAAAGCTTTTATGAATGGTGATGATGATGATGATAATGATGATACCAGCAATTTAAATTCAAAATGTATCCCTCAAACTGTTACTCCAGCTGTATATTTACAAAACTCATTTCAACCTTGTTCTACTCCTGTTCACTTACAAAGACGTTTCATGGTAATGCATTGAATTTATTATATTTTATATTACAATGTTTTTTAAACATTAAACTATTTATGATAATATATGTTTACAATTTACTGTTTATTTATTTTATATGTATTTAATATTTAAGATATTTAATGATGTTGGCTATGCTCGACAAACTAACACTGAAGAAGAGAATGTAATTGATATAGATTTTCATGACAATGCTATTCATCATGCTTTTCGTGTAAAAAATGTCTTGGGACATACTATTGCTGCTTTGTGTCAAGAAGCCTTGGTTTTAGGTTGTGAAAGTCAAGATAGTACACCTAGGTATTATATATATATATATATATTTATATAAAATAAATAAATTACCTTAATCATTTAATTTCATATAGCAAATTGGTTTGTATTCTACTAAACTCGTGGGATGGTAAACGTGAGTGGACAGTTGATTTACCTGATAATGAAGATATTTGTGGAATAGCAGTGACTGCTGATTGGGTTGCAGTTGCTACATCATTACGTTTTATAAGATTATTCACTCTTGGTGGTGGTCAAAGAGAAATAGTATCTATACCTGGACCTATAGTAGCTGTAAATGGCTCTAGAAACCGTTTAGTTGTTGCACATCATTCTGGGACACGTAAGTTTTTGTTTTATATAAAGCTATTTTTTAAATAAATAATAAAACATTAATTTTTTCTGTAGCTATACCTAATGAACAAAATTTAAGATATTGCGTGTACAAAATTGATAATAAAGTTGTAGGAATTTGTTCTGGTTATTTACCATTGTCTCCAAAATCAACTCTCAGATGGATTGGTTTCTCTGATTATGGATCTTTGTGTATTTTAGATTCAGTCGGAACTCTGCAAATATTACTTAAATCTTATTGGAGTCCTTTATGTTATATTGATAATGCGGTAATATATATAAATTATAAGTAAACCTAATTATATTTTATTATATATATATTAAAATAAAACTTTTAGTGGAAAGATACAACAAATCATTATTTTATAATTGGAGTTAGTGAAGCACGTCAAGATATAAGATGCATACTTTGTAAAGGATCTTATTATCCTTCAACCACACCACATCCTTTTTTAAATGAGATATCATGGCTGGTGATTATTTTCTGTTTATAATTATATATTTAATATTATACAAATATTTATAATGTATATTTTATGATTTCATCAGATTCCATTATGTGATATTACTCAAGAAAAAAGTGAATTAGAAGATAAATTCTGGAAGTCTAATATAGCTTTATCAATTTTACCAGAACAAGATGGATTACAGTATGATAAAGAATTAAAAACTATGTTTTTAAAACTCTTTGCTGTATGTATTAAATTAAATATAGTTAAGCCTTGGTTTCCTACAACCACGCACACGTCATTGCGGGATGCGTGATGCATGATACGCGATACGTGTTTGTGTGATGATAGTGTTTTGCTACACCTTGCGTGTGAATTCAACGGTTTGGAATTGAAAAAATGTTCATATCATTAGTATGTGTCTGACAAGGTTTAACTAAACTACGAAATGGACGTGTTGACAATGTACAATTTTATGGAAGATAAAGCCGACAACGAACTTCTATTATTGACTCTGCACTTATTTAGAGAGAAAAGTGATGAAATGTACAGTGAACGGAATAAAGAAGGAATAAAGGAGGCTGCTTTATCTGATACATAAACCCTTGATTGATAGTGAAACTAGATTTAAATCTTATTTTCGGATTTCCTGTAAATTATTTAATTTTATCCTTAATTATATTAGAGAAGGTATTAAAAAACACCATGTAATCAAGTTATCATCTATCTACACTGCATGATACACAAATGATGCTTTGTAGGCAACCGGCGCGGGATTCACACGCATGAATTAGTAACCACGTGAGCAATTTATTAATAAACATACACATTGTTTTTTGGAGTTTCGACTTCTGCTTGATCACGCATCCCACAAAGACGCATGCGTGATTGTAGGAAACCAACAAAGCTTTAATCATATTATTTATTAAATTATTTATATTAATTAATATAGTTAGCCTGTAAAAGTGGCCATGATATGAGAGCATTAGAACTATGTAAACTCATTCAGTCTGAACAAACTTTAAATTTGGCTTTAAAATATACTATGAGAATAGGAAATACCATTTTAGCAGAAAAAATTACAACAATTATTGAGAATTTAACAAATATAGAAGATACATCATTAGAAGATGCACAAAAATTATATAATAATCCATCAACTTCATATAAGTAAGTTTATATTGTATGTGTTAAATTAATTTTAACATTTAATTTACTGTAAGAAAATGATGTTGAGTTTTTTAAGAAACAAAATTAATTCTATTATAATTATTTGGTATAATTATTAGTATAAATATTTAATTTATATTTCATTATTAATCTTGTAAGAAGACCTTTAAACAAATATAGAATGTTTAATTTTCAAACCAAACAATTAGGTATTTAGTTTGGTTCGAATATTATAAAATATAAGCATCGGGTGTTTTGTGTGATAAGATGCTAATAAGATTGAAAGGTAGTTTTTATAAAGCAATAGTGAGCTATGTTGTAAAGATTATTGGGCAATGAACAAAAAAATGGAGCAGAAGATGAGTGAAATAAGCATGCTATGGTGGATGTGTGGAGTGACTAAAGAGGAAGAATAAGGAATGAACACATTAGAGGAAGTGTAGGACTTATTTCAATTGTGAGTAAAATGAGAGAGAATAGGCTTAAATGGTTTGAATATGTTACGATACTTTGAGGTAACTCAGAGGCAATTATGGTTTTTATGAAGATGAATGTAGACGGAAAGAAGGGGAAAGGAAGACCAAATAAGATGTGGTTGGATTGAATAGAGAATGATATGAAAATAGCTGGTGTATGTATGATCGAGATGCTGGGAATTGAGTACTATGGAAGTGGAAGACAAGGATGGCCGACTCCATATAGTTGGAAAAAAAGCAAAGAAAAAGAGAAGAAGAAGAGTAAATTGTAACTTAAATTAATTTAACTTAATTTAATTTGTATGTACATTAAAATATTAGTAATGAATTAATTTTTTCAGCACAATTGAAAGTAATGTCATTTCACAACATTCACAAGATTTATTTTCAGATAAATATACTTCAAATAATAGTAGTAGTAACATTGAAGGTAAAATTTAGTAGATGATTATTATTATTATCTGAGTTTTAATTTTATTTAACTAATTATAATAGAATAAACATAATAAAATTTTCTATAGAAGAATAGACTATTCTATAATCAATGGTGATGTTCAATATGCATATATTATATTATTTAAATTTATTTTAAATAAATTACTTTTGATTATTAATTAATATTTTACTTCTTTAATACAAATTATCCTTTTTTTCTTTTTCTTTTTATCTATTGTATATTTTTTTATTATATTACGTAAAATATTTGGTAAATTATTATTTTTTGATATTCTTTAAATTAGTAAATTAAAAAAATATATTTCCATCTTATGAGTTGTGTTAATCAAATTTTTTTATTTTAATTTAGTATATATTATTAAAGATATAATTTTAATTAATATCAGTATTTTAATATGAATTAATAATTTAATTATTTAATTTTGTAGAATCGTCAAGTATATTATCTAGAATAAAAAAGAAAAAAGATATTGAACTAATGAATGAATCCAGTGATACAGATCGAGGTTTTAATCCGTTCCGAAAGAAATCAGAAAAACAGAATAATATTTCAATTGATACTATTTCTTCATTAGATGAAGTAATTATTTTTCATTTTTATAAAACCAATTTATTGTTTAAATATATATAAAAATATGGCAAAAGAATTTTAATTACAATAGTATTTTGAACACTTTCCAACAAGTATATTTTGATCAAATATATTATTATCATAAAATATAAATTTATATATAAATATATTTTCAGAGTAATGATTCAAATTACAAAAAAAGAAAATCTGATTTAAATGACAGTACAGAAAGTACAAATTTGACAAATAAATCAAAAAAACCTAAAGGAGTTTCAAAACTTTCATCTTTTATTTTTAAAAAATAATTCATACCAATTTCATATTATACTTTCTATTTTTTATTTTTAGTTATATTATTTATGTTTATATCATTTTCTTAAAACTAAAAACAAGCAATTTAAATTATATTGTATGTATTTTGATATTCATAAATGGAAAACATGTTTAAATAAATTAATAATATAACCTACAATTACCTAAATAATTATTTTATAGTACCTTGACCCCATCCACATGTTATTTTGTTACCTTAGGAATAAAGTTTATTTAGTATAAATTAATCAATAACTCATATCAACCCTTTAGTTTTTCTACAAACTATGGAGTGTTGTAGGTGTTACATTTTTTTATATTTGACCTGATAATGTATTTAACTTGATTAATACACAATGGAATTTAAGATAAATAAATATTTACCAAAATCTAAAGAAGAATTACCTCCAATAAATAAATCAACTCGTTCAGCTAGTAATCAAATACTTAAGGTTGGTAATTAAAAAAATTAATAATTAATTTTTAAATTCAATAAACCATTTTTTTAGAGTCATATTGAATCAAGTAAATATTTTAAATTATATAATAAAATTGATCCATTAGTATTGGTTACACAGTATGAAAGAGAAATTAATCGAATAAAAGTTAATCACAATCAAATGTTAAACGATTTATATAAAGAGATAGAAATATTAAGATTGAAAAATCGAGGTAGTATGCATTGATCTCTTATAGATATTAAACTATTTATAATAATGTTTTAGACCTTTTAGATGAATTAATTGTAATGAATGGTGGAAACTATTGTTGCAAACATTTAGAAAATTTAAGTCGTGAAATTTTACAATCGAATGCAAATGATAATCAAAAATCACTGAGTGATATATTGTATAATGCTAAAACTTATAAAATATCCACTGAAGATAATAAAATTAATAATATTTACAAGTACCTAATGTTTATATTTTTATTTATCTATGGTTGCATATTTATTTGTCCTTGTATTTTAGTAGTTATTTGAAATATATTAATTAATTTGTGCTTGTATATGATTACCCACTAATCACTATACATAAAAATACACTTACTAATAGGATAATATACAGTAAATACCTAGTAATATAATATATGAAGTATATTATATGTAAAGTGATTATTATACATAACCTAGAGTAAATAACATTTTGAGTAAGGTATCTACCAATATTTACATTAAACATGGAAACATTCCCCTATACCAGTTGTACCTTACAATATTACACTATTTTTTATTTAATATATACCAATATCATTCATTGTAATCTTGTAACTTGTCTTTATAAATATACTACAGATTTCTCATATCTATTAATTTTCCATTAGTCCATTATATATCATATTAATTTTGTTGGTACAATTATTTTAAAAACAAACAGAAATTGATTTATTAATTTAATAATCTTAAATATAATAAAATATGATAAAATAGAATCACACTATTATTTCTTAACCATTATCCTTTTCACACTCATATATACTTATTTATTATTAAAATTAAAGTGACCGATTCATTACAAGTAAATAAATATACTTTTAAAATCATTGTAACTATTTTTCCTATTATTTTTTTAACGCATGTGAGTTTCCCTCACAAATATTCATCTCAATCTTTTTCACAATAGGTATTTTATCTCTAAAATTAATTTAAAACACATTATTTCGGTTTTAAGTAGACATGATTTTACATCAGTAATTCAGGAGTATAACGTCCTCTTAATATGATAATGTATTACAATTGACAATGTTTTATAGTCACCATTTACCATAAGCCCATAATATATTACATATTTAATGTACATTTTTAGTTGTAAAAATGAACTATCAGAGTTAATAGATATAGGAAATAAAGACATTGAAGACAAATCAAATTTACTTTTACAAGATCAACTAAATAAATGCAATACAATTATTGAAGTACTTCAACAAGAAAATATGCAACAAAAGGCAGAGGTAATTTTTTATTCATATAACCTATGCATAATTAACATGATAATAATGTAATTATATAGATATATAATATACATCTATAAATACCTAGATCAAAAATAAAGTAAAAATTTATAAAAATTTAATAATATACAAGGTGTGTAAATAAAGTAATGAGATTAATTTTTTATTGAATTAAATTGACTACTTTACATTATCTCCTTCAAAGTAATTACTCTGGGAATTCACACAGCGCTGAAGTCGATGTTTCCATTGTTCGTAGCAGTTCTGGAACTCAGTTATTGAAATAACTTTCAGTTTGTAAATCACAGACATTTTAATATTTTCTAGTGACCCAAAATGTTGTCTTTTCAGCTGAATTTTTATTTTTAAAAACAGAAAAAAACCGTAAGGACTCAAGTCAGTGAGTAGGAGAGTTGAGGGGCCACGGGAATATTTTTGGTTGCCAAAAATTGGTTAATTGAAATGGCTGTGTAGTGTGTGACAAGGTGTATTATCATGATATAGCACCCAGGTGATTTGATGTTTGGTCTCATCTGAATGACCCTTTTTCGAAGTCTTTCAAGAACTTCTTTATAGAAGTGTTGGATGACTGTTTGGTTTTGAGGTACAAACTCCTTGTGTACTATTCCCTGGCTATCAAAGAAATAAATCAGCATCGTTTTGATTTTTGACTTACTCATTTTTCCTTTTTTTGCCTAGGTGAAGCTGATGTGTACCATTCTTAACTTTGGCGCTTTGATTTTGAGTCGTACTCGAAAATCCAAGTCTCCTCTCCAGTAATGACACGTTCTAAGAAAGAATAGTTGTTTTTAATCTGCTCCAAGAAATCGAGTCACCTGTCCCTCCTGTTGTCCTTTTGGTCTTGTGACAAAATTTTCAGAACAATTTTTGAGCAGATTTTTCTCATCTTCAAATCAATGGTTAAGATTGGTTAAAATTTGATGAACGGTGGTGTGAGATAATCCCAACTGTTCTCCAATCATTCTGACCGTCAACTGACGATCAGATTGGACAAGATTTTGAACTTTTTTTTATTTCATCATTTTTTGCAGGTAAAGATCTTCCACTGCAATGTTCATCTTCAATTAACTCTCTGCTTTCTAAAAATGCTTTAAACCACCTAAAAACCTGAGCCCTTCAAAGCACACTTTCTCGTTTCTCCATAAGCTTGTTGAAGCTATGTTTAAAAGTTTCTGTCGCACTGTGACCAAGTTTGAAACAAAATCGGATAGCACATCGTTGCTCGAAATTGTCGTTACCCATTATTAGAACGTACTAAAAAAATTGGCCAAAGACCAATACATGCAATTACGAACTACGAAGTTCATACTCGAACTGAAAGAGTGTAGGCTCATTAATCATTACATGTTTATCTACAAACCTTTTCAATCGGAAAGCCATTAGTGGCGTGATGCCAGATAACTATATAGCTACGATATTAGTCTCATTACTTTATTAACACACCTCGTAATTCATATATTGAATACATAAATTTCTATTCCTATTATTAATAATTAATCTAATGACACTTATTTTATTAAATAGTTGAATTCATTAAATTCATTATTGAAAAATCAATTGAATATTACTGGTGATGGTTTCGACAGAGGTTTATTAAGAAAAAACTTAAATTCCAATAAGAAATGTCTGACTAAATTGCCTCAGTCTGTTATTTCTTATTTGGATATTGTCAGTTCCAAGTAAATATTATGTTTATTTTTAACATTGAAGGACAAGAGGTAATATGGAACAAAAAATAGATATCTAGCTGATCACAAAAATAATTATGTTTATATTTACCATTTTTTAAAGAAATCCAATATTTTATTAATAGAATAGGTTAGTCGTTAGAGTTATTATAAATTTATAAGACTACCTATCATACTCCATAATATTTTTAAATATTATAAAAATAAGAATAATTTTTTTATCTTCATAATTATAAACATTTTGTAAGCTATTATAATTAAAATCATTTGTAATTGTACATAATGATTATAATTAAATTAAATATTAATAAAAAGTTTATTTCTATTATACTCTCATATTTAATAGAATACATTTATATTATATTTGTATTAATATTTAAAGCAGTATGAAGTTTTCCTGTATTATAAAAAAATGATATGTACACACGTAAATTTTATTATTTGTAGCTTGAAATTTTACAGTTTGCATTCCAATATTCCATAATTTTTAATTGTATTTATATGTAATAATATTATTTATAAGTACCTATGTCTAGAAAAAAAAACAAATATAATAGTTTATTTATGTATAAGTATATTGGTAATAAACAGTACCTAATTATATTAACTTATGTGTTATGCTTATATTAATATTATATTATTAATATACTAGGTGCTTGATTATTGTAAAATTAATAGGTAGGTATATTATATTCTACGATAAACTTATTATCTATAATTTATAATTTTTAAAAAAGCAAGGGAAGGTATAGGATACAGCCATACAGGTGTAAAGAGGATAGTGTTAAATTTTGATTAAAATTTGAATGCAACGATAAAACATTACATTCGATAAACGATTTTAGTTCATCAGATATGTATTGATTAAAATTTTTACATTTATCAGTGTCATGTATCATGTTCAATATATAATATATATATATATATATATATATATAAACATATACCACAGAATAATATATGTACCGATTAAAATGTTTACATTTATCAGTCTCTACGTTCAATATAAATAATTTATCATAAAACTCCTAAATTAAACATCTAAATAACTGAATCTGACAGTACTTAATTCAGAATCGTTTTTCGAATATAAATTTTAATCAAAATTCAACACTATCCTCTTTACAGTTTACACCTGTATCCCTTCGTTATTATACATTAAACAGCTACGAAAAAAAAATCGTAAATGTAATATTCACAATTAATTGAAACTGAGTTAAATAAAATGTATTTGAGCTTCAATAAAATGTTTCCTCAATTTTATTTAACATTATTGTAAAATATTTAAATATAATAAAAATAATCCATATAAATACTTTAAATATCGATTTTAGTATTTTACTAAAATGTTTTTGGTGTATTAAAGTATGATATTAGAAGTTCATTATTAAGTAAAATTGGTGCAAACGCAAAACGCGTATTTCTATACTACAACTACAGTAATAAACTAATAACCAAAACTTTAAACTTAATTATTTATTATTTATAACTTATTTTATTGTACATGTAAGTATTTATATATTTGTTATATTCTGTGGTATTTATAACCAAAATAATGGTATTTACGATAAATATTGTATATCAAATAGTTTTGTTTTGTAGTTGTAGTCACATTGATTTCGGCGAGTCAATCACAGCACCGTATTAATTTTTAACATGGGCCACAGACACGATTTAAATCGTGGCCACAGATATATATATAATATATTTATCTGTGACACGGGCAGAATAGGCAGTGCACAATCTGTTTTCATTTTATCTGTGGTATGAGATAACCACGAAATACGTACTGATAACATCTCACAAGTGGTACGTTTTACCACAGAATAGAGTAAGTATTATTTTTTATTTACTATTTTACTATTTTTTTTTTTTATCAACGAAGGCCCTGGTTAAATATCCACGTTTTCCGCATTAGCGATATACCCAACGGCCACTCAACGCTATGGCTCCAGTTTCCAGTATATTCTTATCTATCTCAGTGCTCAGAATTATTAAGCGGTTTTATCTCTGTGTGCGGAGGGCCTTATAATCACAAAATAAAATACTTTTGTTCGTGATTATAATTTAATTATTATATTCATGATCCAAATTAGAGATAGTCTTCGTGATTATTATTTTTTTTTTAGCTTTGTACTTTTTTGTTCGTTGTTCATGTTTTGTTCACCAGTCACCTTAAGGTTTTAAAATTGTATTATGGCCACTATCTTTTTTTACGGCTCTTTATTTCTTGAATAACGATCTTAAGCTGAAAACACAATCGTACAGACAGTTTTCACCTTCCAGTATCCAATCAGCTTTAAGTTTTGAGAGTTAAAATATGAGTTCACAAATCGAAGAAAAGACTGATATTACAGAAAACAATTGTTATGACACAAACAATACTTATGATGTAGTTTCAAGTACATCTAATTTAGGATGTGAAAACACAATTAATTTAAATGAAGCGTCAATATCATCCACTGAAGATAATAACGATGATGATCCAAAGGCAAGTGAATGTAGATCAAGTTCTGAATTATGTTCTCCTGATTTATCAAATTCACAGTCAATATTTCACACTGAAGATAAATCGTCTGATTCTGAACCAAGAACTACATTGCAAACAATATCACGTTCACGATCCTCTTCTACTTCATCTATTGATTCATTTTCTACTTTTAACAAAATAAAACGTTCAAATACTTCTAATGAGGACAACCAAATTATTAAAAAAAAAAAATTTAAAAATGTTAAAATTTTATCTGATTCTGAATCCGAAGAAGAAAATTTTATTAATAATGAAGAAAGTCCAAATGTCCAAAAAAGTCTAATCGTAGAATCTGATGACGATGAACAAAATGCAGAAGTAGGTAGTTTAAATGATAATTTAGTATTACCAGAATTATCCGATGATTCAAATAAAGAGGATGATCCAGTTGCAATATCCGGTACTAGTACAGATGATAAAATTATTGATGATGATGAATATGATAATCATAATAGTGGTCAACCTTCAGATTTTGAACTTATGTTAATGAAAAAAAAAGAACAAACTTCGATGAAACGCCGAAGAAAGGATATTGATATTATAAATGACAATGATGATGTTATAATTTGTTTAATTGATAATATGAAACATGCAGCTGAAAGTGATCGAAAATTAAATGAAGCTGGAAAACCAGCTATAAACAAAATTACTATGTTGCCTAAATGTTTATCTCAATTGAAGAAACATAACCTTATGTTAGCTTTCATTGAACACAACGTATTAAATGTATTTACTGATTGGTTAGCACCTATGCCTGATAGAAGTTTACCATCCTTACAAGTTCGTGAGTCCTTATTAAAAATTTTGGGTGATTATCCTCCTATTGAACAGTCTACTTTAAAATATTCTGGAATTGGTAAAGCTGTTATGTACTTATATCGGCACCCTAAAGAAACTAAAGAAAATCGTGAACGAGCTGGTCGTTTAATTAATGAATGGGCACGTCCGATTTTCAATTTATCGACAGACTTTAAAGCATTATCTAAGGAAGAGAGAGAACAGCGAGATTTGGATCAAATGCAAATTCCTAAACGTAAATCATTAAATGCAGATAGTAACGTACATGAAGAAGAAATTGACAATGATTGCAAACCAATAATTTTAAAACCAGGAGATAAAGGTTGGATTTCAAGAGCACGTGTACCAACTCCATCAACTAAAGATTACGTGGTTAGACCCAAGTCAGTTACAGATGCTGATATTTCAAGAACAGTGAAACGCCCAATGAATCGCTTTGAAAAACACTTGAAAAATTATATGGACAGTAAAAAAAATAATCAATCAAGACGGGCTGTTCCAATATCAATTGAAGGTCGAAAAATGGGATTATAATAACTATATTTAATCAATTAAAATGGAATTCAGTTTTTAATTTCTTGTGTTACATATCTAAATTTTAACTATAAAGTAAATATTTTTAAATACATATGGATCCGTATTATGTATTTATTAAAAACATTTTTTTTATCATTAGTATTTAAGATTCAAAATGTATGTGTAATAATTTATATTAAAAGCAGGCTAATTAATTGATTCCAAAAATTTTAAAAAATATATGTAAATAAATAATTTAATATTAGATCAATAATAAAATTAAATAAAGAGATTATTCAAATATAATATAATCTATGAACTATATATATTTATATATATATAATTTTCTATATCTGTGAATACCTTATGGTCTCTATCTGTAGGTTATAAAAATTAATATATAATATATTATTATACGATAATTCATATTTCATATAAAAAGTATTAGTTAATCGTAATATGACATTATCTTTGAACTATATAATATATTAATATAGTAATCAAATGTGTATATATAAAAGGATACATAATATGTTTTAAATGTTAATAATAATAATATAATATATATGAATTCATAACAAAACAAACGTGTTATTGTTTTTGATGTCCCGACAATCGAGTTTATGTTATCAATATAAAACCTTCACTTTAACAACAGACTGCAACCACAGATATATATATATATATATATCTGTGAGTACAACTTATTCTGTGGTACTACATTCAATGAATTTAAATCACTGAGATATATCTTATATTTCTTATATATATATATATACTCGTATATACTGTTTATAAATATAAACATGTATCAAATATATTACATGTCAAGAAAACAATTATTTCCTATGAAGTTGTAAGTCACTCAAACCGAATTACCAATGGAATGGAATAAGTAATTAATGTACTGAAGAAATTGTGTAATAAATTAATAACAAATAAATAATATTTTTATTCATTTTGTATGTAGAAATGTGGAATGGAGCATTGATGGCCAATAACAAATAATTTAAAAGCATTTATATTATAAAATCCAATAGCATTAGTGGAAAATAACGAATATTTCATTTCTATTTTTCATTATAGCTATATTTATTTATATGTTTACTCTTAACCTTTTGTCATTAGTAGGAATTTATAATAAGATTTATTATTTATCTTTAATAAATGGTTACATATTACCACAAAAATATAGTAATTATTATTTTACATTTTTTTTTTCTCTATTTTATAATGTAACAGTTTGATTTAGATATAGAATATAGATTATAGTTTATGATGGTAATTTTTGTTTCTTTTTACTTAACTTAAATGTTGCTAATGAAAATTTCTTTGTTACCTAGATACTATTCAGTATACAATAAAAAATATATAATTATTATTAAACGTTAATTTTTTTTTTTTGTATGGCTATTTTATGCTCATTTAGGCAGAATATTATTTTATCATGTTATTAAATGTTTTTTAAAAATTATATTATTTTAAACGTATACTAAACAAAATTTTATTTTCAATATATAAACAAAAACTGAAAACTGTTATTTGTTATTGTTATAACCATAAGAATAATATTTATATACTGTTACATTCATTATGGGTTCTTACTTTTTTAATAAATTTTCCGGTGTTCAATTGATGACTGCTGCTATAATCGTGAGATTAAGATAATATTATATATACCAAATTATAACTTTTTAATTATTTAAATACATATCAATTATATTTATTCACCATATTACATATTATTGTATACATTAATAAATCAATAAAATGTTTTTTTCTTTTCCATCTTTTTTATAGAGTTTATCTGTTCAAAGTCTCTTAGCGAACGTGACAGTTTCAACCCCATTGCATAGTAAGTGCACAAATATATAGCTATTTATATGGTATAAATGTATAATACATATATGTATCAATATGACAATATACAATAATAAAATCTGGGTTTATGAAGCCCCTAGCAAATTATAGATAATGCGCCACAAATATTTTTATAAAGAAATATAGAATAACCATTGATCACTAGGTTTATAGTAGCTATATAATGTATATTATATTTTTTTGTATAACGAAATGTAGGTCAAAATAAGTGTATTGTGTATAATAATACGAGTAAATTATGAAACTTGTAAACATTTTACTCAATTGTTCGCAAATATTCAAATTTATTTATTTGTTTCCTAAAATAAATTATATACCTATTTAAGTGTGATTTTACAAATCTCTACCAATTAATAATCTAAATTTCTATCAGCAATTATTTTTAATTTTAAACTTGTATAGGTACTTACTTATTGAAAAAATAATATTTTTAAATATTTATTGAAAACACAAATTATACGGATGCCAGCCTGACCTAGCTATATCTAATAACAAGTTGTAATTACAATATTATTATATAATTATACTATAAGTCTATAAGCTATAATATAGTATGTATATCTTATTATTTTATTAGATATAGGTAGGTGCCAGGTGGTATTATAGGATCTTATTCCATAGAATAATAATTAATTTACAAGTGTGAAATCATAATAACATAGGTACTAAACAAATTGCTACCTACACTTATTGTTTGTCATCTCTGAATATTAACAGATGTATTAAATAATATAGGTATATATATTTTTTTTTTTTTATTTATAAAATATTGTTATTTGTTAACGATACAAATAATCATTATTTATTGTTATATATATATATATACCTGTGCATAAAAATACCTAAAAAAAAATTATTTTATTTTTCGCAGTTACACGAGCAATTATAATTTTATCAAATATATATATTATAGTTCTTTGGACAGTAATACTGATCGGAAGAAACACGGTATTAAAATTTTCGAATCTTATTTACCTAATTTAAATTCATATTATTTTTATACAACAACGTTTTTCTATTTTTAAATTTTAAAGGAAAATGTTTATACTTTAAAATTGGGATTGTTATTATGGAGCATTTTCATTTGCCTTTGGATTGGAGTAACCTTGTTCTCGAATATTTCTGCAGTGGGGGAAAAGTAATATATTATATTGTTTTGTATTATTTTTTATTTATATAATAGGTAATTAATTATTAGGTATAATTATATAATATTTTTTTTTATAAATTATTTACATATATTATTTTTATTTGTTATTACTTAATATAATATATTATAATGTTATTAAGATAATACCTAAAAAAATATATCTATACCTATACAGAATATTATATCCTTTTATTTTTTATATTTTTAAAAATAATATATAGGTTTATAGTTATCGTCATTATAGACTTGTAGTGTAAAATGGTAAAAACAAATTAAAATATTAAAAAATATATTTAATATATATATTTATATATATATTTTTAATATATTTTTATAAAATATAAAAAATAAAAAAACCAGATTTCTACAAAATAATTTATTTTTATTGTAACAAATAAGTACCTACTTACGTATTTCAAATAAAAAAATATTTTCATCTTCTTGAACACTGCAGTGTTAACCTAACCTACAAGCTATAACTATAAATTTGTTGCCTTAATTAATTCATTTAATGTTCTTATTCAAGATATTTATGTGGACATATGCGATGTCCTGAAAGTTTGTGGTTGTTTAATAGTACGTGGCATTGTGATTGGTCATTATTAATAAAATATGATTATGACCTTGACAGTAATTATTTGGTAAAACCTGTAAGAAGACATACAACAGAGTTCGACGAGTATAATCAACATCATCATCATAAAGGGAATCTTAAAAATTCTGATTCTAGTTATGACAATTATGACAATTATAAGGATTCAGAAGAAATTGTAAACAATTCTATGAGTATTAAAGCAAAACAAAGGTAGATACTAGATAGTACATACCTGTAGTATATAGCTAATATATCTAATATTAATAATTGTTATTCTTAGTTTATTTATTTTGATTTAGTAAAAAGTCAAATAAAATGCAAATACTAAAAAAACTTGAAAAACAAGAATCACATACTTCTAAAATGGAAAGTAATAATGTATTTTCGGATTATGAAATAAGTCAACCAGTTAAATTAAAATTGGGACTGGAAAATATTTCCAATATGAATATTTTTTATCTTACCATTGTAATTGGTTTAATATTTAGTGAGTTAATTTAAACTATAAAATATACCTACCTAAATAAATTTTCATTATTTTTTTAAGATAATGTTAAAAATTAAAATTAATATATTATCGTTTGTTTATTATTAAACCAATAGGTGTTTTTACAATAGGATGGCTTGTATTATTTAATTATTTGATAATATTAAACCGTCAAAACGAAAGTAATTATTATTATAATTATATAATATATTAATACATTTATTAACACATGCAAATATTATTATTATACAGGTCGTGGGTGCCTTTAATGGAAAGTTTTCAGATATTATTGTTAGTTTATATACCATCAACAATCAACATTAATAGATACTTACAACGAAAACAAAATAAATATTTTTCTATGTATAGAACCAATTATTTTAGAAACTATCTATTTTATGTTAATTAAATAAAAAATAAAATATCTATATTAAAATTATTGTGTATTCAGTAGGTTACTAGGTTTCTTAAGTTATTAACATTATTGAAGTCACTTTTTGGTAGTTTTTCCTACAGGATAAGTTCAATTTTGAGAAATACAAAAAATAACTTAAAATAAAGTACCCATTAGTAACTAAATAATATTATTCACCAGAAATATAACACCAATTTGTGGTAATCGGGACCATTGCTTTTGGTAGTAAAAGTTTAAAGTATTTACAAATTAAAAAAAAAAAAAAAATGACACACACATAATCGTATGCTATAATCTAAATTACATACAAAAAAAAAAAGGGTAATATAATTAATTTATAATTAATACCATTGTAAATGGATATACGACAATTGATCGCGTGAAAATTGATCGTACGTAACAATTTATTGCATGACAATTGATCGCAAATAAAAAAAAAATCATTTTTAAATATAAAATTCAATAAATTAATACATAAAATAATACTTCAATAAATTATAGAAAAATTTTTCCTACATAATAAATCAATTTATATTATTTAATTGATATACTTAAGATACAAAAAAAAAACTCAAAGTTCTTTTCAAGTAAATGGGACGCTCGTTACGACTGCCGGCTTCACTCACTTGGTTTTTTAATTGCGGAAAAATACCTTCAGGGATTATACAGTTCAGAACTATTCTCTTTTCTGTCATTATACATTTTTATCCGGAATCAATTGTTGTGTGATCAATTGTTACGTGCGATCAATTTTGCGCGATCAGTTGTTGGTATACCATTGTATAATACCCCCCCCCCCCTGAAATTTTTAATTACCTACTGTTAATTGTTTATATTATAAAATAATTTTATTATTAAATTATTATTATTTAGAATTAATGTAAATTTAATTAATGATAAAAGTTGAATTATTAATTAATAATAAATAAATAGGCGAGACGTGAGAATAATTTAAATAATTTTGATCATCCCCAAAAAGAAACCCGGCTACATGTCTGATACTCGTAATTTATATTATAATTTTATTCAATTTCAAAATACCTAATTAAAGATTTTAAAAATATAAAATAAATTAGATACCTATGCATATTTTTAAAGTAAATATGAATATGAACCTAAAAATATATTTTATAAATTGTATGGAAATGGAATATATATTTTATTTTTGTATGGCTAAAGAAAATAATAAATATAAAATAAAATTATATATTATATGTAATATATTCTGTAACTATACCATATTGTTAATTTACATTTTTAACACATTTTAATTTGAAATATGTAATAACAAAACAAATGAGATTTATTATAAAATAAAATTATTAATTAATAAACACAACGATTCGTAAATAAACACTTACAACGATTCGTAGCATAATTATTTAAGAAATAGTACACAATTAACTTTATATAAAGATATTAATTTACTAGGTAATCATATATTATAAAATATAATATTTAAAAATATATATTTATTATATAATAATTAAACTTAAAATGCATAGATTACATATTTCGTTATAAATCACAGACGTTTAACATATCATTAAATATAAAATAAATATTATAATAGTATTAATAAAATAATATAAATAATTTAATTGATATATGTCATAAACCTGTATACTGAGGTTGAGAACTATTATTTAAATCTACTAAGGAATTTTGAGACATTAAATAACTTAAATTTAACCAAGACCGTTTGCCACTATGTCTTTGATTATATTGTTCACTGCAATAAGAAATAATCATAATTGTGTTTTATATAGTATAAAATAAAAATATTTTAAAATATATACCTGAAAAATGGTACAAGATTAACTAACTTGTACTTATTCGGAGAATTAGCTAAAATACAATTAATGGTAATTAAAAAGTTCATAATTTGTCTTAAGTACACTTGTAATTTTTTCCGTCGTTCTTCAACAAAGTTCGCACCCTAAAAATATAATTTAATATATAATATAATAAATACATATCAGTGGCACAATATAATGAGTAGAAATTTGGGCTGGTATGGTTTACCATATTTATTAAATAAATTATTATACCTTATTTCCAATTGTCCTTTTAGGTGGCAATGATATTGTTGAAACTACACTATACTGTTTTTTTAGTTGTTTGTGAAATTCTGTAAATTGTGAATATCTTCGATATACATTCCACTCTTCATTAAGGATACGAATGTGAATCTATAGAAATATATAAATAAATTGTACATAAATGTAGATTATTATTATTTATAAATATGTATTATAATATACTTGGTATATATGATGAGGATCATTAATTCGCCCAACTAAAAATGCTGAAGGAACCCATAAATGTATATTTGTATGTGGTATTTCATCTGATGGCAAGGGACCTCTTAATGATACCAATTCTGTTCTTAATTTAGTAATACAATGGTCTTTTGAAATGAGTTGGTCATTTAAACGACCATTTAGTTCAATTAGTTCACTGTGCATTTCGGCAACCTAATAAATTAGTAATTTTCAAGGTTTTAACAATATAAAATTAATAAGGATATAAAAATGTAGAATTGCATACTTGAATTAATTTATGTTGATACAATTTAACTTCTTCGCTTTCATTTTCATCTTGTTTCATTAATTGCACAGCACTAACATATTTCCGTAATTGATGTTTCAATAAATCATTTTCACTGTCAACAAATAATAAAAATTATTCAATTTATAAAATACAAATTAAAAGTAATACTAACCGGATTAAATCATTGATTTTGGTTTCAAGTTTATTTATGTTTTCTTTATATTGTTTTTCCAAAATTAAAATTTGATCTTTTGTTTCATTAAATCTATATAAACTATTACTATCTTCATTTGATCCTACTGATTTACTTTCATCATCTAATATATATATATAGAATAAAAATCAAATTAGATGTTAGTATTTAATATATAAAATGTTATAATTAAATTGATAAGGTTAATAAATTATAATTTCTAACATAATGTTCATATAAATACTTGTTAATTATATTTTTGTAATTTACAAATAAATAATGATTAAAATTAAACTATAAAACTTAAGTTAACATGCATAAATTATGAATTTATATTAGATTTTAGATTTTGAGCGAAGCGAAAAATGTATTGGTTTTACAATGATTTGTGTCTTTTTATTTTTATATCTGAAGACATTTTTACTACACGAAATAAAACTCCGATTTTTACAAACAGCATATATTTCCGGTTGGAAAATGGATGTAGTTGGTACTTTATTTAGGTAATTTTTTGAATTTCTCAAAATTGACACTATGCGATTGAAAAAATGGCATTTTTCACAAAAATTGAAATTTCGATGAATTTGATTTCAATATTTCACGATAACTCAAGAAATTTTAAAGTTAGAGACTTCAAAATGTTATTGAGTGTGCACATAGGTACTGTATATATGTATGTGGTAAAATTTTGGAACCATTACATTAATTTTTCTACAAAATATAGGACTTTAAATATTTTGTAGGTGTTACATGGGCATTTATATTGATCGTAAAGACTATGAATATAAAAATTTTAATATTATCTGATTTACTTCGCTCAAAATCGTTTTCACAAATATAATGATTTATCATTGTATTCAAATTATAATCAAAATTCAACATTATCCTCTTTACACCTGTATGGCTGTATCCCTTCCCTTTCTTTTTTTTATTATGCATTAAATATATAAATTAAAAAATACCTGTATCACAAAGAGGACTTAAAGAAGATATAGGTACAAAAACTTCATAAACTTCAGTGGTTTCATTGATTGGACTTAATTTTCTTAATCTTAAAAATATTTAATTTATATTTAAATATCAATATATCAATATATCTTGTATAAATTAACAAAATATGTACTATCGTTGATTAATGATTATATATATGAGATCTGATAAAAAAATACCCAAACTGTGTTAATAATATTTATATCAATTAATATAACAAAACCCCAATAATGTCATTCAATAAAGTAACTTCTAACAAGAATTTGAGCGCTGGTTTGAAACTCATAATATTTATTTTTATTTTATGGCAGTTTTATAAAAACATGTTTCAGTTATGCATCAAAATTCGTAATGGATCAATGGAGAACGTATGTGCATTTTAAATTATTATTTTATATTAAAGATATTATTAATTTTAAAGGTCATGACAAAATTTAAATACCCATGGATTATGGTATAAAGTATTATGAGTGGTAATTAGAAAGTATAAGAACATTTTAATCATTGTTTTGTTTTATAATAATATATTAGTGGCCAATAGAATAGCACTAATTCTAAAACAAACTTTTTAATTAAAATTGATAGTACCATATAATAAATATAATATAATACTGTAAAAGTAATACTTTCATCTATACTCTATAGGTACCATTTGGAATTTGTTGTATAATAAATATAAATTTAAATAATTCAGTATAATATAACATTACCTGTTTTCTAGCTCAGTTTCAGTTGATGCCAAATCTTCAAAGTCTCCAATAAAATAACCAGTCTAAAAATAAAAACACAAATTTAATTTACATTTTTTTGTTAAAATTTTTTATTTATGATAAAAACTTTACTATTTTATCATAAGAATTTTTTAGTGCTGCTTCTGTAGTATCTCCAACAGCTAGAATAACATCTTCATCAGATTTCACTTCTTCAGCTGTTTGAATATCATTTATACTTTGATCAAAATCAATTACATTAGCTTTAATTTTTTTTTTAATTTTTCCACTGATTTCTTTTTTTAATATTAAATCATTATCTATATATAAATTAATGATAAACTATGTGTAAGACTTTATAAAAAGAAGTTTCATTACCTATATCTAATAATATAGGTATTTATTATAAGTTCAAAATCAATTAATCTCAATAATATTTATATTAAGTACTTCGTACTTTGAATTATTATGGTTCACACTTTACTATTACAAAAATACAAAAAAATATAGTAAAAAAATTTGTTGTGAATTATCTTCAAAATTTAAATTTTAAATTGGATCAATAATGTTAATTTTTTTGAAATGTTTAGAAAAATAATAAAGCTGTATAAAAACCAAATTAATTATTTGTTTTGTATTATTAAATTTAAATTTTAAATTAAAATTTAATACTTAAAAAGCAAAAGTAATTATTAAAACAAACATTACCTCCATCAATTATTGGTTCATTAAATGTTAAGTCTAAAGAATCTTTATTGAATTCAATTTTATCTATGCTTAAAGCAAATACTATTGATGATAAACCTAAAAATAATAAAGAAGACCTGTTTAAATTAATAATGTATTGTAGTTTAATAATATAAATTTCACTAACCAGCAGCTGTATTAGGTAGTATAAAATTTTTTTCACTATTACTCATAAAGGCCCATTTTTCATAAAATTGGTCAATAAGTTTCTCATTGTTAATACATAAATGCATATATTTTTCAAGACATCTTTCATTAATAGAAGCTCTTAACCAAGCTTTTCCTCGTCCATAATCATTTTTAACATTATTTAATAATTCAAATCGTTGAATTTCAGGTTCATTTAATATTTCTTTAACAAAACACCAAAATGGTACAAGACGGTTTTGATTTTTTTCCCCATCAGAAAGACCAGGTACAATTTTTGACACTTGTCGTTTCAATAATGAACTCCTAAAATCATTATACAAGGAAACAATATTGTATTAGGTATTATATAATAAATAATATATTTAGGTACTTTTCTTCTATATTAATTGATTTTAGTCCATGACTTAATATGGCTTCAATGCATTGACACAGATTAGCAACTTCTTGATCAGATTCAGTTGCAATTTCTGAAGAACTTCCAAATCTTTTCTGACAATGTTTTACGGAATTCAAAAGATTTTTTTGCAATCTTTCACAATTACCAGATTCACTCGTACTCACATGAGCCATTAGATAAGTACTATTATATGCAATAAGTCAATAGACAATAAAAAATAATGTAATTTAGTATAAAGTAAAAAATTATTATTCAAAACAAAATAAATATAGGTACCTATAAATATTAAAACTTTAAATTATGTAGGTATACGATTTATTAACGAACATATTATTTATTCTTATACACCAAGACCAATAAAAATAAAACATATTTCATTGGAGTGATAAATTAAAATAAATAATAATTTGAAATTACGTAACTTTAAAACTTAATTCTATAATTATGTTAATCTACAAATAAGTATATTTTATATACCTAATAATTTACCTATATAAAACAACGCAAAGTCTAAAACTTTAAATTTCTGAAATAAAATATGTAAATTATCGTCATGTTAAATTAAAAACTTAGAAACACTGAAACTGTACATTGAAAATTAAGTGAACTAAGAAAAAAAATAAGGACGACGAAATGACAAAATAAATTATTGACATAATAATTAATAATATAATAATTAATATCCAGAATAATATTATCTGAATATTATGACTACTAACTGGATGTCAGATGAGATATTTTATCTACATTCCATAACAATCAAAGAATTGACACCGTTTCGTGTGTTGATAGCGTGTTATCAATTTATAATGTGTAATTTACGAAATAATAACAGAAACAGAATGAGTAAAACATGTTAGAGGGTGGACACTGAAACGTAGACAGAAACACTCGTTCATTTATACATTAATCATACTAAAACTGAATTACCCAAACTAATGACTATAATATTATACAGAGTGATGAATAATATTTCAAGTTTGAAAAATATATAAGCACACAAATATAAAATAATATTTAAACTATTTAAATAATTAATACGAATTCTCAACTTTTAATCACTCTGTGATTTAGTTAATATATAGGTAGATCGTAGATACGTAGTACGTCGTACGTATTAAAATAGTAATACAGTAATACCTAATATGTGTGCCGTGTGGTGTGAAGAGAAGTCATAATTTTGTTGAAATAATAATATTAAATAACTTATATTAAAACTAATAAATTAATTTATTGTAAAATAGATTTTAGGCAAGTCGTATAGTTTCGTAAGTGCAATACTAAAATTCTAAAAATAGATAAAAACAAATAAAAATATTGTAATAAATTAGGATAAATAGATGCATTCGCATGATGTCATGGTCAGGTGTCAGGTAGGTATCGATAATCTATTCATTAATAGGTTCTTCGAAAATTTCGAAAATTTAAGTCCAGACGTCCAATAGGTAGCCAGGGTAAGCCTGCCAAATTTAATTAAAACTAAAATTATAGGACTTTAAATTGTACAATAATTAATACGTATTATAGTATATTTGTACTATAAACTTATGATAAGTATGGTAAAATAATAAATAAATAAGAAAAATCTATAAATAGATACCTAACACGAGGTAATTGAACTATAAAAGTATAAAAATATAAACATCCTATTTTTTTAGATTTTAGATGATAAAAATATATAATATTATATATAACGGATTTTTAAACCAATTTCATAATCTGTTTACGAATAAATATGGAAAACAATAACAAAAACAAAACTACGTATACAGGTATAAGAAGATTAATTTACATAATATATTTTTACATTCTAAGTAGAATTCTATATAATCGTGGTTAACATAAGTGTTGTCTGTGTCCACTTTTCTTTTAATATCTGCTTTCGTACTCCAATATAAATATAAGGCCATGTTTGATGTAAACAAGATTCAGATGTAATTAGAAATTAGTGTCAAAAATATCTCAATGAGGACTTGTCGGTTGTCGCCTATACGTTATGCGCATTGGTCTTAAACATAGTACATTTTTCTACTTTTGTTGATAATTAATTGTACCTATTTTTTTTTTTTATTTATTTATTTAATATTAATTACAGGCTAATGCCCAAAGTATAGACAAACTTAATTAATTATATACTTATATTCGTATACTAATAACAAGAAAGATAATTATAAACAAGACAGAGCCTAAAAGTTAAATGGGATTATGTTAGCTACACGCATCATTCGGTGTATTGGTTGGTTACGTCTGTAATTGGTGTGATGAAAAGTGATATAGAAAGGGAATATTTACAGGGGATCCTAAAATTGACTTCGGATAATAAATCAGGTGCATCCATAAAACCATTAATAATCTTATGAAGAAAATCCAAATTGGCCGAAACTCTTCGGTCAGCTAGACTATCCAGGTGCAGATAATGCAACACAGGAAGATAATCATGAGGCCGATGATTAATTTTAAAGGAGAAGGCGACATATTTTAAGAATTTGCGCTGGACTCTTTCGAGTTGTAATGAGTCTGACATTGTGAAAGAATCCCATAAAACTGATCCGAATTCACCGATCGATCTAACGAATGAACAATAAAGGGACTTCAAGGAATAAGATAGTTTAAAATCGGAGGAGATAGTTTGATAAAGCCAAGTGTTTTCAACGCTTTATAGCATATATTTTCAATGTGCAGATGAAAATCCAAATTAGTAGTAAAGATAATTCCCAGGTCTCTCTTAGTCTTAGATGATAATACTCTCTCCAAAGAGGTACCACATATGGAATAGGAAAAAGAGATGGTAAATGACATAGACTGACATTTATTCACATTTAAAGATAACCCGATGGTGTTTAACCATTTAACTAGATTATTAAGTTCATTTTGTAGGCAGTGACAATCAGCTTCAGAATAAATTTGGAGAAAGAGTTTCACATCATCAGCAAAAACTAAAAAGCGGCAATGTTGAAAGGCATTCTTAATTCCATTAATGAATAAAGCAAATAGTAAAGGAGAGATGTGGCCTCCGTGAGATACGCCAGATGTAATTTGCGTTATTTCCGATTTGCAATCAAAGATTTTTACACATTGTACCCTTTCTGAAAGATAATATTTAAACCAGGAGAGTCTTTACTTTAGGTTCACCAAATCCTAATTTATATAAAAGATTTATGAGAATTGCATGATCAACCACATCAAATGCTTTCGAAATATTAGTGAAAATTACGTCAACTTATGATTTATTTTCAATGGTATTAAGGATATAGTTGTTGAACACAATGCTGTTACAAATAGAAGAGTGGTTAGGTCGAAAGCCGTACTGTTCATTAATAAGAATAGTGTTGACAGCTGGTTGAATATTCCGTACAACAAGACATTCAAAAAGTTTAGCCAAATGGCTTAGAATGGAAATAGGCCTATAATTGCGAATGTTAATAATAACAAGGTTATCTTTATCCCCTGCTTTATGGATCGGAGTTACCGAGGTCATTTTCCATATGTCTTGAAAAAATCCCTCATCTAATGAGCGTCGAAAAATAATCCAGATAAGAAAGGTGATAACAGTTTTAATTTTAGAAAGGAAGGTTCCTGGTAAACCATCTGGGCCAGCGTTTGAAGAAGAAGACAGTTTATCTAACTGCATCTCAATGTCGGACATAGAGAAAGAGACGTTACTAGGGAGGGAGAAATTAAGGAAAGGACTGTCAGGAATAGGAGTAGAGAAAGCTGGCTTATAAACAGAAGAAAAATAAGTTAAGAACAAATTAGCGGTTTGCTTTTTACCTGAGCAAAGAATGTTATCAAGATGAAGGGAATTAGGAATGGTAGAACTAGAGCGATTTTTACGCACAAATTTCCAGAAACTTCTGGGGTTGTTTATTAGATGAGATTCCGTGTGGTGTAGAAAATCCTTGTAACATTTTTTAAATTCGCGTTTAAAACGAGCACGTAGAAGGGAGAATGAGTAATAGTCGTGCCGATCTTGGGTTGATTTGTACAAAGCATGTGCCTTATTCTTCGAAAATACTAATGCTTTAAGTTCTTTAGAATACCAAACAAGGAATTTAGACTGTTTATAAGAAACTTCTGGAACAAATTGAAGAATGGAAGAATGAATAGCATCATACAAACAATAAGTGGCGGAGTTTATATCCAAATTCATAAAAGTTTCATGCCAATTAAAAGAAGACAGAAAGAATATAATATTGGTATAATTGGCTTTACGAAAGTCAAAATATGTATGAGAGTTACTTATATAAGAAAATTATCGCTGAAGGAGGAGCAGGATTTCTAAAGCTGGATGATACACATCACAAGGAACGAGGGTATCGAGAATTTTTTCAATGGCAAAAATGTTAGAATTAGAAAATATTAGGTCAAGAGTAGAATTTTTAGAGTTGAGTACGAAGTTTAATTGATAAAAATTATGTGAGGCAAAAGTTTCAGGAACGCAGGAGATTGATGAAGTAGGGGAAGACCAAACACGAGTAAATTAAACCATCAGCATCATTGGACTAAGAGAGTTTTGGTAAATTGTAGTCTCCAGTACAAATAAATGTTGAGTTGGGATTAGCAAGAATAGTGGATTCAGTTGTTTCCATATGGGATTCATAAACAGAGAAAGGACTCGAAGGAGGTAAATAGACACTCGAAACTATGTAATTGACATTTTGGAGTTTAAAATAGACAAATAAATGTTCATTTAAAGTATTAGGGACGATTAATTGGTACGACTTGACATCCTTACGGATAGCAATAAGGACACCACCATCTCTCTTAAGGTTATATTCTTGTGAAGAACTGTCAAGCCTAAATACATTATAATTATTAAAACCTAACTCACTAGAAGTAATATTACTATGTAACCAAGTTTCAGTCAAAGAAAGAAAAACATAATTAAAACTAGATACATTACAAATTACGCTATTTAGTTTTGTTCTCAGTTCTCTACAGTTTTGCGAACAGGTGGGTGCCTCATCCGAGACTCAATCCTCTGAGGACAGAATGTCCTCGACTGAAGTTTTTTGAACTGGATTTAATATACTTGCGGGATACCGTTGATGTAAGAAATAGTTAGATCCTTTTCATTATCAAGTGTTCGTTGGTCCAATTCTTCATGGGATTTCCGCAATAGGTTGCGTTCAAGTTTTTTTTTGTCTGGCTTCATTAAAAGTTTTTAACAAGGAAGCAGCTTCCATCTTAGATTGAAGAACGATTTTTAGTGTTCGCGTGGTATCATTGGAATAACGTCCAAGTCTGATTAATTTTGTGTTAACAGGTAAAGTGATCTCAGAAAGATGTTTAAAGTCTTCAATAATTTTTTTCTGTGTAGAATGAGAGGTGGACTCAGGAACAGGCACGTATCTAGACCGTGATCTTGGGGGGGGGGCGATTTTTTTTATAAATATATCTATATCATAAGTTGAATACTCAAATATTTATACTTTATATACAATTAAAATAAATACACATAAACTGTATGTTTATATGTTTTATTATTTTCCATATAAAGAGAGATATTTAAGTTGCACTCCCTTGATCAGTGATCACGAGCCGCCACTGGTATTATTATATTAACTTATTATATTATCACTGTAACGTAAAAAGAGTTAATTTACAAAATTATTGCGATATTTCTATTAAAATTAAATTAATTATTGAATTTTGTATAATATTATACGGTCCTTGGGGGGGGGGGGCGATCACCCCTATCGCCCCCCTTAAATACGTGCCTGCTCGGGAACACCATAAGCAATAACGTTGCAAAAACATTTTTCGCGTTCTGAGAGTTCTTGTACAAGATGTATGACAGAGGCTTCAGTAGATGGTGAGTTTGTAGTTTCAAGAACCTGGATTTTGCTTTTTAATGCATTAATTTCAGAGCGAAGGAAATAATTTTCAAATCTGAGTTTGGCAATTTGTGAGGAAATGTTTACTAGGTTTTGTTTAAGATTGTTGAATTTGGCCGATTGTTCATCGCTGTTTTGCCTGTTTTGCTTATTTAAATTAAGGAGAATTTCTTGGGACGATTGTAAAGCCGCGATGGCTGGAGAACATCATCGGACTTCGAGTTGATTCGAGTCTTACTACGAGTAATTGGTTTAGTATTACCTGTGACGGGTGAAACTGGAGATTTTGATCCATGAGATGGCATGACGTAATGTAATGTGATGTGAGATGTGAGAAATAGATCAAAAGTAATAAGTTAGTTAATAATAAGTGACGTGAGAAATAGATCAAAAATAATAAATTACAACACTAAAAATAAAAAATAAAAATAAAAATCGATAGTAGAATCCGTTGATCCGTCGCCTCCACGTGCCGGCTCAACTTGACGTTGGGAAAACCGCTGAAAGGTAATTGCGGCAAGTAGCTGTTTAGGTAAAAGCGCGCACGATATAAAAGACAGGCGATAAAGCAGTGCTCGAATTGGGGGGGGGGGGTGCAGGGAGACGGAGCTCCCCTACTTTTTTTTTTTTTTTTTGCGCACCCCAACTAATTTTTTTTACTGGAACGGGGGGACGGTGGAAAATACACCCGAAATCATTTTTCTTAAAATGTAGATTTAAATTGTTGTCAATTTTACTATTTAAAATATTTTTTAATCAACATTTTTTATACTTTATTTATATATTACATTTCATCATAATATAATATTCTATTATATAATTATAATTTATAATATATTCTATAATATTCTATTTATTATTATTATTATTATTATTATTATTATTATTATTATTATTATTATTATTATTATTATTATTATTATTATTATTATTATTAT
>JAIUCT010000009.1:10946984-10957748 GCA_021307375.1 Tetraneura akinire
ATTATTATTATTATTATTATTATTATTATTATTATTATTATTATTATAGGTATTTATTATCACTATTAATAATGATGAATTTTGTTATTAATTAATAATTAAATAATGTTATTAGTACTATTATTTTTATTTCCTACTGTAACATTACAGTATATAGATATTACTATCAAAATGGTTGTTTTGTAAAAATAGCTGAATAGGTACCTACTTATATAAAATGTATAGGGCCACATAAAATTGGGAGAACATTAATTCGCAATCACATACATGGATTATATTTGAAATTTATATGTTTGTAGGTAAATTGAAGTTTTTTTTAAATATCAGCTTTGTTGTTGTTGTTGTTGTTGTTGGGGGGGATCGGATTTGTGTTAAACAATTTTTCACTTGGAACGCAGTTTTTTAATTGTTAGGTTGAGCTCCTCTACTAAGTTTTTCCCAATTCGAGCACTGCGATAAAGCACGTCCGTTTAGGCCCGGGTGACTGTACTGTACAGTACTGTTGTACTGTACTGTAGTTTTTTAACATTATATTGAGTCGCACAGAATAATTATTTAGAATATGATCAAAATACATCGATAATTATATAGGTAAGTACAGTAGAAATGTCGCCTGTCTTCGTTAAACTTCACGTAAAACGTGGTTAACGTATTATAATATGATATGTATATAACGTTTAATTTCATTACTTTTTAGATCTTTATTTCCTTCTTCGGTATATTAGTTCGGAGCTTTTTATCAATTTTTGTCTTTCATTATTTTAATAATATTTGTACACTGTTTCGTTGTGTAGATAGTTATTACTTCCTAATTTAATATATTTCCAAATTGATAATAAAATAATTATTTCTGTATCCATTAATTAATTTTTTATTAGTAGGTATATCACAATGATTTTAGCCATCAACATCCAATATATATATATAAATTATAATATTAACATAATATATTAGATAATCTTGGCATCTTACTCATACATAAATTAAGTAGGCATAATTTATTAAGTGTATACTGTATAAATACAAAATATTTTTGATAAGAAATATGAAATTCATTGAACACTGTATAGTTTCGCTTCATTAAATTTAAAGTACATAATAAAGGTTTATAAAAATTAATATTAAATTAGTTATTATTATCGCAACGTACAACAGTGATTAGTAATATGGAAGAACTACGTGAACTGGAAGGAACTGTAGCGCTGGTAACAGGTGCTGGTCAAGGACTTGGACTCGCTTTTGTGGAAGCGTTGATGGAAAACGGTGCACGTGTATGTAAACATTTCTATCAATTTTAATGTAAATATTTCTAAAATGATATTTTTTCAACATTTAATGTAACTCATACTTATATTTATAAAATTAAACATATTTTTTTTTATCTAATAGGTAATTTTTCAAATAATAATTAAATTAAATTTTTAATTCAAATTAAAAAATTATATTATTATATTATATAATTATATTATTGATAAAATCTTTTAAAATTTAAATAAATTTAATATTTATTAAATATTATTATTACAATTTATTTTTACGAACATTGATTAAATGTATATTCTAAATTAAATATTGAAGAATTATAAAAATACATGTGAATTTTGGTTTATTCTTAGCATTTTAGTTATTTTTACAAATTATAATTATATCTATATATGCGTCGTATACTCGTATTTAAGTTGTAGGCATGATTAAGTCTTAACTTTACAATTTAATCTAAATAAGTTACAAAATCCTAAAAAAAAATTTATTTTCGTAAATTTTCATTTAAATTTACATTTACAAACACTCTAAAATCATTGAATTATACTCTGATACTTGAATATTGTATTCATTGCTGTTGAGTTTGACAAATATAACATAGGTACATTGTTTGAGTGGATACTTTGAATTTGTATTTAATGTAGGTATATTATAAATGACTTAATTGTTTCTCTTATGTGTATATTTTACTTCATTTCAACCTAAGAGTATGCATTCTATGAACACACGAGAATTATTATTTTTTCAATAATTAATAATTATTTTATATTTTTGAGTTATCAAAATATTGACTATACTGAATCCCAAGGTGTTAACAGTTAATCGCTTAATAGATGAAATTATACGTGCCATTAATATAATATATTACTATATGTTATTATGTATAATTTCTCTAAAGGTTATCTTATTATTAACAAACATTATTATTGACCTTTTAATATTATAAATAAATCTTTTTCTGATGATAGGTAATAGTAGGTATTATAGTATATTAGTATGTTATATACTATATTACTATGTATTATATATAATACTAATGTTACTCAATAAAATGATAATAAAAAAAAGACAAGCTGATACTGCTGTAAGTATGGGATACAGCCTTATAGGTATAAAGTGAATAGTGCTGTATTTTAATTGAAATTTGAATGCAATGAAATCGTTATCGAAAAAAACGAAATTCAGTCAAATAATATATGTTTATATTATTATAATATCAATTATATCATTCAAATTTAGATAGAGTTCTAAAATTATATGATATATATATAGTAAAGAGTAAACGTCATATTTTCATGTAAATACTCAATAAAAATTTCAAGTCTCTAATTTCAATAATTCCTACGTTATCGTATTAATAAATTGGTCAAAGTAACTCGCTTGCTATTAGTCTATTACTGACTTGTTCATAAGTGCTCATAAATTTCTAAATGCCCATAATTGACAGAATTTCGCCCAAAATTTATTTTTCGAATACAATATTATTCCATTTAAATTTTAATCAAAATACAGCATTATTTACCTGTATCCATATTACATCAGCAGTATCAGCTCATCGTCTTTTTTTTCCAATTTTAAACTACAAACCGTTATAAAAAAAAAAATTGGTAATTGCAATATACATAATATTTTGGAACTCGAGTAAACAATATATATAGTTAAACTTCAATAGAATTTTTAGACCTTAAAAAGTTAAAACTCAAAATTGCCAATTTTATCAAACATTATAGAGTTAAAATTTAAATACGAGAATTTTAGGAAATATTCAAAGTTCTATATTTTCTCAAATAATACCTATGTGAACTCAGAACACTCAATAAAATTTTCAAGTCTCTAACTTCATAATTGCCTGAGTTATCGTGAAATATTGAAATCGAATTCGTCGAAATTTCAGTTTTTTCGTCATTTTTTGGTCGTTATTCCTATCGCATTGGATCAATTTTCAGAAATTTGAAAAATAACTTAAATAAAGTACCAACTACCAACTACATCCACTTTCCAACCGGAAACATATGCTATTCGTAAAAATTAGTTAAATTATTTCAGGCAATAAAAGTGTCTTCAGACATAAAAACAAAAACAAAATTAAAAAGACAAATCATTATAAAACCAATACATTTTTCGCTTCGCTCAAAATATAAAATAATTATTATGCAATATAATCTCAAATTTTTTATGAATTCATTTTTTTGTACTTTTTAAGGTATCGTTATTAGATATCAATAATTCAGTTGGATGTAAAACAATCAATTATTTAGAAAATAAGTACAACATATATGATAGAATATTATTTATAAATTGTGATATAACTATTAAGGACAAATTTGAAGGTAAATATGTATTATTTAATGTATTATACTATTATGTATGTATGTGTAAATATAGATATCATATTAAATATTATATTTATATTTTACAGACGCTTTTAAAGAAACTATTGCAAAATTTGGAAAAATAAATATCGTTATTAATAATGCAGGTATTATGACAAAATATATTGATTCATGGGAACTAGCCATCGACTTAAATTTTGTAAGATTATATCATTTATAAAATATATAATTTAGTTTCAATTTAAATAGTATTAAACATGCATTTTTTGTTACTAATTTTCCTTTTTTTACATTTAAAAATATTATCAACTTTAAAATAATAATGGAAATTAACCTATTCTATTCTAACCTTATGTTATACTCATCGTATATTATCAAAATATGACTCCCTGTAGGTTGCAGGTAAAACTATTTTGTGGACTTTTAAAATAATTTTCTATATATTAATCACAAACGTATCTTAAAAATTTAATATATATATACTCGTAACCGTAAGTATATACTATGTAATTGGAAAACATTTTGCGGTACATAACTCATACAATATAAATAGATGTTTACTGTATTTAATTAAAAAATAAATAATATACGTTTATAAGATAATTATTTTAAATTGTTAATGGGTCTTTCTTATATATTATAACTTATAGAAAGCGGTAGTTCATGGTACTATTCTAGGTCTTCAATACATTGATAACAAAGCAAATACAAATTCTGCAGTGATAAATATAGGATCAACTACTGGGCTGTCTAACAGTATTTTACCTATATATCAATCAACCAAAAGAGCGGTTATCGATTTTACAAAATGTATTGGAGTAAGTAATATATTATAATATTTAAAGTATATGAACCGTGATATGCACTGATGTTACTGGGATACAAATTAAGGGGGGGGCAAAAAAAGAAATGTATTTTATATATTTAAACTAATTTATTATTATAAAAATTAATTCATCAGATAATTATTAATTGGTATCATTACAATAATTATTGACAGTTTTTTATTTATCTAAATTTAAACTCTATTGTTTTGATGGAGGTTCCATTTTATATATATAAGTACCTATTATTAATACTTTTAGACATTGGTGTATGAGATATACCCTACTTATTCTTCTAATAAAGTACAATAAGTAACACGCATTATATTTGGATATTTTATTTTTTCCCATTTTAGAAATTGGAAAATACAATGTCATTGATAAAGTAAAATGTACTCGTAGGTATATAACTTTAATACATTTTTTTTTATAGGTATTTATTACTAATATATTATAAGATATACCTAGTTATTAAACTATCAAAAAGCGCATCATACATTATCGCTGTAATTAATATTTTTATTTGTTTTAAAAAATGACTATATTGTTTCAAGTGTTCATACAATTCAAAAGCGAATCATAATAATATTAGAGTGATGGCTATTTGTCCCGGACCCACATTTGACGGATTTGATAATGACACAGAAGGAAAACATGTTCTCGAACAAAAAATGCGAGTATTTATGACATGTGGCGATGAGAACCCAAATCCAAACAGAATAATATTAGTTCAAAGGTAATAAAACATAATTTCTACCAATAAATTTTTATATTGTTTTTATAACAACTAAAAAAATTATTGACAATAACTATGCAATTCTAATTTAGGACTGAATACGTCAAAACTGCATTGCTTCACGTTATAAAAAATGGTAAATCTGGAGACGTATGGATTGCAGAAAATGAAGAGTATCCGAGACTTTCAAATTTATCTAATCAATATTAACTACATAATTAACACATAAGTTAACACTACATAATTCATTGACAATAATAATAATAAAATTAAAAAAAATCGTTTCAATTTTATATTTTAAAATTAATGTATTTATTATAAAATTATATTCAAATATTTGTTCACAAATGCTATTTTTATAAAGAGTTCACATTCACAATGGTAGGTGGATGCAGACTTTTTTTGTGAGGTGAGGGTTAAAAAAATTTTGGGGTATAAAATTTATTATCTAAAAATAATTTTCTTGGACAACAAAAATCAATAATAATCAATGACACACCATACAATACTACTTCAACCATTCTATTTTATTCGTAGGTACGTATTCAGTATTTCAGTGGCGTACTGGACGACCGATGGTTTATCCATCACCTAAGTACAAATAGTACAAGAAACTCATTACAAACTAATGTTTAGACGATCTCAAAATTGGAAAGAATGAAAGGTTAGATTGTGTTATTGTGAATTGACCCTTTTATAGAAAATATATTATAATATAGGATCCAGAAGGTATCTATGGGCTATGGCTGAGTGATCAGTCGACTGGTCCAAGCAACCAGTATACTCTTGTAGCTCCAGAAACCAAACTCGTACACATTATTGCAGTTATAGCACAGATAAGATTTTATGTTATCTGTGGTTATAGACGCTCCGTTGTGATTTTTCAGACCGATTAAAATAAAATTATTATCTTACCAGCGATCAGAATGTGAAACTATACGAGTATATCCCGTTATATCTCAATAGATAATAATATAATTATTATTATACCAAGTAATACGTGTGTAAAACAATGTGTTATAATAATTCTGCGAAAAATAAAATATCATTGTCCGTTTCTAACTATAAATAACGATAATGCTCTGTCAATAAATCACTCTACGTCACTGACGTCAAACTATAGACTAGACAACTCATACTAGTCAACATAATATAATTGTATAAAAAATAAAAACAATACTTATTATTGAACACGAAAATTTGATATGGTACCTCGTACGATTTATGTCGTCTGTTTTGGTGACGTTTAATATATGGGCGAATGTAAACTTCCCTAAAAATATTTTGCTACTGTATTACTCGTAGTTAAATTACCCTAAAATCATAATACTACCAAATGAAGCGTATGTAAAATTCATTAAAAGAGGGTTAATACTCAATAATTATAATATTAGATATAAAATCAGTATATCAAGTATTATATGTATATATTATGTAGAAATCATAGATTAAATGTTAACGTATAAAATATATATACCAAATTGATAAATGTTTAAACATAATAATAATATAAAAATATATAATATTCAAATAAAATAAACATCAGTCAATATGTTATACGTATAATGTAGCAGATAGTCAGAAGAAAATCATTGAAGGAAGTTTTCAGATTAAAAATTTTTTCAATATTTAGACATAATTTTTAAATACAATTTAAAAAAGCATTATTTCAGACGATGATTATAATGCAAACAAAGAACCAGAGGCGGAACTACATATATACAAAGGCGGGTTTTTCCGCGGGCCTCGTCGTAGAAGGGGCCTCGCCGTTTATTTGTAAAAAGAAAGTATTGTTTTTGCACTGAATGGTTATTATTGAAATTATAAAATTTATAGTATAATAATAAAATAATATTATTTGGGTGTATTAAGAACTTTTCGTTTCTTATACATATTGTACTTAATACTTAATAAGGTAATAACACTATTATAATATTAATGTCTAAAAAAAAAGGTTCACGTTATCGCATTTTGCATCAAGAAAAAGAAGAATCATAGATAATCATGAGAAATATAATAATGAACAAAATGCAGCTCAGAGCATCAGCTGTTTAGATAATAGATATACATATATGTATGATAAATATTCGTGGGTTAGATTAGGCTCCGTAAGCTTCGTATAATATAGATATATCCGTGGTTTAGATTAGGCTCCGTGGGCTTCGTTTGATCTTGCCACATAAAATTATCACTTATCACGATTTACTATAAATATGGTAATTACAGACTATATTATCTTATGGAAATTATGTACATCCTATGGAAATTATGTACATTCTATGGAAATTATGTACATTCTATGGAAATTATGTACAATCTATGGAAATTATGTACAATCTATGGAAATTATGTACAATCTATGGTAATTATGTACAATCTATGGAAATTATGTACAATCTATGTTAATTATGTACATTCTATGGAAATTATGTACAATCTATGGTAATTATGTACAATCTATGGAAATTATGTACATTCTATGGAAATTATGTACATTCTATGGAAATTATGTACAATCTATGGAAATTATGTACACTCTATGGAAATTATGTACAATCTATGGAAATTATGTACAATCTATGGAAATTATGTACAATCTATGGTAATTATGTACAATCTATGGAAATTATGTACATTCTATGGAAATTATGTACATTCTATGGAAATTATGTACAATCTATGGAAATTATGTACAATCTATGGAAATTATGTACATTCTATGGAAATTATGTACAATCTATGGAAATTATGTACAATCTATGGAAATTATGTACAATCTATGGAAATTATGTACATTCTATGGAAATTATGTACAATCTATGGAAATTATGTACATTCTATGGAAATTATGTACATTCTATGGAAATTATGTACATTCTATGGAAATTATGTACATTCTATGGAAATTATTAAGTTTTGTTTTTGTTGTTGTTTTCCATATTTATTCGTAAACAGATTATGAAATTGGTTTAAAAATCCATTTTACAAATAGGTATATTTTTCTATCATCTAAAAACTAAAAAAATAGGATGTTTATAGTTGTATATTTTTATAGTTCAATTACCTCGTGTTAGGTATGTATTTATAGATTTTTCTTATTTATTTATTATTTTATCATACTTATCATAAGTTAATAGTACAAATTTACTATAATGCGTATTAATTACTGTACAATTTAAAGTCCTATAACTTAATATATAAAGTTAGAGAATTATAATCTAATTACGAGTTTTCCAGACCTATTAACAACATTTCTTACATTACCAAATACCAGTAACAGTAGCCAGTGGCCCAGTGCAGAAAGGTCATTTTCAAAGCTCAAATTAATTAAAAGCTCCTTAGAAATACTATGTCTCAAACACGTTTGAGTGGTCTCGCAATGATATCAATTGAAAATGAACGCGCCAAAAAGTTGAACGTGTCAGCATTGATAAAGTCATTTGCACAAGATCGTAGCAGAAACAATTATTTTTATTTAATTTGTAAAATAAATTTGTATATTATATTTATTGACTTCTTGTTTACTTAATACATTAATATCCTTTTTTAAAATTTCCAATATTAGTATTATACAACTATTCATTAGGGCTAATAAAAATTTTACCCGTAGGCCTCAAAGATTGTAGTTCCGCCACTGCAAAGAACCTTATTGTTTTAAGTTTTAACAATATTTACGAATACTAGATCTATCTATATTCTATAATCTGTTATCTGTTCATGTATATCGGTCTAAAGATAAGCATTTTATTAGATTATAGATACGAATTATTATTTTGCTTATTTCATTTCAAAAACAGTAACTATTATAATTATTATAATATATACGTTAAACATAATATAAACATATTTTAAACTAATTTTAAACTTGAAACTATACTAATTCACGAATAATATTATTCTCCTTTTAGACGTATATTTATTATCGTACAGCAAGGGACTCGCCAGAATATTTCCTAATTTCCTTGTTTGAAATAGGTGTGTATAAAATATATAATATACCATTATAATAATAGTATACAGCACGTGGACCGAGTCTGCGCAAACTTCCTTCAGATTTAACCTTTATTCCGCCAGACGTAGGGATGTTAGTGCGGGTGCGAGAACAACGGCCGCAGGACGTGTGACGCACGGTTCGCCAACAATTCGGTCAATTCGGACCTTATCAATATGACTGATGTCAGTTTCCGTATCAGCTGGTAAATAAAATATAATACTTCTTATATAATTTCAATATTTTTAAACTATGTATTAATTATTTTCTATAAACTTACATAATATTAAGACATGGGGAGAGGAAATTCGGGGGAATTCACACATATTAAAGACAATTTACTTCTCCTCACACATTAACGTTTCATAAATTGTATATATTGCCTATATATTACTCCTTACAAAACACGTACTTGCAGGTTGCACCTTGCAGCCCTCTTAATGTACAAAATTTTATAAAAAAAATTAAAAGTAATTATATAGTTATAAATTATATTACATAATAAATATTATAAAGTACATATTATTTATTGTAATTTGTGGACATAATTATTGGCTTAGGAGAAAATCAGGAAACTCGAATAGCGACTATATAAATTGGCCACACAATAAATATTTGTTTCATTATAATATACTTAAAATTATCTTTCTAAGGTATGGTTAAAAAATTCATAATTCACTGTAAAGTACAAGAAAAAATAATATTTAAATGAAATTAAAAATATATTATTCATTATTATTATTATTATTATTATTATTATTATTATTATTAATAAAAAAATAAAAATTAAAAAAAAAATTATAATAATAATACAATATTTAACTATGCAATTTTTCTAGTTTTATTAAATTAATTTGTATATTATTTTAGTTTATCTATATTCAGTGAATATAAATTAATTGACATGTTATTGTTATAATGCGATGTACTAATACAAATAATTGCATTTTAACATTTTAGTATAAACATTAAAAATTTATAATAATGCGTACTACAGATTATATTAAACATGTTAAATGATAAAAAGTAATTTCTATATTATTACATAGATATGGATTTAAATAATTATTGTTTGATAAAGTATTAATGTCCTTCATTTAAATTTATTATATTTAATGGTTTTATAAATAATAATATAATATAAATTGCATAGACTATACGTCTATATACTATATGATGATTTTAGATTTAATAATATATTATTATGCAATTTAAATTAATAAATTTGCGTAAATTATAAATTACAATAATATAATAATTTGTATAAATTATAGAAAAATTATTTTATATGATAATTTACATTGAATTATTATTAAATATTAATAAATTATTTTAATGTGGTCGGATGAAATGTTATTGTGTACAGTATTTATCTGCTAATATTGGTAAATATTAAATATAATTATTCTTTATTTAATCAATTCAAATATGTAAAATTAATTTAATGGAATTGTATCCTTATAATAGAAGGTTGGTATAAAGGTTGCCCTACAATTTTTAATAATATTATTGTAACGCCATAACTCGTAATAATGTAATATTATTTCAATAAATTCATTAATAATAATAATATTATTATTATTATTATTATTATTATTATTATTATTATTATTATTA
>JAIUCT010000009.1:10957758-10968419 GCA_021307375.1 Tetraneura akinire
TATTATTATTATTATTATTATTATTATTATTATTATTATTATTATTATTATTATTATTATTATTACATATTTTTTCATACATATAAATTAAATATTACCATGATAGAGTTATACAATTTAGTGTAAAATAGTAAATATTATACTAAATATTAATTATATAATTGAACTATAAAACTGCAGGAATTGAAATGACCGCCAAACAATTTTTTTAACATAAAAATAAAGTTTTACTTATTTTATTACGACTCATTCAAATTAAATTAAGAACTAATAATATAATAATATATTATATAATATATTTAATATAATATATTAATATTATTTTTACATTTATATATTTTCTTTAAATTAATCTTTAGGTACTTTTTATTCATTTTTTTTTTTTTTTTTTTTTTTATAATAATTATTATTACTTTTACTTTATTATTTATATAATATAACGTAATAATAATATTATTTATTTTCGATATGTTACTTATTAGTTATTTTATTACTTATAAGCTTATATTGGCTCGGAACTTTATGCGCTAAAAAATACTAAAATATGCACATTTATATGCGTTAAAAAACATCAGAATATCCGGTAATAATATGCAGTAAAAAATTAGAAAATATGCAAACTATGAAATTTATTGAACATAAATTTTACATAAAAAATTTAAAAATTTAAGTTAGGTACACGAGGAAAAAATTATCGACGGTTTTACTATTTATATTTTATATCGTGGTACAAAATATTAATATAGTAGTAAATTTGTATAAAAATACGTATAAATATAGGCCGGTCGGCGAGTTCTCGGTAGGTACTACAGATATATTATTGTCCAGTACATTGCGAGACGGAGCAATACAATAATAGCCGTTGATGAATTAATTTATTTTGTGAAAGTCAAACGACATAAAACTTAGAATTTTGGTTGTCGCATATATCTAATATTTTATTGTTAAAGGTTAAATTATAAATTTCTAAAAAAATTTCGTTAAATCCATGAAATATGCATATAAATGTTCTTAAATCCAAAATATGCGAATTCGTACAAAAAATAACAAAATATGCAAAATTATGTAACAAAATTTTTTATATTTGAAATGTACATAATATGAATCGAATTTGTATCGAATCAGAATTTCAATATGCATTTTCTAGACAAATATACAAATGCCTAAAGTTCCGAGCCTTGTTTATAAGTTATTACTAACAAGTTAATTACTTTTTTTTTAAAAAAAATTTTGAATTTTTGAATTGTAATTTGTAAATACTTTCGTTTACTAAAAATCGATCAACTATATCACAATATGTGTAAAATATATTATAATATTATATTTAATATACACACGTTTCCGTATTTGTATCCGTAAATATTAAACGATGTGATGTGTGGTACAAAGATAAACTGTGAGCACTATTTTGAACTGTGTATACATTTTACACGATGTACCTAACGGTAAAATCAACCTCTGCCAGTCTTTTCCCCCACGATATCGTTGACCCAATAAATTTAAAACATACATGCGTTATAAGTTTATAACAAAAACATTTTAATGCATTTTAAACTCGGCAGTCAGCACCATCTAACCGTCATGTTATATATATATTGATTCCTAAAATCGTGCAGATTTATTTCCTTATTTTTTTGGTATATAAAATTATACTCTAATAAGTAATAACACTAATAACTAATAATGTATTACGTACACTATATAAAAATGATGTAAATTCATATATATTTCATTAACTAATTTTTATAACTTTAATTTTAATTAAAAATTATATTTATTTATAGTATAAATATACCTAATGTCATTAGAATTTATAAAATTATTGTTTTTTGTTTAAATTTTTAATAATAAAAATAAAATGGATATAATTATAAACATTACGTACACAATACACTATACACATACACACATATTTTTTTAAATAAAGTTAAAGTCGACATAATAATATACTTAAACATGTTTAGAATTTATTCATTTACAAGGATACCTAAATATTTTAAATTGTATTTAACATTTCATGTAATGAGTACATATATATATAAACACTAAACACAGTGGCGTATTTATGAGAGGAGATGAGGGAGATATATCTCTCTCCTTAAGTTTAGTATTTTTTTGTTATACCTCCCTTTAGGTTATAGGTAAGGTAATTGTGTTATTTATATACGTATTTATGAGAACGTTATTTTTGTCATTTATCATTGTATCATTTTATCAGTTAATAATAATATTTCGTGTCCAAAAGATCTAGAAAACTAAAATTTGTCTTATAAATAGGTATATGTATATTGAAAAATATATTTATAAAAATAAAGGTTTATAATATATATCATATATGTATAGTTATTAAAAATTGATAGATCTACTACCGACCTATTAATAATATGTGTGGGGAGAGAAAATTTTTTTTAGTTATATTTCCCCCTTTAAAATATCCTATACACGCCATTGACTAAACATACTATTATATCATATAGATTATATTGTATATTTATACCCTTGATTATATTTTCATAATTTTTACTATTTTAAATTTACAAATAATACGTTTATTTTATAAATGGACTGTAATTGTTGTATCTTGTATCTTATGTGTAATGTTATATAGGATAATAAACTTATACATATTATGTATTATAATGTATATAAGCACTCGATCATAAATGGTTTACACCGTATTGCAATACATGTATGATAAAGATATGCATATAATATTTTGTTACGTAAATGTTACATTATCGTGAATTTAATCAAACTAACAATATTATAATAAAAAAAGTGTCAAAGAAAACTATTAAATAATAAAATAACTAATAACGAACAATAATAAATTATTTATTTAAATATAAAATATAATGAAATAATTACGTATAGAAAATTATACGAAGAAACGTGACGTAATTTTAAGAAAATGTCTTAGGGATCAGCGAAAGATAGAGGAAGAAAGAGAAACAACGTTTTACTGGTACCTATAATACTAATAGTTATCGATTTATTATCAATTCGAAATTTGCGTGACATAATTATAAAGGGTTATTATTTGTTCAATAAGTATATACAATATATTTAGTATCACAAAATTCAATAGGCTTTTAAATAAGGCATCATAATATATTATTATAATAGCATAATATCATAATGGTTAAATTTATTATTAATCGAAGAAGAAAGTGGACGGACTCGACGGCCGTCGTGGTTGTTGATAATGAAAACGTTGGTAGTGGGAAACCGGTTCAGAATTGACAAAATCCTAGATTTTCAACGTCAGTCTCCGTTCAGACTCGAAAGAGTCGTTGTTTTATGTTACATTTTTTAAGCTTCATATAATATAGAACACAATTTACGAGTATTGAAGAGAATCGCCTATGCAAAATTAAGAAACGTCTATTCAATAACACACTTAAAGGTATTAAAAATTAATTGAACATTAACATATTAACAATAATAATTTATTATAGTCATATAACAAAATTTCAATTTTTGTATGTTATATTCAAAACTTTAATTTAATTAAAAAATAATTCTATTGATTTATAATTAAAATTAAAATGTACTTATCCATTACGGTGTTGTACGATTTGAATTTTTATATCAGACATTATAATAATATAACAACGTGTTTTTTATTTTTGTAGAATTATAATACGAGTATATATATAAATTTATTTTATTTTTATGAATATAGTACCTATATATAATAATCGTTAAATAGCATTTATATTATATTTTGTTGTGGAAGTGTATTAAATATTTTAATATATATTTAAAATGATAACGTTAAATGTTTTAATGTCATGCTTGTATAAACGATTTTTTTTGTGTAGAAAATACTGGCTTATCCGATGCATTTATAATATAACGTGTTTAGTGTAAAATGTCATTAATATGACATAATTAATATTACGATTCATGAACATTAACTTTAACTTCTCGTCCATATATATTTTGTTTTCAGACTATCATAATTATGAAGGTCATTTTGAAATAAACTGTAGGTGGATTTGTCGAAAAGAAATAAATTTAAATTATCTGGTCATTAATTTCATGCTTAAACAAAATCCATTTTCTTTATGATTTACAATAAAAACAACTACATTATCTCAGTGTCATTTTGACTAAAGTGGAATATGCGCATTATCATAATATTATTAAAAAATTTAAATTACTAATTCTTGCGAGAACTGCGAAGGGCGTTAAGTTTTTCTTGAGAAAAAAATTTGTGTCCATTAAAGTACTAATTATACGCGTTGGCGTCTTCGTCGTTTTCACGTGCAAATTTGTGTAGGTTGCAGATATAGTTGTAGATGTAGTTTCATGTAAATTTTAAATATTATTTTCCTGTGTAAATATATATATATATATATATATATATATATATATATATATATAATTATCATTAGTAGTTATTAAATTTTTTTTCTTTTTAATACTCACCGGCCAATTTTTTCTTTAAATTTTATTTTTTATTTATTTTTAAATAAATTTATAACATTATTTTAAAATATTTTACACATTGTTTAGTAGGTATACTATGTAAATATTATCATTTGATTTAATTCCTATTATATTATAATAGTTATTAATTAAATGATAATTACGTTCTCTATATATTAAGCGTTTAATTATTTAATTATTATAATAGTATAGTTTTGGAATATTTATATTTATATGGGATTAAGCGATTGGATAAGTATTTATGAATCCACTTTTACGCTAGTTTACGTCTGGTATAATAAAATATTTCGGAAGAAAATATTATTCTCGTCGCAATAAAGGTTTTCATTCGCGTGTCTACGGTCGTACAACAATAACGCGTAATAATACAATAATATTCAGTTTTCGGGTGACAACAATCATATAATAATATTATAATAGTTACCTATTAATTTATAATATTATTCGTATGTGTATAGTCGGAATAACCAGTAACCGGGTTAATCATAACCACCTCCGTTATTTGGTCTTCGTCGTAAAATATATAATCGCGCGTCACCCGTCGTCTGTGTATTTCCTGGTCATCGAGTCGATTGCGGGCACGCGACCTCGAACCCGCGGAGAAGCGCCTCCTAGCGTGGCATGCGTATCATTTCTTCGGCCGCGGCATCACCGCGTGAATACAGTGCAGACAATGGCCTCACGCGTGCCACAAACGATTGCCCCGATGACCCACATAATATTATTATTTTATTATTTTATTATATAAATATGTTTTTATTATTGTAAATACGTGTGCAACGCATACCTACGAGTCGCAGTCGTATTTGTATTCGCGTTTCACACGCGTGTTTCGTATATTATACTTTGTCGGTTGACTCGTAAAAAATATTATGTTTTTCGAGCAATCGCCGCGCCTGGGTCGAAATCCGACTGAAATATAAAACAATTCAATATACTCGTAATATACCTATTTCACATTTTCACCTACGACAGGGGTTTTTTTTCATGTAGATTCTCATACACGCGTTTTTATATTTTTTCGATGTACCTACACAATGACATAACAAACGGTTTTCTATGTACGTTATAAAGTGTTTTACTCGATTGTTTATTTTATATAACATATAGTCTTCCTCGTCGTACATTATAATAAATAATAATAATTATAATAATAATAATAATAATAATAATAATAATGTATGTGTATTATTTTGTTGTCGCACGTTTAAATTTATTGAGCATAATGTTATGTTATTTCGTTTATATGATTTTAGATCAGTAGGCCAAAAGAAACTCGTAAAATATTGTGGTCCGGTTTTCCTTCGATCTATTGTGTATGTAGGTAATAAACACGCACAAGAGACAGCGTACAACGATTTTCGTTTTATTTGCATATTTTGATAAAAAAAAAAATAAATAACATCTTGTTTCTCCCTTGTATCTCTAAACGCAGCAACGAATAACGACACGCAGTTATTTGACCGAATATTCTGTGTCGTCCGTCATAATATAAATATATCTACTCGTATTATAGTAATGGAATTATGAATTCATGTGCAACCGGCCTATAATCTATAATGTATATTATGCTTTTATATAATATGTTATTCTGCCGAATATATTCCATAATTTCGACATCGTTGTCGAGATTTATTTATTTTTTTATAAATGCTCTTTCTCGTCTCATTTCTAAACGATTTCTATTTGATAACATTCGTCTTTTGCTTATATTATTCGGAAGATATTAGTTATGATATACCTGCTATAAGACTATAACTATATATATGTTACGGTCAATGTGTATAATTGGTCATTGTAATACAATGCCCGGGCAATGTGTACAATGCCCGATTTTAATGGTCAATGTAGATAATTATATACTCTGCCCGGGCATTGTATACAATGACCAAAGTATGGCGGGCAATTTTAAATGTAATTTATAACTATGGAATGTCCGATAAAATAGTAATTTCATTTGATTATTATTTAATGTGTAAAAGCTAAAATACCCACCTTGTAATATTATGTTATTGTAAATTAATAGATTACCACAGACACATTATTGGTACATTCCAATTTGTCAATAATAAAATTATCGATACAACATTTTCTACTCAGAAAATGTAATATATCTGTCTAAACCCCATAAAATTCAATCATTAATAATGTCTTCAAAAGTTACTTTAAATTATATAATATTAAATATTTAACACTATATTTTAGTTACTAGACAAATGTAATAAAACGAAATACACTCAACTAATATTTTAAGTTAGCATTATATTATTATGCACTAAATCAATTTGTACCCATATTTTATAAATACATATTTATATTTTATTCTATATTTTTCACAGAAAAGTTTACTTTGTCCGGCCATGCTTGGGCATTGTATACAATGACCGGTCATTGTATTACAATACCCGGTCAATGTGACTAATTTGTATAATAAATTAAGCATTGCCCAAATCTAGTGGACATTGTACACAATGCCCAAATTATACACATTGACCGTAACATATATACCACTGTATATCAGTAAAAATTATAACGTATGCAAATAAAATTTAAATATTCAATTTCCTATGTGTCATTTACGTGAACGTTATGATTATAAATAACTTTATGCTTAAAATCAAAACTGTTGAAATAATCAAGATGCACCTTTTCTTATAGTATAATAATATGTATAATATATATTTATAATATGTATTTATATATTATTATTACGATTTAAATATGTAATTCAATTATTATTTTTACAAATTTAAGTTAATAACAAGTTATTAACGATATAACTATTAACTAGGTAATATATTTCTGTTCACACGATATATTATTGCTATGCTAATATACAAAATCAGATATTCTGTATAAATTAATAAAGCTTTTATTATTAATTATTATTTATCCACTTATATTCAATGCACTAAAAAATTATAATCAAATAAAAAATAAAACTATTGATTAATTATTAAAATAATAATTAATTGATATTTTTCATTAGATTGTCATCATCAATAATCTTATTTCAGAACTATAAATAATAAATATTATGATGTACATAATTGATGTTCTTGAAGAATTAAATATAAATAATATTTTCTCATTATTTTTCAAGTTAATTGTTCAATATAATATGAACAATAATTTGTGAAACGAAATATTAATATTTTTCTCATCAAATTCATCTATAATAATATATTAATATAAAAGTGGTAATTACTAATAAAATATCGGATAAGGGTTTGAAAAATTAAAAAAATACTCGTCTTGATAACATGATACAATAATTATTCTATTAATATTACATTATCGCGAGTTGCAACTATTGAAATGTATACAGAGGGGAAAATCGTATGACGTAAGGTGTGATAATTATTATTACATAGCAATAACGATTTTACCAAATAAAAAGAGAAAATACTTTTAATGATTTTTCTTCCTTTTGTTCTTTCTGGGGAAAGTATTATATATCTGCGTATTGAATATTCTGCGAAAACTCGTGGTCCAGACTAATGATGATTAAACAATAGTTTATAATATATATATTATAGTGTTTGATAGATTGTTGTTTGAAATAATTGATATATTCTTGTTTAGTTCAATGAAATTTAATGCCGCAATTGCATCGTATAACATTTTATATATAATTTGTCAAAAAGAAACTTTTTAATATATAAAAAAAAAATCCTGTCGTTTTTATATAATAATAAGATATCAATTATCAATTATTTAAAAGCGGTATCGTGTCAAAAATATTCTCTTACCAATATAATATATATTATATATATACAGGTAACAATTTGAATCGCAAAGTAGATATATAATAATTACCTACAGTTTTCGAACTTAAAATATATGTATTTAAATTTTTTAAATTTTGATAACTCGTTTAAACGATTGGATGTTTCTTATCGTATTATAATAATATATTATAAAATTATGTGTGAAAATTTTTAAGTACATAATAAAATGGTAATTTTTTGTGGCGTACAGAAATATCACTACATAAATTATTATTATAATATGTATAAAATATACGATTTGTACTCAATACAACGTTGTTATTTTACTAATACGTATTACGTATTGTTTCGTATTAATATTTAGCGCGTCATTGTTGAAAATAATAAAATAATATTAATCGTACCTAATAATACGTTAAATGTGGAGATGAAAGAAGAAGAATATTTTAAAAGCGTCGTCGTCTGAGTAGGTAGGGATATTATTATTATCAATTAACATTCAATAATATTATTTTACACATAGTTACCGATATTATATAGTTGATAATATGCATACGATTTCAAGTTTTTAAATAACTACATTCGATATCGGTTGATTATTATTATTTTTCCTTAATGGTCTCGTTTAATAGTGATTTCAATGCGTTTTATAGTTTTATACATTATTGTAACATGCGTTAAAAAAATTAACTTTTCATAATATGTACAATAGCATGAATGACATTCACTATCAATCACATAAAATATCAGTAGGTAATTAATTCAGTGTGAGGGTATTAATAACAGTATAACACACACGTGTGAATCAAACATTCACACTTGGTAATATTATATTATATATTATTATCATGAGCTATTATAACAATAGTCTGTACTTATACATATTATTATGATAATTATTTTATGTTCATTACGGATTTTATCAATTCTATATTTCATTATTTTCATTTGTTAGGATTTTATAACAAAACTTAGAGTAATACACGAATACTGTAATTATTATTATAATATTATGTGTAATGTACTATGTGTATTGTATAAGTATTATATTATAAAACTGATCAAAATCCATTTTCCTTGATATTGTTACTTGGTAATTTTATTGAAAAATGTTTAATTAAACAAAAATTCATTATATACACGTAAAACAATAAACAGTAGCGATAAAGTTCACCATATAATATTGTAGTCAGTAATGGTACCTATATAATATATAAATCAAAAATTTATATGGGTACGAAATGATCGTCGTGACCGATGACTGAGATTTTGAATTTGAAAAACAATAATACATTTATTAGTAAAAATTCGTGTTCTTATAATATTATGGTATATTCGTATATAATATCTTAATTACTTCTACATTGTGTTTTGTAATGATATGAGGACACATCATTATGTATCTTATATTATATCAAAGTACACAAGACCACAGATATGGTCAGTTATGTAAAAAATTCAAATGTATTATCTATATTTCTTTTTGGTGACTTTGTGTAATAAACAAACTCTGATGCATCGGAACGCCGACACATTTTTAACAATTAACAAGATAGTCCCGTTACACACCCCATCATAAAATACCGTTAGAAACCCCGTTAGATATCCCGTTAGGAATACCGTTATAAAGATTTATACAATAAGCAAAACCATGTCAAGGACGAGGATCCTATGGACCCGCCGGACAATTAATACCCTCATTTATCAGAAATACATTTTACAGTTATAACATCATCCACACATACCCTTTGATCTCTTCCGACAACTGAACATTACGTGACTATTCAATTTCAATTCCCTCACTCCTAAGAAAGACCTTGAAATTCTCACCCCAAGACCTGACCAGCAGGGCATATATACGACCCACGAGAACGCGCGCCCCTTCAGTGTGCGCACGCTCCCGAACAAGCTATCATTTTCGACATCAACGGCTTTCCGATTTTCATCAGAGTTCATCTTTGCGATCAAAATTCTCAAGTGTTCTTTATTTCATTTCCATTGCTCGACTATCGACTTCACCATCTCGTAGAGTGGAACAAGCGGTCAGCGGGTGAGTTATTGAATATAAATTTTATGCTTTGCATCAGTCTAGATTTTTCCATTCAAGAAAGCCAGTGGTAACTAGTTCGGTTAGGTTTAGATGAATAAATAATAAAAAAAAAAATTACAAAAAAAAAATAATAATAAATTGTAAAATAATAACAAAATTTGTATACATAACTTGTATATTTTGTATAATTACCAAGTAAAAAAAAAAGATATAAAAAATAAAATTTGTATAATTACCTAGTGAAAGAAAATTTGTATAATTACCACGTTAAAAATTTGTATAATTACCAAGTAAGAAAATAATTTGTATAATTACCAAGTGAAATAAAACTCTGTATAATTACCACGTTAAAAATTTGTATAATTACCAAGTAAAAAAAAAAAATAATTTGTATAATTACCAAGTGAAACAAAACCCTGTATAAT
>JAIUCT010000009.1:10968429-10999775 GCA_021307375.1 Tetraneura akinire
TAATTATCACGTTATAAAATTTTAAAATAATAAAAAGAAAATTTGTACAATTACCACGTAAAAAAAAATTGTATAATTACCTAGTGTAGAAATAATCCGTATAATTACCAAATGAAATAAGAAAATAACTTGTATAAATATAACACAAAGGTAAAAAATCAGCAAAATATAAGTTATAATAAATATCGATAAGTTTATATATAAAAAAAAAGGAGAATTAAATAATAACTCTATCATAAATAGTATTTAAATTTATGAAAGATTATTTTGTGTTACTTGGAGACTTTCGGATTTACCACCCCGAGGCCCTTCTGGCACCGGAAGGAAGGTAATAACACAATCCAACAATTCACCTTTATTTGTATTTTCTTTGTCTTACACGAGCACCTTTAAGAGGCCATCACCTCCCTTCCTCCACCTTCTCCCACTTCTCCACTCACCTCATTCCCCCTTTCAACCCTTTATTTTCACCTTTCCCCTTGCCCTACGTATGCAGTCTCTTTTTTTTCGTGTTATTACAGTTTTATAATATTATAATTGATTATAAGTAGGTACATTATAATATTAAAAAAAAAAACAAAATAAAAATATCATTCCGCGCAATACCTATAATAGATATAATAAATTATGATATTTAAATGACGTTTTCTAGACAAGGTAATAAGGTATTATTATTACCAATGTCAATATTATATTTTGCACACTATAGCGTATACGTGAAGTGATCTTTCAGTGCGCGATAAATTTAAACTTGACCTGCGGCAATTCATAAATTTGTTGTAAGAAATTGTTTCTTTCGTTGACTATTAACATATTTGAGTTTAATAAATTACAATAATTCAATACTGTAAATAATTGTGTGTTTAATACGATGCAATTTAACAATATTGTAAAAAATATGTTGTCCGAAAACTAATAAATACAAAATTATTTAAATAATAATAAGAATAGCCAACATTGCGACATGGCGACATGTTTTGGGCGGAATGAACACGAAAAGATGTCTTCTCGGAAGTTGAAGAAAGTGTAAACAGCAAGACGTACGAGAGTATACCATCATTTTTCAATATTTGCAGATTAAAGGACTTTAAATTTTAATGCGTTTAGGGTTATATTTATTTTAAATTAGGTATTAAATTAATTTTTAGCAAATTCCAATGGACCTATGCTTATAGTAAGACGTTCAATTATTCAGTTAATTCAATAATAATAATAATAATAATAGTTACGGAAAATTCGTAATATTACAACGGATTTTCTCGTATATATACGTTCTTTTCTCGCGTAAGAAGCATTTTCATTACTTTTTTTTTCGGGGATTTTGATCATTTTAAAAGAAGGTACGCAAACGCAATATTATAATAATATATTGTAATCTGAACGTCTTTATAATATTATGAGTTTTTTTTTTTTTTATATATTATAATCTAATATAAACTGTTAATAAACTAATTGCTAAATATCTGCAAACAATACAAACGATACGTTTTAACACTAGAACATTAAACATGGTATACGCTTATTCAATGCGTGTATGACGTATTTGACGTATTTGACGTATTTTGTAAAAGTATATTTACGTGACGCGGACGCTCCAGGTCCGCTGCAGGTTGATGGAAATAGAGCGCGAACAATAATTTACGGGCGAGATCCGGAAAGTGACACAAACAATGAACGAATACTTTCGACGAAAACAAAACAAAAAAAAAAAAAAATTGTATAATGAATACAATATAATATGTATTATAATGATTTTGGCTGCATATAATAATATACGAGTCGTAGCTCTGTCGTGCAAACATTGTAATTTTACTATAATATACGAATAAAAATAATAGTATAATGAATCACGGGACGCGACGGTATCCAGTGATGGATATTTTGATAAAATGTCATTTCAAAAACGATTATATATCTATTATTAATATATATATATATATATATTATATTATACTTAGGTTATACGCGTACAACCGCACATAATGAAACGATCGAACCAGAACGACACGGTATAAAATTATTATAATAATAATATATGTATATATTGTATTATTTTATGTTTTTAGTGATTGGGGGGCTATTGTTTTTTTACAATTTATATTTACATATATATATATAAAAAAAAAAACGTAATTCGTTATTAACGAATTTTTGTTGTTTTATAATATATTATTTAATATAAAATAAAATCATGTATAGTATTACTGCATTATGCCATTATACCTCCCATGCTTATTGATGACCGAATACGAATATGTTAAACGTATATATTATGTATTTTAATAACATCGTCATTATATTGCGCCAAGTATAGGTAGATCATATTTTTAATGGAAAAATACCTATTATAGTTTTTCTAAGTGTCCGGAATTATAAAAAAAAAATATTATAATATATTAATGGGTTTTTTTTAAAAAAAAAAAAAAAAAAGAACTTCCTCCAGAAGAACTATGATCTATGAACCATCATAAATACTTGGCACGAAGGTGGAATAAAACTCTGCGTCATGTACTTAATATACATTTTTACAACAGACACCCCCTCAACTTATTTTAATTGGTAAATGGTAATGAACTAATGAAAATATTTTATTGCAATGTACGTTCCACGTGTATAATATTATAATACTTAAATAAAATTAAAGTGTAAAATAATTTACAGCAGTATATATACCTACAAGTATACAACAGGTTAAAACCGATTATATTATTATAATGTTTATCGATATTTTAAATTACGATTATTAATTTATAAATTAAATTATATTACTTTTACAGTAAATAAACGTTATTTAATATAATAATAAATTATATTATTAAACGTCATTTTGATATATTGAAATATAATCTCCGTTAGAACCGCTGTATATAGTTGGATTTCGGATACAGTTACAATCATATATCTACATAAATGTTATATATTATAATATATATGTATATTGCAGTATTCCATTAATTATTAATATATTACATTTTTTAAATAACCGTTTTCGGTATTCGGCCCTGCGTTTGTATGGTCGGTTATTGAATAATATTGTTTTTATATAAAATAAACCCGTTGTGCCCCACCTCCAAAGGGAAGCACAATTATATTCATACGAGTCGCTCATTTTACAAACACGTTTTTTACTGTTATGTATAGGAACCATAATTAAACAAAATATATATTCACGACGGAATGTTATAATGTATAATATTATTTTATTTTTGTTTTGTCGGAATCGTGTAAAGGATACATAAACAGATAAACATATAATCATACGTTTTAACTTATAAGTACTTATATTATTATTAATTATATTAATAAATAGGATACGTACGGACTATTATAAGAAAACAAAAATCATTAAAGTCATATTTTTCTAGGTTTTTAATTATTAGAGTTTCGAAATGATGTATCTTTGAAATATAAATAAATTATTCAAAGAAAAAAAATCATTTTTATTGTATTATATTTCCTACGTCTGTGTGAAGTTAAACCAAACAGGCTTCTAAAAATATTTTTAAAATTTTAGATTTTTATCTATATAAAATATATTATATAATGTTATCTAACGCTAAAATGTGTTGAAGTGAAGAAGTATAAAATACAAATATATTATTTCTAAAAGATATTTGCTTAGCTTAGGTATATTTATAGTGGTTACACATTTATCAGATACATAATATTATTTCTAGCTTTCCAATTGAAATTTTCTTCTATTATAGACGATATGAAATTTTACTTATTGCAGTATACAATATTCCTAAATGAATTTTGTTTCTCAATATTGCAGACTAATCGCGAACGATGGCACCTTCTTCCGTGACGACATGTCGGGCGAAGACCTGCCACTATAGTCGCTGTTCGCGTCCGTCCTCGGTATTATTACCGTTTGTCGCAATCGCGGTTGTTGCATTATTCGCAAGCTCGGTCGACTGTCAATCCGAAAAACGCCACCCGTCCGCACAACACCAACAAAAGTCGTATTATGTCGACTCGGACGATGGCGCTGGCGAAGTGATCAAGAGTAAAATCCGTCCAGACTCGTATTCTCAAGATTCGTTATCCCACAACAACAATCATCAATCGGATTCTGTTGGTTCTGCGTCAACCGTGTACGGTGAACAGTATGGCAGTGGAGTGCTCATGCAACATGATCAGCCGTTGTTGGACGAGGAGGCTCAAGAGTCCATCAGCTCAGGTTCGATGAACAACCACAGGATACCGCAATATACGCGCGGTGGATCAGACTCGGTGGAGGGCAAGAACGTAGGTAACCGAGCGACCAGTAACAACTATCACCAAAGTGCCGTTATCAACAATAACCCGTCGTCCAACTCTGGTTACGCCGTGGATTCAGCGTACAATCCACACTTCAGCACTCAGGATTTGATCCAAGACCAAAACTATCAACTCGAGTTCAAGTACCATGATTATGACAAAATGACCAAATTCTTAAGGACTACGTCATCCAGATTCCCAAACCTCACCGCCCTCTATTCCATCGGAAAATCCGTTCAAGGTATTATGCCGTTTTTCACTTATTTTAATATCTACCAATTTGGCTATATACTCGTATATAATAAATATATTGTTTGTATTGATGTTTCGAAAAGTGAAGAAAATAACATTTTTAATCGCGATAAATTATATAAAATAAATAATATTTTCCATTAAAATCCAATTTACCTATCATGTGAGACTATTGGATAATATATCGAATTTTCACGTTACATAAAAATACGAGTTCCTATACTCGTAGTACAAAACTAGAAAGAAATGACTATATCTACCTAATACAAGTCTTCTAACTTATCAAATTATGAAAATATAAAATTGCCATTCATATTTTGTGCTATGAAACATTTTTCATTATTATTATTATTTTTTTAAGGAATACAAATAAATGTTTCATATTTATTGTATTTAAGTCAAACTTACATATTTATTTCAATTTAATAAAATGGATGATATAATATTTTAAGTTTTTTTAATAAAAACTCATTATGGCCTTTTTTTGATTTTATTGTTTATTTTAAATTTTCTTCGTACACTTCGTACATTAATACATAATACAGACGTGATATTTTTTAATAATTTATATTTCTGCAATGGCTATTCGTAAAATTGATTTGTATTTATTTAAACGTTTAATACATAATAATTCAATTTGTGAAAAAAATTGATACATTTTAGGTCGTGATTTATGGGTGATGGTGGTGTCTTCCAGTCCATATGAACACATGATCGGCAAACCAGATGTGAAATACGTGGCCAACATGCACGGAAACGAAGCGGTCGGAAGAGAACTCATGTTGCATCTCATCCAGGTGAATAAAACCGAAATCGTTATAATAAAAAAATACGTAACAATATAGTACATATTGTACGTATATAATCTTATTTAAAACTAAAATTTATTGCAATATTGTCATCTAAATATACTTAATGAATTATGCATTAATTAATATAATATCTATTTAAAATTTTTAACCATTAATTATTAATTTATTACATATCGATAAAACTTTTATACTATAATTTTGGATGGGACAAAATATATTTTTTTAATAAATAGAAATATATATTTATAATTATTTTTCAATAACAGACAATATTGTAAACAATTTTGATATAAGGATAATGCACGTGTTGCAACACGTAAATGGGAATAAAATTTATTAACAATCAATTTGTGTTTTGCAAAAACAGTATTTGGTGAACAGCTATACAGTTGATCCGTACATCAGGTGGCTTTTGGACAACACTAGAATTCATATTTTACCATCGATGAATCCTGACGGTTTCGAGGTGGCCCGCGAAGGTCAATGCGACGGGGGACAGGGCCGTTACAACGCCCGTGGCTTCGACTTGAATCGAAACTTCCCGGATTACTTCAAACAGAACAACAAGAGAGGACAACCGGAGACGGACGCCGTCAAAGAATGGACGTCCAAGATCCAGTTCGTGCTCTCCGGTGGACTTCACGGTGGTGCCCTCGTGGCCAGCTATCCGTTCGACAACACACCCAATTCTAGTGAGTCATATGGTTGATATAACAAAATGTATAATCTCGTTTTTCGTCTATACTCTGTTAAAATAATTTTAAATAATTATTAATCTCTTTATAATTTAATGACTATTAGCGGTGTACGACACTGCGTGAGAATATTCTCATTTTGATTATACTAATATTAGGCAATAGGAGGTATATATTATAATATATTAATATGATTGTTTTATTCAAATTTATGAAAAATAACTACTTTTACATGTCTAACGAAATTGCGTTATCAATATAGGATTCTGTATTTCGTCGGTACTCTGTTCTAGTAAGTATATATAATTATTATTAACAAAGTCTTAGAAAAACAATTTATAACTCATAGGAATAAAATTTAAAAAATAGACCGCTATAAAATTATAATATGCATATACTCGTATAACATTCATTTACGTCGTTTGTAAAATGTCGAATACGTATAATAGAAATTATTGCGAAAATGCAACAGAATGCAACAGTTGATGTTAAGTGCTACCGAGTGATGTGATGTCATTCGCTAGAGAAGTAGAGACGTCGCAATTTTATCAAGATTGTCCCGTTTAAATTCTATTTTTCTCAAAATAATAATATTACGTTTTTATGTTGATATTATAATTTTAGTATTATAATAATTAATTTAAATATAAAATTATTGCATAAAGCAATAACATGTTTTTCAAGCGCGATTCAAATTCGTATACCGTGTAGCTGATATATTATAATATTATTTACCTATTTATACCTATTTTTGATTAAAATACTGAGTTTTAAGTATCTAAATAATTATGATACATTAATATTATTTTTAATTTTTAATGACAGTGTTCCAAAGTTACACCTCATCGGATTCGTCGACGCCCGACAATGACGTGTTCAGACATTTAGCTCTGACCTACTCCAGAAACCACCCAACGATGAGCCAAGGAGTGCCATGCAAAGCAGGAACGCCGACGTTCAATAACGGCATCACCAACGGAGCCGCATGGTATCCGCTCACAGGTAAAAACCGGTAAAATTTTACCGCGGTTGCCGGTTAATAATAATAATAATATTGAAAAATGTACAAATCCATAATAATTATGGCATTATCGATAAACTTGTCAAAATATTATTGCACACGATAAAAAAAAAAAAAAAAAAAAACACGTTTTAAAGCATACAATATCTATAATAAATCAGTATAATATGTATAGGTAATGATCAAAATATAATTATATAGGTAAACCTATAATAAATAATGAAAATATAATATATAAGTTCAATGACTGTTTACTTCTTGTTTTTGTGACCTTGCGGCCTTGTGATTTGTATCCAAGGACTTCGTTGTTGTCAAGTTTAATTTTGAAACCGATCGATTCTTTTTCTTCTTCTCATTTCAATTTTTAATATATTGTAATAATTTCCATTTTCTATATACCAGGTATACCTACATTATGCGAATTATAAAATATGATTTAAAAGCACTAATTAAGCCGAATTTTAAAAAAGCGATTCGAAAATTCGATTTCAAATTAAATGAATACTACCTATATAATATTATATAATTATTCTTTTTCTGTATTCAAAAGTAAAATCGAGTATATTCCAAGACCAATCAATACAATACTTGTTATAATTTAATAATATATTATAACATCCGTTTTATATTTAAATCCTGTATGTTATATTCGTGTAGGAGGTATGCAAGATTTTAACTACGTATGGTATGGCTGCATGGAGGTAACATTGGAATTGTCTTGTTGCAAATACCCGGTCACATCCGAGTTACCAAAACTTTGGGAGGAAAATCGTTTGGTAAGTATAATATATTTTATAAATTCTAAAAATAGTCTATAACCAATAAAATAAATACGCGTGTCCAAATATTCAACAAATATAATATTATTAATTGTTATTGTTATTATTTTATCTTATCCAGTCACTCGTCAAATTTTTGGCCGAAGCTCACCGGGGCGTCCACGGATTCGTGATAGACGAACACGGTAACCCCATCGAAAAAGCGTCGCTTAAGATCAAGGGTCGTGACGTAGGATTCCAAACGACCAAGTATGGAGAATTCTGGAGAATATTGTTACCAGGCGTTTACAAGATCGAGGTCAGTTATTGTACAAATTATCATGAATCATGAACACAAAACAACTTATAAATAATATTATTATTATCATACACAAACGAATAACGAAAAATTTCGGATTCAATCTTGCAGATAGGTTAAATTACTCGTTAAATTTATAAAATTGAATTTTATATTGTACTTTAAATTGAAACACGATATACAATTCATAATTTTGGTTATTTTTTGGAAAAAAAAACTTTCTCGGAATATATCATTATTCAATATTATATATTTTTGTTCGATGAATAGGTACAAGGTACCGGATGATGGTCTTATATCGTAGGGTAGAAGAGGCACAAAATAATATTGTATTTCATAAGGATTTTTTTTTTTAACTTTTCGGTTTTTTCATTTTACATTTTACATTTTCACGTCATGTTATAATAATATTACTCGTGTATACGTTTCAGGTTTACGGCGATGGTTACATACCTAAGGAAATGGACTTCATGGTGGTGGAACAACACCCCACTCTGTTGAACGTCACGCTGCACACGTCCAAGGTAGGTTTGTCGACCAATAAATCACGTCTGAAACCCTGGCAACCGCCATGGATGAACGGTTTCCAATCGAAACCTATCATTTTCACAGAGTTCGGATTCACCGCTAATGGTAGCAAAAACTGGAGGGACGGGTTGCGCGTCTACAGCGATGCTACTTCGTCGGTAGTTTCTCAGCTTAGCGCTAAGACTATCACTGCGCTCGGGGCTTTGGTAGTGCTATTATCTGTGCGTCGCGTAAAATACACTTGTGCCAATTATTAGCTTATTGCTTACCACTAACCTATAATAATGTAATTATGTAACCCTATATACTTAGGTACTTATATAATATCTATAATATATAGGTACGAGTTAAGTATGGATAAACATAGGTATTAGGTTTATTTATTAAGATTTTTTAACTTTTTTCTTTTGCAATTTATGTAGGTACTTACCTACCAATTTTGTAAAAAATAACTCGCATGCCATTCGCATAATGAGAATTGTATGTAGTAGGTATGTGTATGTTTAAAATCAAAGGGTAGGTACATTAAATTTATGTATTCAATTTTTTTTTTTTTTTGAACCTATTAATTTGCGCATAATAATAATATTATAATGCATTGTACCTAAATTGTAATAGCAAGTGTATAGTCAACTAATTAAGATTAACTACAATTAACATGCTTGATTAACCTAATAGTTGACTGTTACAAATATAATAATAATAATAAAAAAAAAAAAAAATGAAATTAAGCTAGCTCAAGTTTCAAAAGGGCTTATAGAATTATTAATTTATAAAAATAAACCAATTGTCAAAAATTAGAAATATATAAATTACATAGTATATATTGTAAATTAGGAACCTACTAAATTTTACATTAGTACTTATAAAGTTATAAATTAGGTTATAATAATACGGGTATTTTATTTTTTATGATTATTAATTATTATAACTAAATAAATTTTACTTCAGTTCAATTATACATATATAATATATATACCTAACATTATTTATTCCCTATGTATTATAGATTTTTCTTTTTTTTTTTATATTTATATTAGGTATAATGTGTCTTATTAAATATAAATATATTTTCTTCTTAATTTACCTAATTATAATGTCATATTAAGTAGGTATAGATATATTGACTAATTGTTATAGTATTGTGTCTTATGTAAATAAGAAATATATCAAAATATGTAAGACTAAAAATAAAATATCAATTGTTAAACATATAATAAAAATATTTATTACTAACACTTATTAACATATTCATTTATTAATAAATCCTTACATTTTATAACACACATTTGGAATTATTTCGATTAGATTAACCTTAAACTTCTTGATTAATGGTATTAACTATTAACTTTGGTATAATTATCTTATTTTTCTGTAATTTTCATTGTAAATATGTACAAAAACGAGTGGTTACAGGATGTAAATATACAAAAGTCAATTTCTAAATTATCTTCTTCTACTACTGCTACTACTTCTACTACTGCTGCTACTTCTACTTCAAATTCAAGAGTACAATTTCCTAAACCTAAGTAATGGATCTTAAGTTTCTTCTTGGTTAACTGATGCTTTGTAAGTAAAATCATTGATTATAAATTACCATATTATGTAATGAATGGTACTATGACTTTTGATTATTACAATTTTTTTTTTTTTTAATTATATATTTTCTCAATTTATTATTTATTATAAGATTATATTATTATGTACTTTTAGAGACAGGATAATACACCTTTCAGACAACCAGTTCCTCATTTTTATCATCATCATCATCCACAAGGAATAGCATTAGCTCCCAAACCACCAACACAAGATACTGGAATATTTTCAACCATTACATCGGGCTTCAATAACTTTGTTAGCAATATGTTTGGATAACTTTTCTGAGAATCGCTAATTTCTAAATAATAAATAAATATTATAGCCAATACACGATCTCCAAGCTATAAAACAGACAGCTACTAGGTTAAGTTTCTGTTCCAATCAATAAATTAAATTAAATCAATGTTATAATTTAAAGAAAGCTCATCCTACTTATTTATTGAAATAATTTTAATTATAAAATAATATTTTTTTTTTTACAAATTTATTGTTCAATGAGTAATCTTTGTATTGACATTTTGACATTTTGACATTTTTAAATAACTATGTGTATATAATTTGAACAGAAATTATAAAAACTTATGGTTTATTTGTTTTATTTTACTATTTTATATAATTAGTATGAATTAAATTTATATATATTATATATAAACATAAAAAAAAAATATATTAATAATTAAGAATAAAATAATATTACACATCATTTAGTTCATTAGCTGGTTTCAATTTTGATCTAATCATATGAAAAGCACTAATTAAACTACCAAGATGTATTTTTTCACTAGTTCCACCATTAAGACGTACTTCAACTTCAGCCATTTCAGTTAATAACTCTATGAGAGATTGTGGTGGTAAATCCACTAAAATATTAAAAAAAAAAAAAAAAAAAACATTAATAATTCACATGTTGTAATTATAAACAATGATTATAATAATAAAATAAAATTATTTTAGGCTTCATCACATTAGTTACATGTATAAAATATACATTAATATTAATCATTCTAACTAATGTACTGATATTTTTGTTTTATATTATATAAATAATACATTTTAAAATCATTTGAATAAATAATGACAGAGGATAGGTATATATAATATAATTAAATATAATAATACATACATCTATATAAAAATGTGTGTAATTCTGTCAATATATCTTGTAAAGCTAAACCTTTCTGAACTTTTAATTCTTGAATTTCTAGAGAAAAATAAAAATTATTGTAAAATTCTTTAAATTTTAAGTGACAATAAAGTAAATTTTTACTTTTATAAGTAGTAGAAAATTCATCATTTAACAACCACTTTAATATATTCATAATATCACTCTTTAATGGATGACCAACACATGTATAAACAGTATCTTCATTTACTTCAGAAAAAGCAGTAGCAGCACTTTGTAATATGTTAAGGACTTTACGCATATCACCTTGTGCTAAATCTATCAATGCAGTTTTACCATCTTCAGTTACTTTTACTCTGAAGATTGAAATTAAAATTATTATATTATAAATAAAAATAGAAAGAAATATATCATAGAAATGTCGGTACTTTTCTTGTTCAATAACATAATCAAGTCTAGGCATAATTTGTTTAAAATCAAGTGGACCAAATCGAAAACGTGTACATCGAGACTGTAAAGCCGGGATAATTTTGCTTAAATAATTACAAATTAAGCAAAAACGAACATTGTCTGTAAACTTCTCTATAACTAATAATAAATTAAGTATTGTTAATATTATAATCTTCAAAAAAATATTTAAGTTTTATATGAAATATTAAATTAAAATTTATGTGTTTTATTACTTCTCCTTAATGCATTTTGAGCATCATTAGTCATTGCATCTGCTTCATCTAAAATTATTAATTTGTAACCGGACTTAAAAATTGTTCTTGTGGATGCAAAATTCATAATTTGACCTCTAACAACATTAATGCCTCTGTCATCTGAAGCATTTAACTCGAGTACCTAAAATTCAAAACTTATACAATTAAAATCAATATATTTAAATTTTGTAGATAATATAATAAAAATTGGATTAAGTGAATTAATTTTAATTATAATATAGACAAAATTAGGTATGAATATCTATGAAAATATTTCTTACTACTTTTAGTTTTTATTATCATTTATATTTTAATAAAATAAATTAACTAAGGAAAATAATATCTATTGCTGGTTTCATTACTGAATGTACTCTTCATACGTACCATTGAACGAAACTGTGCTGGAGTATACAATTGTTTGGCACAAGCTAGTATTGTACTTGTTTTTCCTGTTCCTGGAGGTCCATAAAATAATAAATGGGGTAGCTGATCTTCTTTAATGTATTTACTTACTAGATTTATAAGGAATAAATGCATTAATATATTTTTTTATGATTTAAATATATATAAATATATTTAACTATACTTGTTTGAATGATATCTTCGTGTGAAATTAATTCATCTAAAGTATTTGGTCGATATTTTTCTACCCTAAAGTTATTTAATATATTAAATACATCAGTACCTACTTGTATATTATAAAATAAATTATGCTTACCAAGGTAAATTTGGTTTTGCTTCCACCATTTTAGTATACTAATAACGTTGATGCAATAATCCCCAATTTACAATAGTCATTAATAATTATAATACCTGAATCAGAAATAATTAAATAAATTGATACATTTGTAAATTAAACAATTATCAAGCAAAATAGTGAAATAATAAATTTAATTTTAAATTTTGTTTTTATTTTACTTATTGGGTTTTGTTGACATTTTGATTAATTCAAATTAAATTTTTGTTTTGTGTTATCTGTGTTTTATGTTAGGTTAAATGATTAAGTTTTGGCGCTAATTTTGATATTTTAATAATTATTGTGATATGAAAAATGTGGCTATACTGATCAACTCAGAGTAATAAAAATATGCCCAAGGATATTTATGATTTTAATTGTATTATTTATTTTTTTCAATTATTAAGTCCTGAAGACAAATTACTAAATTAATTTTAAATTTAAAAATATTCATTTTCTTATTAAATCATGGTTGTACTGGTTTGATTGTAATTATTATGATTATGATATAATTAATATGTTAATAAAATAAATGTTTATTAGATATAATATTATAATTTATAATAAATATTAGAATGATGAAAACTAGGTATTTAATATTCTGTTTAGTAATATATTATTATACAATCTAAATGTTAAATTGAATTCCACAATGCCACATTATTTCTAGTTATATTAATAATATGAACTTTTAAAAGTAACATCGTAATTCTGTTTTTAAGAATTAATATTGTCCTAAATGTGAAATAATGGAAATTTTAAACTAAAAAAATAAAATAAATATTAGATTTTACACATTTTTCAAAATAAAGAAAAGGATATTATATTGAATAAGAATTTGACTAATTTTAATAATAAATTATTAAATTAAAACATTATTCTAAAATAAAATATTAATATGACTGTACAAAATAAAATGATTTGCAATAATAGGCGATGGTATATATTATATATATCCAGTGGCAATACTGGTAGGTTATCCTTATCATTTTAGTAATTTCTTTATCAGTAAATAATATGTCTAAATTTTAAGTCAATTTTAAATCTTTAGAACTCATTCTGTCTTGTTAATTTTTTTATTTAATGAAGGTAGTAAAGATTGTAAAGTTATAATTTTAATAAACTAAAGTTTATCATATAGATGTATTTAGTTTATTAATTTGTTGATTAATTGTGTGAAATATTAAAGTCATATTGTGTTTATAACATTAATAATAAATAGATTAATTGATAATGTTAAGTTTGTTGAAACCGTGTATTAATGATTTTAACAAATGCAGTTCTATGATTATGTTCGATAGAGGGTTAAAATCATGGAAAGGCGGTATAAAATATACAGGATTCGTTTATTATCCTAAGTAAACTTATTATTTGTATGAATTTTAGTTATAACATAATACATTGTAATATGTTTGAATTTTATTTCAGAAAAGGTGAAGTAGATCCACCATATACGCCAACGAAATTATTCATGGTGCAGAGAGTTAAAAAGTATCTGTCTAATCCATATTGGCAGAAAAAAATCTTGACTGATATGGGCTTAGATCATAAAGTAAAGCGTTTTTCTACATTAGATGTAAATTATTAATGGTAGATTTAATTATTTAACTTGAATAATTAATATGATAGTACAATATTTATTTAATTTTGTACTAGGTATATTAATATATTCATGATTGCTATTTAAAATGAGTAATTTGTAAGTTATTATTAATAATTAAATGTTATTAGTTTATTACTAATAACATTTAATTAGTTCTTGGTTTTAAGAATTTATACAAACTATTGAATCTTTATATTCCTGATTCTCCATGTGTCCATGTGTTTATTAGTTTTTCTTAGTCATTAATCATTTAATTTCGTAAAAAATATTCATTTTTATTGTGCATTATAAATTAAAATTTTGTCATGTTAAAAATTAGATAATTAAAAAAGTAGAAAAAACACTATTCATGTACTTCAAATTTGCATGTGTTTAAATGGCAAAAAAATAAAAATAAATATTTTAAATATTTTATCCACATATTCATTACATAAAATATTGAAATTTATGTTCTGTAGTAAAAATAATACAAATTATATAAAAGTTATTGGAAACTATTGGTTCTTTAATATTTTAGTTAGGCAAAGTATAGTTTGTATTTTTGTAGTTGTAATAGGTTAATTAAAATTGATAATATTTTTTTCTTTTTTTTAGTTAACTGATAAGGCTATTGTAAAAAACACACCAGGTATGAATGCTCGTTTATGGAAAGTTAAACATTTAATAAAAATTACACCAATACAAACACCTGACGGATTACCGGAAAAGGGTGATTACTGGGGTACATATTTAGATACTGAAGGTATATTTAGGGTTTCAAAACAGTTTCGACCTGATGCAAAAAGATTAGAAGTCACTGAAGAGTTTGAGAAATTAACGAAAAGAGTAGATACAAATACAGTTAAAAGTAACTGTCGATCCAAATGGCTAAATCCTTGGTCTACAATTGTATAACTTATAATATAATTTCTTTAGTAATTAAATAAATGTTTTTTGTTTCAAAATAATTTTTATTGTTAGATTATATTTTTATTTAATTATCCTTATATAAAATCAACAATTAATAATAGTAAATTATATTTAGAAAACATTAAGAATACATTATTAAATTTTATAACAATAATTGATTATAACAAAAAATGTTTTATTTGTAAAACAATTATATTATATCAATATTTTTAATACTCTGGTATTAAAAATGAAACTACAAAAAATTTAAAAATTTCATTAAACTAAAGTTAAAATTAAATAACATAATATATAATATTTTGAAAAAAGCTTTTTATTGAATTAAAATCAACTATATAGTACATGAATACATGATATATCATATATGTATAATATGTATTAAAACTGCTTATATACATTGTTAACAATATATTGAAAACCTTATATTATATTTAATGCAATCTATTACATTTCTATTTCTTTTTATTTGATCTTCATTTCTTCTATTGTTTTCAATTTAGTTCTTATATAATTAAAATATAAGTGTAATACTTTGTTCTTTTTTTGATGTAATTAGATGTTAAATATTCAATTAAACTATTTTTATTAATAATTATAATTCCAATATTATGAACAAAAAAATACATTAAAGATATATATTATTTTTTAGAAATATATTTAGAATACAAATAGTTCTAAGTTTAAAGTTTATAATCTCTATGATAAGATGGTATTTGAATCTTAAAATATGCCAGTTTTTTAGAAAATATTTTTGTAAAAGTACCTATATCTTTAATGATTAGAATTGTTAAATATATATTTTAAACTTTAAATAATTAAAGTAAATAATTTTTAAATTTATATGAAAATCAAATAACTTTGAGCTCTTTTATATGCTATATGATTCAATATTGATTATTTATTTAAAAGCAATGTATGCGTTAAATTTACAAATTATATTTAACTTGTATTATAAAATGCATAAATTGTAATATTAAATTTAATAAAAAATAAAAACAAATTTCTGGACGGAAATATTTTAAAATTATAAATACAATTATTTAAAATAAATGCAATATGATATAAAAAATGTAAATAATCCTATTACTCATTTCACATTTATTAACCTTATAAGTGTTATAATTATAACGAAACAAAATATCATTAAATAAAACATAAGAAATGTAGATATAGTAATAAATAATATTAATTAACATACTCATATTATAATGATAATTGAGAATTGATTAGTTTGTATTTGTACTTAATAACAATATTAGCTCTACCTATAGAAATATAGTCACAAAAAAAAAAAAAATGTTTGAAATCCTTAATTTTGAAAATATATACACAATTCAATATAATATATATATATATATATATATATATATATATGTACCTACTTGAATAGGTAAGTATTGATTTATTAGTTAAATTTTTCTAATATTCAGATATAAATCAATTATTGTCAAAGAAAATTTGATACATAAACGATACAAATTATTGCTATATTAGCAACTGACAATAATGCCTTGTGAAATGTATACCTAATATAAATTGCAGGTAAATGCTAATATTTTATATGTAAATTTTGAAACTATATCTGTAATATATAAAAAATAAATAAATTATAATTACCTATAGGTTTAAATAATAGATAAAAAAATTATAGAAATAGTGTTAATTTCATGTAATATATTATATAGGTATATTAAGATTTCTTTATTATAAAAATAAAATAATTTTAATTTAAAAAAACGTTGAAATTTTAAAATGATTAAGTTAATAGTTTAAAAAGGTCTTGTTTAAATGAAAAACGTCAAGATGAATAATGCCATTAATAAAACGAAATAACAGTGAAATACTAATATGTTTATGTATATTTAATCAGTCTATTTGCTTAGCACAACCATAAAATATTATAAATTATAATAAATAATAATACCTATAACATATTGATATTTATATTATAATAGGTAATAATATTACTTATTATAAGATATAATATTATAAAAACGAAAAATATCTACTTAAATAATATTGATTGTAGTTCTGTACCTTACCTATCTAATATTGTATTATGTCAGTAGGTACATCTAAATATAATTATATATTAATGTTTTGTATAATTTAAAATTAGATAAATAAAACTAAATATAAGTAGGTAGGTAGGTTGTAGTTAGGTAGGTACCTACCCAAAAATAAATACAACAATTAGGTAGGTATATTAGGTTATTAGGTATGAAATAGAGAAAAAAATATGCAAGTATAATATAGGTACTAGGACACTTGGTAGTAGATAGTTGGCAGGTAAGTTAGTTATCCGAAAAGTAATAAATATATGCTTTCTATTAGATTGAGTTTGATTTCTTTGTTCTGCTTTATTTTTTCAGATTTCGGCTGAAACAAAAATCGATTTACCACATCTAAATAAATTTATATTTACCTATATTTAAGTTTAATCAATTTTAAATTTTATTTTATAATCGTGAAACAATCATAAATTAATTTTAAATATTTTCACTATGCACGTTGTAAAATACTACAGATCTATTACTTATATTAATGTTGGTATTGTATTGGTACTCAGTTACTCACTCGTCGTCTTCGGATGAAACTTGCGCCGAACTTTGATTCACCGCTACAAGAACTTCTTTTTGAACGGCTCCTGGACGTTCTCCACAACACGTTAAATCTGTCGCATTCGCAAAACCATAATTACTAATTTTTTTTTCAACACACAAAGTGGACACACTATATATTATCATTTCCATGCATTATAAAATATGTATCAATTGCTATTTGCTTACAAGTTTTTCGTTAACGATTTGTCTACGGCGCGTTTGTCTTTGGAAGAAGTTGTTGGTTCACTCTTGAAGTTCAATAGGGTCTGACCTTCGCCATAAACAATCTAACCGAACAAACAAAACAAACAAACTTAATGTGTATTTATTTCGTAAATGCACACGTTTTATTTTATTTGTATACCTCTTTAAACTCGTACGATGGAGTATTGTCCGATGATTCAATTTCTTCGAATAACGGCTCTAGTTTTAACGTTTTTTTTTTAGGGCTAGAACATGTCATTATTACAGGAGCAAATAACGTTTCGTTTTGATGTTTTTCGTTGTAATTTACCTTGATCAAGCATAAGTTTAAAAATAGTATGTTATATTTTTTAAATTACCTATCGTATATTATATTTAATTTTCCTGTTTAGAATAGGTACTTAATTTTGTAATTACTCGTATTTATGTAATATCACTAATATATACATAAAATTAAGAAAAATATAGGTACGTTCTTATAAGTTCAATAAATCAAAATAAGGATAAAAACATTTTTACGATAGTTTAATAAATTATACTCGTAGTATAGACATATTATATAGTTTATAAAATAATTTTAATATTACTTCGACAGATAAAGGAGAGGTAGTGCTGCTATTTGGCGTTCCCCAAAATTCTTCGCTTGATGCATCGTAATAATTGTAATCTTCGTCTGTCGGAATACAATAGCTGGCTGTGACGGGACAAAAATCTTCGGGCCACCTAATAAAAATTTAAATTTATATTTATTTAATAATTGACGTTTATTAAGATATAAAATAAATATTATAATATCAATAAATAATATAGAAAAATATCTTATTTTATATTAGGTACTTTTATCTACGATTCAATTTATTATATAAAATTAATTAAAGACTAATTAGTGATTACTCATAATAAATCCCATAATAAACTAAGGGATCGCTGTCATTCATTAAAATTACATTTTTAGATTTATACAACTAAATATAAAATTGTACATAAGATTTTACTTTTTATTATTGGGTAGGTACTATTTTTTACCTAGTTATAATATAAAATATAACTACAATACTCATTGGATTACCGGTAATCGGTGGTTGAGCAAAATTCCACCTTATCTAGGCTGTCTGATGAATGATCTAGATTCAATCCAGTTTTTTCTAGGCTGGATGTTGATGGAAATTCTGGTTGGCAGTGTTGTTGTTGATTGTGTTGATGACATAGCTTCGGTAATACCGATTTGAGTATGGTGTATGGCCGTTCTGGTTCAAAATCATCGTCATCGTCGTTGTTGTAGTTGTTAAAGTCGTCGTCGTTGTTATTATTATTACCAAACGGTTCGGAGGGACTAAGGTCGGCGGACATGGACACCGTAGAAGGTTTCCATTTGTTATTTGGATCCATGTCAAGGAACGCGTCCTGCTGTTGGTTACCGTTAATGTCGCATGTATTCTGACATTTATCACACATATTTTCCGGTATGACCGTTTTCTGTGCACAAACGAATAATGAAATGTGCAAACGTGAGTTTTATTATTAATAATACAAATTAACTTTAATGAATTAAAATAATATTTTTTAGAGCGAATAACGTAGAAGGTAAATTATAAAGAGAATTTATTTTAATCTATTTAATTTATATATCAATGCGACAAACAATATTAATAGGTATTTAGAAAAATATTAAATTAACAAAAATTGGAAATAAAGTTATAAAGTTTGTTTAAAAAATACAACTTTTATTTTTAATTAACATTAATTTTTTGAATTATTATTAATGCCTAACCATGAATAAATTCATTAGCAACAACTAAAAATTAAAGATACTTTTAGCTCTTTAATGTATATCAACAAATCGTACCTAAAATTTTATTTCGCGTGAAAAACAATCACTATAGCAAATACTCCTAGCTATAATAGATATGAAATAGACAATTTATAATATTGATTTTTTTTTAAAAAATTTTACTATTGTGGGTCATATTGAATTTGAATTTAAACGATTTTGTTTAAACTAGATATATTCGGTATATACGAATAGTTTACAGGTAAACGCCATTAATTTTTCATTTTGTATACATTCTTTAGTATGAAATTAATAATTTTAAAATCAGATTTGACCTATACCTACGTAATATTTTTTTAATTTGATAATATTATAGTATTATGTACTTGACTATCGTCCGGGCTGCTGACCACCGATACGGTTTCTGCTGAGGTTACGTAATCCATTATTACTACGTCAGTACCGTATCGGTCTTTGGTCGTCTCGGATAATCGGCGCAGGACTTCGATTTGTTTGGCGTTCATGCGTTCCTGGGACCAAAGTTCCAAATCTTCTTCGTCATCGTCGCCGTCACCGCTGTCGCCAGAGCCTCGGAGTTCGCCTTTTATCCACTGTGAAATGTGTAACGCCTTGCCTTTGTTGCAAGTGCTGTTCTTGGTCATCCGGTGACACCTTTCGTCCACCAACGATTCGGCAAACGACTAAAAATCCATACAGATGGCGTACACTGTTTTTTTTTCTATACTTAATTATATTAATCTTAGATACTTAAATAACGAACGGAAACGTATGTATAGACTTTAGAGAACTAGTGGAGACGTATAGTTGAACCAGGATCGTAAAATTTTAGGGTTGACGAATTGTAATGGACGGTTTTGTGTTGTTGATGGTTGGTTGAAGAAATGTGGAAATTTTTAATGGTGCCAAAATTTTAAGCATGTTTCTGCATAATGAACGAGTGAACGGATGCAGTCGTGTATTGATAATTTGATACTACTAAATTATCATAATAAAATGTATGATTTTACGTATTATACGTTTAAAAACATCTATACCGATAGAAAATTGTATCGCTGAATGACAAACATTAATATGATAAGAATTTCATATTCATATTTCAGTCGATGTCTTATTGTCATTTATTATCCATTATATTCAATGCAGATGTTTTAATGATGATTTTGTTGTAAAATGGTATATTATGTTATAAAATAATACAGGTATTATTCGATTCAAGACTGTAATATAGCACTAATTTAAAATAATTTATTTCTTACCTACATTCATTCAAATAATATTATTTAGATTGTGTACTTAAAACGTGAGTATTGTATTTAAATCTTTATAATATAATTTTTATTTTTAAATTTTTTATTTACGATAACTGATTTATACTGCGCGGCTATATTACTGTAGTTATAAATTAAAAATTGTTCTAATAAATAAAATATAGGTACCTAAAAATTGTTGCAGCTGCGAATGTTGTGCAAATACCTAACGCTTATAATATTACTCGTATAACTTATACACATTTACATAATAATGTTATATAATTTTATTATTTTTTAATAATTATAATAATAATTGACCAACATCAATGCAAATAATTACAAACGATATGGGTATATATTAATAATATATAAATAATATAGCCAGTGGCGATGACACACACAATAAGCGTTATGAATTAATAAGTATGGTAATAAAACATGCGATTAGAAATTATGATATAATTTCGTGCGATCTCGTATGGATCCAAATTTAATATTACCTATATAACAATAATAAATCGAATTATGATTTTAATCTTGGTAAAATTTTAACCCAAGGATAACGAAAACTTATTGATAAGTAAACGAGTGACTATAAATTTTTTACATTTTTACATTTTATATGACAATTGAGTTTTGTGTATAATGGTTATCGTTTCTTCGATGTTAATTTTATTGAACAATATGGATCTAGAGTGACAGAAATTATTTAAAATTTTTAAAGAATATTTTTCATATCTTTATTTCTAAATTTTTACAAAATTAATTAAATGTATATTAAAAATTTTTAAGGCTGATATTGTAAATATTTTATTTTACTTTATAACACAAATGTATTATTATTAATTTAATAAAAAATATTTATTTCATATTAAATTGCCCGCGATTAATTGTTTTGCGTTCAATTTTTTTAGTGAACATTTGTCTATACTCTGCAATTGTCTGCGCTCAATTGTCTATGTTCAATTATTATTCCGCGTTCAATTATTTATTTGTGAACGGTGAACGTATATAATAAAATATAAAACAATGATTATAATAAAACGTAATAATTAATAATAATAATTCAATACCCAACTGTAATCTGTATGTAATAATATGTATTCTACTCGTATTATATTATATATAGATATTGTTATTTGTAATATAATATGTAATATGTTTGCACACAGTTATTTCATTAATTCGAGTATTAAATGAATGTTTAATTATTATTTTTGTGATGAATATTAAATTAATATTATGATAATTAATTTTATGATAAAATTCAAACAACGTTTTACGTATTTATTTCGTTATTATATACTTGTATTATTGTTTATACCGTACAATTTATATATGGAATATTTTTAATTGCAGTTTAATTTGAGCTTATAGAAATTTAAATAATAAGGACGTAAAACGGAAACATCGTTTTTGAAGATATTTGTTTTTCAACCGGTTAAAAATATAATATTTTTTCGGTTGTGACTCGTGATATATTTTTAATGTTTTAGGATTCCGCCATTCCGGAGGTATACAAGGAATGGGTAACGTACCACATAAGGCCACAACACAAGGAATAGACATTTTGCGCATGCTTAACAAATTACTGGTAAAAAAACAGCAGCATTCACTTAGAAAAATAAAATAATTATTATTATTATTTTTTTTTTTTTTTGTATACATGCATTGTACATAATATTTTTATAACATAATAGTCGTTCATCGTCCAATTCTTCTTTGAGATCACAATATATTGTAGCTGTAAATAAGAATAATAATCCAACTGCTATTTAAACGGTTATTGACTTTATAATATATTAATAAATGCTTTATTATTTTCAATATATATAGGTATATAGTTTTACCGTTTAAATAACAAAATAAACGGGGAAAAAATTTCACTGTAAATATTTTTTATTGTTTGAAAACATTTTATTCAATTTATAATTACATATTATATAATTAAACATTAAAATTAAACTACAAAGATAATTTTCTATCAAAAACGATATGTCGACAAGTACAAATTTATCGTTAATACATTGACAAATTGGTCAAAACTTTCGGGACGGAAACATTTACACTTTACAATCATTTTTGTATAACATATATATATATGTACCTACCTAAATAACATTTTATGAACAAGTTTACTACTTAAAAATTTAATACGTAATATTATAATATTGAAATGTTATAATAATTTGAATTTTAATATTATCTATATTATATTTAATATACTGTAAATTTTATAATATAGTTGGTATCTGTAATGTATATAATATTATCATATTACTAATAGGAAGATACGAGACACATAGCAAAAAATTAATTTTTGCAATTATAAATGGTTTTAAAATATTAAACATTTTTCTTACAGACTTAAAATCTACCTATTAATTCACCTATATTTAATATTTATAGTATACTATTATAGTTATAGTACCGAAAATTCTATAAGGCCATTACATTTCTACAATTCTAAAATTGAACGTGTTACATGTACATTCTTCTAACACGCGCTATATACTAATATCAAGGCCGTATCTGAGGGGAGTTTTAGGGGTTTAAACCCTCCCGAAATTTTCATATTACTACTTAAATTATAAAATATTTAAGATAAAATTATAGGTAGTATTATTAAAATATATACGAACACTTTATATTTATTAATTGAATATTGATAACTATATAGGTAACATATTAAAGTTTAATTTTTGATTACGATAATATATTTATTTATTTATCATTTATACTTAACGAGTATTGTATCTATATAAAAATTAAAAATATTTTTTTTTTTTCAAAACCTCCCCGAAATGATATCTAGGTACGGCCTTGACTAATACCTATATAATGACGCTATAAAATATAATTAATTTACGGTAGGTACGTATAATTGATAATATTATATTCATCAACGGATTTTGATAATATTTATTTTTATATATTACAACTACCATCTACTAGTCAATAATATCATAATATTTATTATATAGTAACATAAACTAATAAATAATAATGCATGTATACAAATGTCATGTAAAATAGAGTAATGTAAATATAATATAATAGCAATTATTATACTTTTGCCTTCCCGGCTTCAAATAGATGCTGGTATGGCACCCTGTGCTCTAAAATGTACTCTAAACGACTAAAATATTATATTACATGGATATTGATAAACTGGAAAGCCACTACAACTGCAGGTATAATAATTATATCTACGACGTATACATGTTATTTTTTTTAAATTTTCAAAATACGCATTGTGCAACAAGTTTACGTACAGGTACTATTATTATTATTATTATTTTTTTTAAATAGTTACCGTTCTACCCAAATTTGTAAATGACATGCATTAATCGATATCTATATCAGTGACGTACGCAGGGGCTAAAGGTACGACCTTGTGTTGACTATGTATTGCACACAAATGCATCAGGATGAAAATTCAAACATTATTTCAATTAAGAAAAATTATATAATAATAATTATAATATGTGGAATTAAAATAGGTAGGTACGTATACAATATAATTATATTATGCTTTATAGTATTTAATTTTGATTTTACTCTTTTTAACCCCCTTAACCCCTTTATATTTAATAAATTCCTGCGTACTCCACTGATCTATATTTTATTTATGTACCTAATATAATATGAGGATGAAAAATATATGTATTTGTGTTGTCATGAAATATTATGAATACTAAATATGTTATCTATTTTATTATCTATTAATTGTTAATAATAATTTGGCAATAATTTGCAAAACGTAACCGCCGTTTAAGTCTATAAAAATTACATGTATAATGTCCGTCCACACTAATATTATTGAGAAACAGTGCGAACCTGAATCTATTGTATGCAACATAACGCATTTGAAGTTAATTTATAGAAAGAAATATTTTAGATTTTTTTTTTTATGCAATAAAGTATATATACGAGTATATTATGTTTGTATTGCTTCAATCAAATTTAACTAAAAATTATTATTATTATATCAGTATATCACTATAATAATATAGTGTCTATACTATAGGTAATTAGTTATTTTTGATATGTTACACTATAATAATTAAAACGATATTAATTTTAAAAATAATTTTAAACAATCGAAATATTTGGCACATCCGCATGGTCGTATAATATCTACTATTTATATAATGCATCTAATGAAAATATTATATTATACCTATAATATCACTATAAGAATATTTAAATTTTATATACATTTATAATGTAATAATTAAATAATTAATACTACACATAAGGACGTATCGATGTACTAAATAGTAAATTATAATATAAAAACATATTTTTAAGTTTTCTATGTTAATTTTTATAGCATTTTAAAGTTTGATAATGATAATTATAATATGTAGCAAGTTAGTAAGATAGGCTCGTATTTTTTATTTATATTTTTTTAATTTAGCGATTTGAGCACATTTTCGCACTAGGGGCCTTCGTTGTTCCCGGCCTGAGATACTATTTAGAACCTCGTAGGACTACAGCATCTATTCGGCCGGGAAACCGAATCTCAGGACGGCGGACGGACAGGATAACGGTCGGATGCAGTGCCAGTGGGTGTGGTCGGGTTGCTTAGAGATCGGTTACACTGTACCTTTAGCCTGTCAGCGTAGACATCGTCGTCCAGCGTAGCCAGCGAATTGGCCAGTAAATCATCCGGTGAGTCCAACAACACAGATGACGGTTCTTTACACTTACCGTCCGACAAGAATGTATTTTTTTCTAACGTTAGTCTAAAACAAAATTATTACTTATATTTTATATGATTATGTTATGCAAAAAAAAGGCAGTTAGATGTGTTTAAAATTGAAATAATTGCTTATTTATAACATTATGTCCTTTATATGTATTCTATTTAAATTACAATTTACATTTTATATGCATAGATATATAGAATTCATATATAAATTTAATTTCTAGAAAGAATAATTATTTATTGATCAATTATTGATTTTTTGATTTTCAATTTTATAATTATCGTTAAATTTGTATATGTATATTGTATATTTATTATAACATATGCTTACATTTGTCGTTGAATGAGGTTTTGCCATACAGATTTGAGTTCCGTTTTAGGGGCACGTAGTACAATCACTCTTCCTTTGTTTTTAGGTAATCGCGAAAGAGTGCCTGACAAGTCAGATAATAAAGGGCTACATCCGGTCATGCCAGGGCTGCTGTGGCACGATGTGTGCGAACCGCTATTAATTACTAACCGGAATTCCGTATCTGAAATTACATAAAATGTAATAACGTTTAATGTTTTATTTCCACGATAAAAAAAATTTATAGCATTTTTACACAATTAAAAATAAAAATAATTTTGTTTAACAAAAAGCAACTCGACCGTAAATTACTCGTATATGTATGATATAGTATGCCTTGTACGTATATCTCATATTATATTATGTAAACTAAATTTTTTAATTAAATTAAAAATATTCTCATATTATTTTAAAATAATATCTAAATTTGACATTTTACAAATAAATATAATTTATATCATTTAATGGTTCCTTCTAAGTTTTCTCTCAAAAAACTTTTCATATTTAATATTAATTCCCCAAAACGTTTAAAATCTAAACACACAAATAATATAACCTATATAGTCATAATGTCTAAGTGTCTTACGTTCTTAATTAGTTAACCCTTATGGTCATATTAGTTTAAAATGACTTCCATTTTTACATTAATATTATTTATAAAACATGCTCACGTATTAATAATTGTTAAAATCTTTTAGTAGGAGATTTGTAACAAAAAATACTGTCAAGATATTAATACTATATTTATAAAAAAATTTTAATATCATAATTTTATCATTAAAAATACGATATCTGCACCTTTCACGTTTGGAAATTTATGAAAATTTATGAAAATAAAAGACTAGGACGTTAAAAGTAATTAATTAGCAGTAATTTAATATATTACATATAGGTAATAAATGTTAATAACGGTACGTACCTTTTTTCTTGACTGAGAATTGTGTTTGAGCAATTGAGGATAGCGGTAACGGTTCGTCGGTGACAAATAATACACGGTCCCTACTGACTTTGGTAAACAATAAAATATCGGAAAACAATAGGGCCCAATAGGATCGGACGGATCTTCCTTCCACTCTATTCAGATCGCCGGCAAATATCCAATGTCGTTCGGGCTTGTTTAATGTAAAAGGCTAACGTTCATAAGATTCGATTTATTATTAAAATCAATAATCATACACGTTAATTATTAATATTATTATGGTATTGTTGTACTGACCTTACACCTGGTAAAAACTAAGCGGGTTTCTAAATCGATGAGTGACAGTAAAGGCTTCCCGTCTACTTCCGGTTCCATTAGACCAGATTCTACCGTTATGAATCGATACGTCGCCTATAATACAATTAATTTTCATTATATAACACCAATGAGTTGTTTTTGACGCGTGCCATTTTACACGCATAATTAGTTTTTTTCAAAACATTCAATTTTGTGATATAATTATAGTTAACGTAAAATTGGCCTTTTTTATAATTTCTTTTGTTTGTTAGATAAAATTGTTTTTTTGTTTTTTTATCTATATCTGTTCCTCTCTTATTTGTAAAGGGTCAATTTAATATTTGTCAATACATATCACCGATCACCCCTTTGACAAATACACCACTGATTATAGTCAACATGAAATCACTACGATAAAATTCGGTACATAACTACTGAAATGTTATATTATTCTAGAAATTAAAATAAAGTAAAAAGAATCTTATACTCGTATACGAGTATATTACCTGCATTTCGTGAACGATATGTGATAATGCTTCAAAGTCGTCGTCGTCATGTTCGGTATTATTTTGAATGAGTTGCATACATTTTAATAAGTTTCTGTAATGCTAAAAGAATAAGGACACACAAATTAATATTTAATATTATAACTATGTACGTACTTAATTTATTATATATAATTAATTAACAACTTATCCAATATAAAATAATTCATTTTTTATGGTATAAAATTTTTTATTTTTTTATCATAATGGGTTCAAAGGTTCAAACATTTTTAATTAAAATTTTTTTTATTATTTTACTACGATATATTTTTAATTAAAAACTCATTTTTTACGTAATTTCAAAAAAAAATCCATGTCATTATTTTTATCCTAAAGAATATAAAACACTTGTACCTAATAATATTATATTATTTGGTAAAATAATTGTTAGTTGTTACAATAATTATTTAATTGTTGTTTCAATTAAAATTTAAAGATCATCACTCAGAAATATGTAAGATTTTTTTTCTTTTGTAATGCGATAAATTATTATATTATTTAAATTTTAAAATTTTGTTTATAATTTATAGAAAAACTTGTAGTATTCGTTACAAAATTAACTTGATTCTATATATAATTCAAACGATAATATACTAAAAAAGTAAAAACGTAATAATACGTACTTCTAACGGTTTGTGGATAAACGTGATCAAATCCGGTCTTCTGTCTGGTATGGGCGGATCTTTAATGAGATTGACAAAATTTGAATTTCGTATTTTTTCAACCAGCACACAATCCGCATGTATAATGCCTTTGCAGTATTTGTAATAGGCCCCGTTAATCTGATCGATTTTTTTTACGTAAACTTTGCACGTATTCTGTGCTAATATTTTCCAATCGTTGTCGATAATACACTCGAGGGTGTCTTCCGTAATTCGTAAAAGCTATCGTAAAAGAAACAAAAACTACCGTTGATAATAATTATAATAATTGTAGCTATGTAATAACAAAAATGTAACCTCTTGAACATTTTGAAAGAGTGCCGCATGTTCTTTAGACTTGAGAACATCTTTGCGTTCGGCTAGTGGCAACAGATATCTTCCGATACCGAATTGTAAGCATAACACAAATTGTTGCTCGGCTGTGAGAAGCTGATGAATCCACCTTAGTTGTGAACCCATATCACCAGCAAGATTCTTAAAATATATTATATAGAATCAATAATCATATTTATTTCAAGTCGAAGAATAATTTAAACGAAATTATCCAACAAAATATTAACTTATATAGATTTTAATATTTTGTATACGTACCTATGTGATATCTTTTAAAATTGTATATTATAGAAAATTATGATTTAAGTTCCACCATTAAATTTCAGTACTCGTACTACTCGTAGTTATTATAATATAATAAAATAATAATAGTATTAATAAAGAAATTATACCGATCATCTATATTGTAATATTTAAGAAATGTAAAAGATTACAATTATTATTAGTACTTAGTAGGTATTAATGCAAATAATTTAAGAATTATTTTATTATTGGAATTCAGATGGTTGTTTTAGCACCACGTTAAGTGTTTGTAGATCTTAATTAATAATTATATAATATCTAAATGTTGTTTACAAGATAATAATTTTCATTAACTCTATTTACACTAATTTGGATATTATTTTACATTTAAAACCATTAAAAGCATTCTAAATATTCTATATTTTTTAGCATAAAAAAATGCATTGTTCCAACAAAATTATCGTACAGTAAAAAAATATGTATTGTGTAATTTAAATTTTATTTAATTATTAAAGCGCTAATATAAAACATAATTAAATATTCAAATACTTACGTACAAAGTTCATTAATTTTTATTATAATAATTCAATATGAAAATATTTTGTGTTTAGGTACTGTTTATTAAAATGAATAATAAATCATTTGATACTTTAAAAATACATACCTACTTATTATTTTCATTTTAAACCCAGAATGTATAATCATCAGTGTAATTAATCTTACATTATTATTTTGATATATTTTAATTTGACTTTGAAATTATTATACATGTATAATATATTATATTACTTTTAACTTTCACAGTAATTATTTAAAATAAATTAATATTATTTTTTATATACGAGTATTAATAAATATGTTTAATTTTTAAATGATTAAATAATAATAAATACGCTATTTTTATATTTTTTACACTTAATTCAATGAAATTAACCATGATAAATTTAATAAATATATTACCTAGGTATACCTATATATATATATATATATATTATTATATATACATAAACTTTACATTGAACTTTGTAAATAATTTAAATATCTAATGGAAATGGCAAATTTAAATATTTATAATTCTAAGATAAAGTTTTAATGTCTTGTGAATGTTTGATGAAAATATTATTAATAAAATTTATTTTATATTATATATATTAAATTTATTATGTAATAATATTTTCTAATTTTGCATTTTTATTTATAATATATTTAGCTAATTATAATAATTTTCAATGTAAGTACGTATATAATTATAATTTCTTGAACTAATATTTTCTTATATACCTAGTTGGTAATAAAAATATAAAATTAAGTAAATTAATTAATTAATTTTTATTATACTTAATGTTATATAGAGATGAAATATAAATATAATTTTCCAAAGTAGGTACCTGAATTATTGAAAATGCTCGATTGAAAAAAAAAAAAGAAATTACTGAATAATACACAGGGAAACTGTTTTGTGACATAGGTTCTAAATTATTAAAAAAAAAATAAAACAATTCATTTACGGAACAAAAAATAACTTAACGCATTTATGTACAAAAAAAGGGTACAAAATAAATAATAATAATACTAAAATTATATGAGAAAAAAATTTCTTATAAATAAAAAAAAAAAAAAATGTACAAACACATCTTTATAACGATAGAAAGGAACAAATTACGACAAATATCAGTCGCATGCAACAATCAAATAAAAATAATAATGTATAAAATAATACAAACATAAACAAGAACAAACATAAAACAATATTATGGTGTACTAATATCTACGAAAATAAATAAAAATTATGAGAGTACGTTTTTAATAAAATAAAACAAAATATTAAAATACGAAAATACTAGCTGATCAATTGTATAATATCTAATACCTAACTAATATTATTAATGAATGGGGTATTTTGTTACATTTATTAAAATAAGATATCTATTATTGTTTCTTTTTACTGGCTTTTGTGTACTGGCTTATGTTACAAACAAAAACGTTTATCATTAGTGATTATCTTTTATTTTAATACCTACTTTTCTACGTTGACGTGACATTATAAATAACTAATAATGATATAAAATAATAATAATAATAATAATAATAATAATAATAATAATAATAATAA
>JAIUCT010000009.1:10999785-11022522 GCA_021307375.1 Tetraneura akinire
AATAATAATAATAATAATAATAATAATAATAATAATAATAATAATAATAAAAATAATAATAAATAATAGTAATAATAACAAAAATAAAAACAAAAATAATAATAATAATAATAGTAGTAGTAAAAGGAAACATCAATTTACAATAAACATAATATAATTGTTGCTTATTATTTTATTTCTACCAGACAAAGCACACTCCAAATCATACGACAACACCGGAACCTACCTCGGACGTGAATGTAACTTGAGGTATGTGAAATCTTCTTCTGGGCGGTTCTTGTAGTGAAACAGTTGTGTCACTTTGAGTCACTGCCGTCGCTGCCAGACTCAGCACACCAGGAATGGATGCGGACCGCGGAGGAGGATTATTTCTCCGGTTGGTAGTCGTCGTTTTGTTATAAACTTCCAACGACAGCTGATTGCCACAAGATCTATTTATATGGCAAAAATATATATTATATTATTGTTATGAGGTGAAAAATCGGATTATCGTTTACGTCTTAAACAATTTTATTACCTAGCACAATATTATATTTTAAAATTTATTCTTATAGAGATTACGTCAATATGACATAAATATATTTTGACAATCGACTAAGATATTGGATTTAGATGCATGCGATATGTTATCAAAATATCCAGGTGCCAGGTGGTCACCCATTCAGTACCTAGCGATTAGTTAAATATCATCTGTGCACTGTGCTATACAGCGTAACTCAAATCTTGGTACATTAATCGTCACACATTTATGCCAATAGTATTTATTTCACATTACAATATTAGAAAATTTGTGTAATGTTATAAAAATTGATTAAAATATTATATTTTTCATTTTTCAGGCGAAATATAAAAAATAAACATGAAGATTTTCATATTACATATGGAAAACTTTACTATTGTTGTAATATAACATTTTGATTATTCTTCATATAAATATTTAATACGTAAAGTACCAATGAAGAGTTATAAGTTTAACGGTTATTTGTTAAAACATAAGTTACATGAAATATTGTTTTTTAAAGTAGTTTTTTATACATAAATTATAGTTTTAAATAAATTATGTTGATATATTAACCTAGATATATAGAGTATTTTTTTATAAAATTACAATTTATTTACACTGAAACTTATAATACTATTAAATTTTCATTATTGTACTTCAAACCTATAGAAAATTACGACTTTACGAGTATGTATGTACATCGCCAAATCGGTATAAAAAGTAGTCAATTTAATATTTTGAATTGTTCCGATTTTATATTTTATATATATTTATTTTTTCTCTACAATTTAATAGGTATTGAGTATTTAAGTTAATAATTATTTAATATTTATTAAAACTATATTATTACCTATTTATTTAGTTGTACTAATTATTTTAGTTTATTATTGTTATTAATTATAATTTATAATACATTTTATTAATTATTCATATTTAAATTAGGTAATAAATGAACGTACACCAAATTTTTAAGCGATTTTTCAATGAAGGGTTTTATACTTAAATAGCTATATTGAACAGATTCATTCATTTGTTACTTGTAGACGGGATTTTTTTTAGACGATATGGAAAGTTGAATAATGGTTTACCACACTTGTTGCAAATAAGTCAAAAGATCACTGTCAACCATGTTTACGTCTTTAGAAATTTCGAACATTTCAAATTAATGTTAAGAGCATGTGCTATTCACAAACATTCAGAGTAGGTAGGTAAGTAAAATACAATTTATAAATGTCTTGAAAAATATACTTGGTTTATATACCAGTCAATAAATTTGACATGAGCGTTTTGAGTAATTGATTCTATAAGATTCGTTAAAATTAAAGTTGATGTTGATAATAATTTATAATGGGTATTAATTTTAATTTTATAATAAGTATAATAAATTAAAAACTATCGTTTAATTATATTTTTAATTTTTATAATTAATCACTGTTTTTTAAACCATAATTAGTTTTAAAAGGTTATAAAACTACATAATATCCTTTACCTATTTTTAAAATTTTATTAGTGTGATTTAATAGAACATATGTTTCTACAGCCCTACAGGTAAGTACCTACTTCAAAACTTTTGCACTGGTGACTGGTTAAGATTTCGATTAATAAAATAATATTTGTATTTGTTTGAAAATTATATAAGCTCAGTTTATTTTTAATGTATACAGTAGTAATTCTATTTATTTAATAATTATAGTCACGTGAAATAAAAAACTCACTTAATCAATTCCATGACGTTATCTTCGGCCATCATAACTACATTAGTTTTATTTATGAATACTACATAGTCTCCGGGCTTTAAATCAGCCTGGTCTGCCGGTAAACCGCATTCTACTCTTTCCACCCTGAGTATAAATATATTATATATTAAATTGTGATTCAATAGAATTATTTATTATCACTAGTTTTGTGCGGTTTTTTTTACCTCGGAGGATGTGTCCACGCTATAGAAAATCCAAAACTAGATCCCGAGGGCTTAGTTAACCGTTTGGTAGATGTAAATGGAGTTCTACCGTTTTTACCATCTTTGGAAGACAATGGTGGATCCAACTCTAAATATTGCAAGAATTTGTTTTCTTCATTGCCTAAAATATAAATAATTTAATTATAATATGTGAAATAATTTTAAAAATGTATAAAATTTGTAACGTTGGACATTTAATATTTACATAAATTAAAATTTATGTAAAAATTATAATAATAAAATAAAATAAAGGCCGTGATTAAATAAAACACGCGGAAATTACAAGTCATTATAATGATATTATTATTATAAGCCTAGTCGCGTGAGAAAAATAGTTTTAGACTCTACGAATAGTATTGAGCGAACAATAATACTGTATATATTACGTGAAGAAGAAGGGTCAATATAATTATTTTAGATATTAATAGTTAACACTTACCAGGTTTTATGGTTAATATATCTCTTTTTGGCTTCTGATTACATTTAACCTTGACTGACACTAAAAAATACCAATAACGATTAATTTATCAAATTTAAATTATTGACAAATATTTTGATTTCATACTACATACCTGAATTATTGTTGCCACTAGGTGTTGGTTCATCATCAATCATAGTTTCTTCTTCGTCATTGACACTGTGGGCAGCTTTTACTACTGCTAAATCTATAATAAACACAATTAAACAATATTTAAAAACTTGTACACAAATATGGTCACTTGTAGTTAATTACAATATTTATTATAATATAAAAGGCGTTATACTCACCATGCGGTCGATGGGCTGGCGTCGAGTGTGGTGGCATCCGACTAGGACTCTGTGGTACAAGTTTGAACGTACCGTTTATTTCCTATACAATATCACAATTTTTTTTTAATTAAAAACAACTTGTATAGAAATTATCGAGAAAACATTTTAAAATTGGGTCAAGGATTTAAAAATTTACTCGTCCCTCGACGAGATTTAAGTGTTAGCTAGACTGTTAGGAATAACGATTAAAAAAAAAAGGGCTACATTTCAATGGGCTCTCGTCACTTGAAGGGCTTCGTTTAAAGATTATTAATTCAAACGCCTCAATTCATTGTTTGATTAAATCAAAAATTTTTTAAATAATTTATGACAATAACAATTTTTTTTTCTAAGTTTTATAGTAAACAACGAATTACAGGCGAACTCTATGCCGTGTGTAATTTTTGTACTTGAATATAATGTTTATATATAAACGATTACTTACTTTTTTTATGACGTTTTTCACGGCAAACGACATATAGCCTAGGAACTCACTTCTCCTATAAAACAACAATGAGAAAATAAACTAATGATAAATATTATTCACAAGATTCGGATTGAGTTTTAGTATAGTTTTAGTATAGATTACATAAAACGCACGTATACCGCATTGAATGATAATAATAAAATTACGATTTATTCGCGAACAAAAAGCAAATGGTTTTTCGCAGCTAAACGTGAGTGAAATCCGGCGACTTTCTAAGACGGACGCGAAACGACTGAACATTTGCTCGACGAACATTTGCCGAGCGGCGCGTTGTGTGTGCACGCGGGATCGATCGGCTGCAACCCCACGTAAAGCTCTGTTGTTTTCCACCCCTCCAAACGAGGCAGCATCCCCCGAAAAACGAAGAAACGCGTCATGGCGGTTACGTTAAATCGTCGTAAAATGTAAATTCATGGGACAAAATAATAATAATTGCGTTAATAAATAATTCTCGCCACGAGGGTTAAGCGCTTCGCCATCATTTCAAATATCCCAGAGTACGCATAAATGTTATTATTATTATTATTATTTTTTTTTTTTTTTGTACGACGAGTAGGTATGCGTAGATTAATACGAGGAGAAAAAATGATAAATTACCAAGATTATAAAAGCGTTTATTGACGGTCAATATTGGAAATTTGAAACGTATCCGTCCGGTTCCGACAACATCTTCGTAAATCTGTAATTATGCCCTACCAACGTACAAGTAGGTACATAAGTTTCGAGGGAGCATAACAAACGTTCAACGCGGGTAGCTAAATCAATAGTCGGATAATATTCTGTTTTAATGCCGTTGTCCGCCGCTGTCGGGGACCGTTTCATCTGACGCAATCGCTCGTTATTGTACTTGTACCTATCTAAATTATATTATAATATATACACCGACTGAATAATAATACCAAATCGTTATTATCCCCGTGACCCTTCTTTTCTTTTATCAGCGTTAAAGTCGAGTACCGGAGAGAACTATATAATATTATATGGAAATATTTTATAGAAATGAGTTGGCGAGTCATTCATCAGAACGGTACGTGAATAGAGTTATTATTATTTCATAGTGCATGTAATTATTATTATAGTAATGTGTAAAATGATGTTTCGTTTAATTTATGCGAAAATTTTGCAGGGTCTTTATTCGTGTTGCAATATGATTTCCCGAGAACCGTTTGCATTATTAATATTATTATTATTATTCAATGTAGTATACAAGTATTATATTAATATAAACCATAATAAGAGAGCAATTATACGGTATATTAATCAAATAAATTTAAAATTTTTAATAAACACTTAATTATATATTATTACATTGTAATTGTAATTGTATACAATTACAAAATATGTAATATTACTGTCATTTCATGTTTCTATAGTTATATATTATATCGAAAATAAACGAAAATATCTCGTAACATTTCATAAAATGGGATTTGAAATGAACCAACAATTTATAGATTTAATAAAAATAATTTTTATTAGATTAGATGAATTTATTGAAGTCACGATAATATAATTATTGTAAGTGCCTTATTCGCAACAATTGTAGGTACGTAAAATATATACAATCTGTATAATATAATTTATTTCGAAAAATAATATATTTCAAAATATATACACGTAGTCAATTTACTTTTATACACGATATTTATATAAATTATGATTTTTTAGAAATAATCGTATATATTAATTTGATGTTTCATTGAAATATATCGATTAAATTGATTATTGATAATAACATGGTTTATCCTGAGACAGCGAGACTACCTACTCAAAATGTTAATGCGATTGAAAAATATTTTCATAAAATACATATAAATTATTAATATTACCTTTTTGATCTGTCTCGATGCCAAGCTGATATTAATATTCTCTTATCGTGATCTTCTTCCACTAGTGGCACAGAGAACGACTCGTCGAAACGTGGGTTGGTTGAATAATGTCGTACCCGAGTTCTATGACAAGCTCCTTTACCGGGTACTAAGTAAACCTAATTTAATAAATCCAAATTAGTATAAAATATTCATAATTATAGCAAACAACAATAATAATGTTGGTTAATTTACTTTTATGTAAGTGTTCGGTGGTTCGCCGTCCGCGCACACTAAATTTCTACCTCTTCTAACTAAAACACATTACGAGAAAATGAAAATAAATCATTTTTAAAACCAAACTATAAAATAAATACTTACGTAATACATTTAAATGAGTTAAGTCTTTCAATCCGATGGATACTTCTAAACCGGAAGCTAAAATAAAATTTAAATATATGATTTACTACTTACGTAACAAAATAATTTATAAATATTATAAAAGGTATGTATAAACATCGAATATTATATAGGACTAGGATTTGGTTTTCGAAAAATAAAATAAAATAATTTAAAATTGATATAAGATATGAACGTTGATATTTTTATAGTGAATTTACATAATTTAATTATTATTAAATAATAAATTGTGGTTTTACCTTTGTCGGTGGACGCAGAAGAACCGGCTATATTTTTTTTCAAAGATCTGCGGTTCTTTTTCTTGTCCGACGGCGGTGGCGACACAAATGACAGACATCTTCGAGATTTGAGCGTGAATGATGTCTCGTCTAGTACGGTCGGACTGCGCGGGTTACTGCAACATCCGATAATGTCGTCATCGGCCATTTTTGAAGAGGTACTGGACAACGGACTATCGCCGCGGACACTGGCCATTAACAGCGACGGACCGATTGGCGTTTTCCAGTAGTCGTCCGAATCGTCTGGATAAACAGTAGACCGAAGCGGCGTTATTGGACTGGGCGTTACCGTTGGGGGTAAATAGTGAAGGTGATGTTGACGGTGACGGTACGATGAGTGTGGGAACGGGCTGGCCAGATCGTCGGGAAGCGTGAGGCCACCATCTCTATCACCACCTGAGCACTGTAACCACCACCACGCGGCTTTGGGACGTTTACCGGTCGGCGTCTCTGGTGGATCTTGAGTATCGTCACCGTCGGAGCACGTTCGTTTGCGTTTGTGGTTGCAGGCTAACAGACCCGTCGGAGAAGATCGCCGTAGTCTGATTTCGGCCAGTCGTTTAGCCAATGGTGACACAATGCTTAAACGATCGCCGGCTACTGCAGTGTCCCACACAAACGTGTTATCATCATCCAAGTGTATTTGGTCGACATATCGGTCGATCAACTTGGACGCGCGCAAATCGTCTGGCCGGTGAATATTCCGTTTCTCCGTTAACGCCCCTAACGGTTTGTGCGATAATTGCACTGGTTCTTCGGTGGGCGATATCGACACGCACAATTGATGTTCTTCGTCGGCTCTAGCGACTGCCACGGGGGTGAAACCAATCATCGGCGTGGACGTGATGACCTGCGCTACGTTCGAGCCGATCACATGGTCGGCCGTGCACGGCTTTTTCCGTTTCACCTTATGTTCGTCCGTCCAAACGTCGTCGTCTACATCGGATCGTCTGCGAAAAAATACACGATATATTATATTATTTATAATTTACATATGTTTTTTGTATGATAATATTAAATAAAATAACACGAAAATATTCGTTTAAATGACATGCGAACTGGCAAAATGTATACAGGAAACAATATTTCAAATGTTAATTAATTTCATTGTAAACTTGTCATTTCCCGTTATATTACGTATATCGTATATTTATGTAATTCATATAATGTATTCGCATAAAACCAATCGATTTTAACGGTAAAAAATTATTGAAGACAGGTCTTTATATATTTATATAGGTAATTGGTAATTATCTATATCTTAATACCATAAATTGTTAATCTATGACCTTGTTTGTATATATAGGAATAAGGCAGCTGGCGTCACATAATAATATCATAATTTAATAATTGCGTATTTGCGTGTAGCGTGATGGCAATGCGCAGTTAATATTGTTAATAATATTATTTATTATTATTACGTGATTGGCGAGATAATACGCGTGACGTGTGCCGAACGCGATGATAATTTTACGGCAATTCGAACACACAACGATAGGCATCTCAATTACGGGACAAAATATCGCTAACGGTTTGAATATATTTTGAAAATCGATCAGTATAATTATTATATTTGACTCGTAATAAGTCAATAATATTAATATTATATTGTAAAGAGGATTTTGGGCAAAAAAAAAAAAAAGTTGTTTTTTCACCTTTTTTGCACGGCCGGTATCCAATGGGTCTCTGTACACGGACTTTTCGTTCGTCTGCCGCCCGGCGACATTTGTGCCGTCGCCGTCGTCGTCGCTGGGCTGTTGTGGTTGCTCACGTCTCTCAAACTCTCTCGACGACGGCGCCGGCGACAAGTTTTTACGTTCGGTGTCACATCCTGAATCACGACAAACATTATTTTTTTTTTTTACGTTATTTTCTATAATATTATATACTAAATATAAGATTAAAAATAAGATCTATAAGCGAATAATTTTTTTAATTAATATAATATACAATGTTTTTAACGAACAAAACTGCTATAAATATTATATGAGTATCTATAATAATATTATTTTATAATATGGTAAATTCTAGTTGAATTGGAATAAGTCGTAAGTTTTGATTTTAATAATGTAATTACCGCGCACGTTGAATTCTCCTTGTCGTATTGGCCCGTCATCCTGGACGGTCGTTTTCGACGCGCGACAGACTTTTCCGGAAAACGCGATGGCGTCTCGTCGGTCACCGCCGTCGTCTGTCTCCACGTTGCCGTTCCCACTACTCCCCTTTGTCCGGACACTGTCCACTTTAACATTGCCGACGGTTATCTAAGTAATGTACATAAATAACATATTAAATATAATTGCGTAAGTGCAGAAAATAAGGTGTGTAAACCACACACAGGTGCGAAATATTAACAAAAAAACAAAAAATTTAAATCAATTTTATATATTTTAAGCCTATATATCAATGATAGGTAAGTATTTATTTTTTCAAATGAGAATATTAATTGTTTGCAGATTGCGGAGTATAACACTACGGTTAGCAATTGTTCACCGCGCGGTTTGACGAGACGGACTTTTGGTTTTATACAAATAATTAATTGGCTAGAAGTAAAAAAAAAAAAAAAACAAAACAAAACCCCAAAACAAATCGTGAGATAAAAACCGACGTTACGTCATACGCAGTGTAATATATAAATCATACATCACGGAGAACTGCTCCAGGCTTCCGGTGCTCATTACTATTATTATTTATATATATATATATATATATATAGGTACGTATACGGTCGGTTCCGGAAATTGAATTTCATTGTTTATCACCTATTTAGCATACGCGTACACGTAAGCGGCGTATCGGCCCATAACCGATTTAGTCGTTTGGAAACAAGAAGTGATCTATACAGTCTGTTGCCTTAACAACCGTGCGGTGTATACACTGTGCGCGAATGACTTATTAGCATATTATCTGCTTCCGAACGATGACAGCGGGGGTAAAAAAAAAAAATAAAATAAAAACCGCTCCATTTCGAGAGTACAAAAAAAAAAAAAAAAAAAAAAACAAAAATAAAAATACCCTTTCGTCCTTTTTTTCCGTCCTAGAACAATAGTCATGCGTATAGGTACCTACTACCTATATATGTAGTATATATATATGAACGTGGTTTCTTTGTCGCCGTTTTTATCGTGTCGTGGGCTACCAAGTCGATGTTTTTTCCCCTGCCTTTTTCACAATCGCCTGCAACAACCCTTTTGCCGAACTCATAAATTTCCAGGTACCATCCTCGACACCGTCGGAATAACCGATATATATTATATTATATACATTCTCCCATGGATTCCTAACCGGGCCACTTAGACGTTCTTTTGTAAACGATCGCAACCGTCGTATAAATCAGTAATCAGTTCGTGCGGAAACAGAATTGAAAATAGAAGAATAATTATTATTACAAAGATGAAAAAAATAAAAAAATTTACATTTTACATTATACATTTTCCACGATCTCGTTCGTGCTTCGCAGACAGATCCAATTACAATTAGCGAACTGAATAAATTAAACCTACATAATATACGAGTGCTGCAGGGCATGATATTCTTATTTTGATGAAATATTATTTAAATGGTTTTTTTTTGTTATCTGCATGTCATAATACTTAGCAAATGACATAATTACTCAGAATATTGACATACATAAACATAATAACGTATTATTAATTGACAGTTATTGATATATTATTATTCTAAGGATCTAAGGGGAAAAAATTATATCCTAACTAAAAATTAGGTACGTAATATTTAAAACATATAAAATGTAATTTGAATCGAACTGAAAATGTTTATATAATATATTATGTATATACGTATATATACATTTTTTACTACTCGTCATAAAAGTGAATTATTTGTTTTAACAAAAAAAAAAAAAAAAAAAAAAAATCGTTAAGTAATAAAACGAAATGTGCAAAATTTAGCAAAAACGCATTAAAATTCGTTTTATATTTCATATGATATATTCCGTATATATAGAATTATTCATTTCTCATTAATATTAACAGTTTGTATTAACATAATGTATGCGAAAACTGCTTTTGTATCATTTAATAATTACTAACTACCATATACACAAATTTAAATATTTTATCTGTAGTTAATATCGAAAACATTATATTGAAATTTAAATAATTTACTGGAAACCCGGCAATGTGCAAAATGTATGTAAATAAATATCATAAAACGTCAGATTATTGCCGAAGGATAAAAATATTGTTATAATAATATTTAAATTTTCTTTTTTCAGTTTTGTACTTTTGTAATGAATAATACATTTGCGAGATATAAAGATTTTTAGAAAATATATATTATTTTATGTTAACATTTTGATAAGATTTTGTTAAGTACGTTTAATATTATGATTATTATAATTATTGCGAGTCGTTTAATGCGCACGCGACTTATTATAGATATTGAAAACTTGGCGCGATGGTATAATAACGACAATAATCGTAATAATCGTGTCAGGGTACACTCATTTCGAAAACAACACGAATTTAGAATACCGTTTGTAACCGAAAGTAACCGTTTGGCATTTTATAACTTAATTATAACATTAAATAATGTGTTCGTTCGTAATACGAAGTTATACCTGTAAGTTATTTAATAATATATCTATATATATTAATATTATATAAACGATAAACGGACGCAATATTTTACCGATCGGTTTCGGGAAAACGGTTTTATATAATATAATAAAATATTATGGTAAAATCGGTTTGGTTTTTTCGTACGTGTTATTGTTACGGTGAGTGGGAGGATGTGGATATAGGGGTGTAAATTAGTAGTAAATGGTCGACGGAAATCATTATTATAATATTATTACCACCGTGCGAGCAGGGGAAACGGCGTGTAATTGTTCAATGAGCTCATAACGTCTTAAATACCGAATAAATTGCTTATCCATTCGCCGTATGTCCCGATTCGACACGAAGCTAGGTATATACGTATATATATATTATAATAAAATATGTGTGTGTGGAAATAATATTTTTAATATAATATTGCCCCCCGCCAACCAGACGGATACACGCTGTTGATTAACAGAACGGGCGACGACGGCAACGGCAGTAAAAAAAAAAACCAATACACATAACAATAGCCGCTGGAAATCATCGTGTTAAATTGAGTTTCGGACGTCCGAAACAGGTGTGCGTCTATCCGCGGCGGGTGCAGGTGGTTTACGGTACGTAATATGCGTATTTTATTCCCTTATTTCTTTCGGATCCGTCATTCCGAATTTGAATGCCGACAGTACACACAAACAGCAGCACATAATATTATAAATAAAATAATATCCGAACACCGGAAACACCGTCCACCGTAATTCCAGAGGAATATTTTATAAATATTAGACAAATGTATAATTTATGACGCGCGCGAGTTCAAAGCTCGCCCGACACGTTCAAACCGTTTCGGGCTTATATACCTACTCGTATAATTGTACCTATATAATATTTATATGACCTATATATATATCGTACCTTCGTATTTAATATTGAGAGACCGCGTCAATTTGACGGTTTTTTCTTCCCTCTCAACCCGCGTCAACCATCCCTTAAACCCAGAGGTCACGTTTCGTCGTACGTCCCGTATGTTATATATTGTATACCTATATAAAGTAACTATACATTATAATATATACGGTTGGTTATTCCGCGAATATAATATAATAATACTCATACGGTGTATTATTGAGTACACATCATATATACCGTTTACGCGTGGTTGTCGCGGTGTATATAATACGGGATGGGGTGAAAACGATCGATGCAGGATTTAGACGAAGAATTGCCAGTCATGAGCCTCAAAATCAGCACCGAGAGAGGGATAAGAGGTAAATAATTATATATATATATATATATATATATATGTTATAAATAATATATCATTATTATGTTATATTTTATATAGGTATATTATTATATATAGTATTATTATTATTATATTGAATACGTGTGCGGCATAAACGCATGCCGCCCCGATGTTCGCGAACTTGTTTTGCGGATTTGTGTTTTCGACGTTCATCAGCGGCGCACACCGGGGAGTCCACCCGGATGATTAATCGATCGAAAGGGGTAAGCTGTAACTGTCAGAACGAGTACCCATCTTTTACACTAGGAAGTTGGTACAATTATTGCTGTGAGAAAACTCAATTAAAATACGATTCTTATAGATGTTATCGTCTGCAATTTTACTGCCCGGATGACGATGGTTTTGGAAGAGTTGTCACATAGCTCTGTATATATGTAGATAATATATAGTGGGAAAAAATAAAAACACTCAGGAAGTGTAGTCCCGCCGGAGGTTGGACTGTTCGTGTCTACGACGTTTGTTAAGAAATTAAAAAAAATAATAATAATTTTTTTTTTCGGAATTAAATTATAGTTATTATGTGTCATTAAAGTGGATTCAAACGAAAAATGAAAATACATTATTTTTAAGTCGTAATATAATATTACATTATAATGAGGTAAAAATTAATATGAATTATGTAGGTAATAATATCTTAATAATATAATATAATTTTTAAACAATACATACATTTAAAAGTTGATCGATTATTAGTTAAAACTGTTACGAATTATGTGATTATGTTATGACTTATGATTATGTTTTCTAATAAAGTTGGTCGGTTGTGACACACCGTACGTGAATGACGATAATGAATGTGTATGTGTTCTAACAAAACATAATATAATATATATAATATACGTACATTTTTTATATATAAATAAACTTTAAGTTTTTCGGTAATATTAAACATGTTATAAAACGATCGTTACTTAAACATCACATAAATAGCTAAATCATAGGGGACCCGCATTATACTGGTATAAAAAAAAAATTATGGTTTTTTATGTTTGAACTACTGTGGGGCGGATTGTGGTTGAATAAAATATTCAAAAATTCCTAAAATTATGTTTTTGAAAATTGTATGAAATTACATTAGGTATTATAATATTTTAAATATATTATATATTGTACGCGTGTATCATAATATAAAATTATCAATTTAAATAATATAATATACCTACTTTTACAATTTTAATTTTTAATATAAGATATAACATTAAAACAAATATTTAGATAAGTGTATGATAATAATGAAACGTAAATATTTTAAATTAACCGGTTATCAAAATAAAAAAGTTTAAGTAAGTATGTTACGGTTATACGTCATAAAAGCGAAACCAAAATGATCATTTAAGAGAGAAATAATATTATAAAATATATATTTATAAATTATTTCATTATAAACTCATGAACGAAAATTAATTATTGATATTGTTAATAAAACGAGATTATTTGATTGCTGATCTAGTGATCTCTGATTAGTAATCACCACTATATAAGTTAAAATGTTATACATTATTTTTATTTCAATAGCTCTTTGTTCGGTTATCGATTTAATAGGTATCATACTCAATATCATTAGTAATTAATTCAATATTAATTAGTAAATATATCTAAAATATTTATTTTAGTTCTTCATGAAATATGAAATCTAACGTTTTGCGTATATGATTTCCATTTTATTATATCATAAAAGTTTTTTTTTTGCCACTCTTATGACGTAATACTACGTACTTAACTGACAAAATATAGAAACATTTGAAATTGTAAGTTAGTTTTTTATTTTTACATATATATTAAATATTTATGTAATAATACAATATTAAAACTGTTATCAAAAATCTTATAACTTATCTGGATGTAAAATACATTTTAAATTTATATTATTGTTATAAGTAGGTACCTGGGGGAATCGGGAAGGTGTACAAACTAGAGTTTGGACAATATATCGACCCAATATTTTATATATAAGTGCTTATTATATATATAAACGTTTAACGTTACTCTGTATACCTACATATTATTCAATACAAAAACATCTTTACATTGTTTGATATATTTTTTCAGATGTTTACACTTTATTGATCTTTTACTAAATAAGAACATTTAATGTGAATTGCTCGTCCTTTTGTTATTTATTAGACACAAATAATTTTTGTACCATTGGTCAACGATTGCAATAGGTACCGATTGAAACTATTTCAAAAGGACACAGATCGGTTTTTATTAAAGGAGCACATGTCATTTATATAGTTCATGGCCCATAATTTATATAGCAGAAATGAATTTCTGCAATTTTAACGGTTGTCAATAAAAATGTCGAATGACATTACTTCCACCGATATTCGATATTCGCCACGCAGATTATGGAAAAACTCAAAAACGTTAGTTATTCAAACATTTTGGGGATAGATTTAACCGAAAAAATAAGTTTAGTCAGTTTTGTTGAAAATACATGTCGAATACGCAATATTAAAATTTAGTGATATTTTGTGTTAAAACTGTTGTATAGTAAAATATATATTTCTTAATGGTTTTTTTTATATAAATCAAAACACTAATATCGTACCTAACCTAACCTCGTATGTAGTAGCACTTACAAAAGATTACCTGAAGTAATTTTGATGTCTAAATACGTATTTACTTTGATTCGACTATAAGTCTATAATATAGTATATTATACTTATACATTTATAACGTTTTATATATTATATAAAATCACTATTGACAAAAAGAAAGTATCAATTGCATAATATTATTCGTATTTATGATTCAATGAACTAATATTATAATATATTATTACGTATGTTAGCGTATTGTTCGTATATTTTAATATTATTAAATCTCCTCCCTTTATGGTTTCGGTTACGGAGCAATTGATATGGGTGAATGACGAATGTACAATATTATAATATAGGTATACATTATTATGTGAAATATGGTCTAAGGTCAATGCGTATCCCCACATTAGATCGGTGGTTTTCGTACGTTTAATTACGTATCCGTTATATGCTAAGGGAGTACATTACGCCTATCCGCATAAACCACAGGGTCTTATGTATACCACCACCGAAGGTGTCTGAATTAGCCTATACAAACGTCAATAACCGTTTTTGGATCGCGAGTCGAAACGCCGTGCGTATTTCCGGACCACGCGTGCCGAAAAACAACAAATTTTTACGATATAAATAAAATATTATATACAGATATAGATATTATACAATGATTATAATAATGCTATACGAATACATTTATTTGTACATTTCCGTTTCGTATCGCATTACACGAGCGCGCGCGCGCGCGTACTACTCGTGGAACCGTTTTGGCGGAATGCCGATGCCCAAATCAAAGGCAACAGGGTTAAAGGACAAATCTGACGATACCGAAACACACCTGGTATTACACATAATATATCCATCCAAGTAGACCATCTGCTGCGCGATAACAATAAACGACCGAAGAAGCGTGCCCGGCCGTTGCGACAATATTATGTTCCTTCTGGATATCTCGCGCGTTCAACGAAAAGAACGTATTTTTATAAGAAGAAAAAAAAACACCCTACGCGTTATATAATAAAATGTATAAGCAATATTTATATACGTACAGCAGCTGGAAACGCTGCAATAATATTCGAAGAAACAAACCAAGTTTTGAAATAAACTAGTTTTTTCGTCTTGAGAATCTGCGAAATGCGAAATGTTTATTCGTTTATTTTTTCGTTTCAACGTTCATTATTATATATTTAATTCTATTGTTTTTTTGATACATGATAAAATATCTCGTCGATAATCGATTCCATTACAGAATCGTTCCGCGTAATGCGTATTAAACAAGGATCTTTTTCTTTTATCTTATTATGATCTATACTATTAAATTATATTGTGCGCACGTTAAACCTCTACCTACCTCTATATTGTTTGAATTATGCTAATTATAAACTTATATCATATCTAATTGAAAATGAGATAAAGACGTGGAACTTTAAATCTTCTTAATTATATATCGTAGAGTTGTTTAATTTTTAATAACGGCGACCACTGTATCATAATCGTATATTATTATTATTTATTATAGACACGGTCCTCCACTCCTCCCGTGCAGTCGATTTTCCATGTGAGAAAAAAAAAAGAACAAACAACTACAATCTGGGAGGGCTAAATCTAAATATTAAAATATATACAATGATCGTACTAATTTGCCGCGCTCAACCCTCTCCGCATTATTATGTTAAAACGCGTATATATGAATAAATAATTGAATATGGCGCAGGAGAGTCCTGAGTCCTAGATGTTCCCAAAGGGTGTGCCGCGATTTGGGCCGAAAACGGCGCCTTATATGCCTTTATACATACCTCACGATGTGCATACCCTATATACATGTGCCCGCGAAGTGTTTTAATCCGCAATAACTGTCTGGATTTTACGACTGTTGGTCACCCCATATAATAATACCGTCGTACGCGCGCGCACATACGCACATTATTCTAACAATATGCGTATTGTGTCACCTGACTCGTCGTCGGACTTTCGTCGAAATTTACGGCCGATCGATAAGTAATAATAATAATAATAATAATAATAATAATAATAATAATAATAATAATAATAATAATAATAATAATAATAATAATAATTCATTTTATGCGGCTTACACCGCGCGTCTATATATATATATTATATTTTATAAAATAGGGACAAAGAATTAGACAGTAGGAAAAAAATAATATATACATAAATTACCATCGGCGAGACGAGAGTGTCGTGTGCGGGGGGTAGTGGGGATGATACATATTATATTATAATGTAGGTATACGCGAAATTATATATTATTATTATATATTGAGAGAGAGAGCGATGGGAAAAATTTCGGATATCCTGGACAAAAGAGACGGAAAAAACCAGACGTCTGATCTTTTGTGGATTGCCCCTCCGTCTGGTCGAAAGGCGCTTCACTTGACCTTTTTTTTTCGTTCCATACTCGCCCCGACCAACGTTCGGGGGGTCGCATCCCCTACTGAAGACTATATGACGACGACGTCGGCGGCGGCAGGTTAACATATATTATAGGTATATAAGTATATACAGTCTTCTGATACATAATAATATATACTATATACACATATTATATATATATATATAATGTACACGGAGGGTCGACAAGACAAAAAAAAATACGGCGTGTTTAATGCGCAACCGTGATGATGGGGTGCCCCGGCGGGGAGAGATCCAGTTTTCGCCACACCGCTGTTGTTTGGCCCCGATTGGCCCGGGGATTTTCTTATTCCCATAAAACGTTATTTATAACGTTTTAAAAATTGTAACGGACCGGTTCTCCTTGTCTCCGTCTCACTCGCTCACTCTTGTTTTTTTTTTTTTTTTTTATTTATTATTTTCCTCGACGTCTAGGTCTCTTATTCTGCATTTTTCGCACCCGAGAAATCCATACACACGACGACGACGAGATACGAATCTATTTTATATATTGATACCGCGTCATTTACACGCGATTTACAGGTATTCGTTCGGGGGTCGCGTCGAGTAACGAGATTTATCTGCGAAATATTATAACATATAATATAAAAGCGGTGAACGTAATCGGCTTATTAACTATACCTTATTATAATATTTAATTCTTATACGAGGTCGAGGAAGATTTCGAATGATCGCGATTTAATTGGTTTGTTCGCGTTGACCGCGGCGGTCTTCTGGGAAAATACATTTAAAAGGGTTAAAGTGATGTCGATAACGCGATATGACCACAAATCCGCGCGCTTAATATTAAAGTACCTACCAAACTACATACAATAATGTTGTTATATATAATATTATATTTGACATTTAACCATAATACACGTCCATTTTCTTGTTAATAAACCATTTTTTTACTTTGTCCCTTTATATTTTAATAAAATTCAAACTGTACGAATGCTTAAAATTCTAATCAATAAAAAAATAATATGTTTTTTACGGTTTTGCTTTAGCCTAAATTAAAATATTATCTGTTACCGTTTTAAACGTTTAAAAATTTATAATATTTTATTTTTGTTCATATACCAAGTCGAATAAACGGTCGTACCTATATACTCGTATCATAGTTTCCAGCCGGTTATATACCTTTATGTATAATATTATAATATATGCGTTATACACTATACAAGTATACAGGGTAATGCGCATAGCGACCATTTTGAGATTCACCTTCCATTTTTGTTTTTTTTATCTTCCTAGTCGTCTAACCCGATTTTTACGAACCAATTCCCTTGACCGGTCTCGTCCCGCTCGCAAAGTCGCCGCCAACGTCGCCGACCAAGCGTAAACCGGTTTCCCGCGACAGGGCGGCACACGCATCCATCTATCTTTACAAACAATATAATAATATAATATGTTACATTGTTGGGACTCACAATCTCGCGTATTATAATACGTGCACACACTATACTATAACACTGCCGGTCATGCACGAAACCGAATTTCTCATAGGCGTCCACGCAAAAATAATGATATACGGAATGTCCAGCTGCGACATTGTGTTTTGCCGACTGATTGTCGCGCGAATCTTCCTTACGTAAACACACACGACTCCGCACTATTATGATATAATATTATAATGTATGGTAGTCGCTGACCCCATAAAACAAAATTATTATCAAAAGACGACGCACGTGCATCGTGTTGTGACGCCCATCGCGACGAGAGAAAATCAAAGGTAACAATAAATCTCGGCTATACGCGCATCAGACGAAGCAGTTATTCATGATACGAACTGTTGGGTGTTCTCCTCGGGATCAATTCGATTCAAAGTCGACGTCGAACGAGTCAAAATTTTTTATATAATATACCAGTTTAATATATTATTAATATTATATATATTGTATACGGGGAAAATAAGAAAAGAAATAAGAACGGTTATAAATTATAGTATTATAATGTACGGGCCGCGGTCGTAAAAGAAAAAAATATATTTAAAAATCGTCTGTCGCGTTCGTATTTCGATCGTACATACGACTTATAAAATATTAATATACGAGGTGTGCAAAAATGGTACGCGCGACAAACGAAATCCACACGTACAATAATTTATAATACGAGCACGCACGTATACTCGGTGGGTAATAATATATGACTATATACTACTCACACACACACTAATCATACTCGTTTTTGGGGGAGAGAAAATAAAACAGTGCTCGGCGTGTACTTTTTATTTCGATTTTTTTTTTTTTCGATAGAAACGTGGGCATTGTGTGCGTCTGGGAGACGCGTGATTGACAAGTACATTTGCATTATATTATTATATAGGTACGTATGTATTATACACCGGGTGCGGTAGTTCCGCCACCGCCGTCAGATATAATACGAAGGTGAGACGCGGAGTCTAGACGTGACGGCGAAATCAAGAGCAAACGAGACATACTACGGCGCGATAGGCGGAGGAAACCAGTCCGGTGGCATTGTTTGATTTTTAGGGCTCAGACGACGGGGTTTGCCTCCGACGTGGTCCAGCTTTCGCGGAGACAAAGGTAACCGTGTCGGTCGCACAAAAGAACCACGGCACCGTGCGTAATAATAATAATCATAATAATCATAATCATCATAATTATTATTATTATTATTATTATTGCCGAAATCAGCGGTTGACCGAGTGGTCGGAATATAAGAAACCGGAACTTAATGTTATTATTATGGGCATTTTTCGATCGGTCCGCTGAGCTATTATATTTTGCACATAGTATAGTTGCGAATGTTATCGCGCGTATGATTGATTCCTCATATCAATAACACGATATAATCATAGCATTATAATGTCACGCTCGCAGCTGGCGAGACTTTCAATTTTCAAAAGATTCTTATACGTTAGACAAGTTTTGTAAACCGATCTGTCGAAATTTTTTATTATATTTATAATCTCTAACCGGTGCACTGTAACTGCGCATGCATCGTGGTCATTTTATAATATATCACCTTAATTCCGCATACGAAGGTTTTCTTTAACACCCTAACTCCGCATATAAGTTTTTTCTTAAAGCACATTTTTTTCGTTGACTGTATACAACACTTATCTCAATTGCCATATTTAAATAAAACTTAATTAAATAGATTTGTAATAAATTACAATTTTAAGCAACTACTAGTCAGAGAACTAATCAGCGATCACTGTCGATTCGTTGAGTCATAAAGCACGACAGTCACAAAACTGAACACATGGGAAATTATTAAATTAATCGGTACACAATACTGGATTTAGCCATTATTGATAAATGTGTATTTTCGGTGTAATTTCAAACAATTTTATTGCATGCGGACTTTTGGTGTTTAAAATATTTTTAGAATGCGTAGCTTCGGTGCATTCATTTTTTCGACCATGCGGAAATACAGTGCAAAATATTTTTATTCTTTAACTTATTTAAATGATATGCTCCCTCTAACTTATATAGACATATATTATTGCAAGAATTTCGAAAATCTTATGATTATTTTTCTGTTTGGGACTGAATATAGTGATTTTTATATACTTTTAATAAAACTTTATAAAATGTAAAACATTTTTGCGAATACCCTAAAAATGATTTGAACAATATATACTGGGTAATAAATTGTGTAGATTAAGTACAATATAATAAATAGCTTTACGATTTAGGTATAATTATATAATATATTATGTATGTTTAGCACACCTAAGTCGAATATCGTTTTCATTATTCTTTCATATAGCCATTAAATATTTTTGATAAGACAACGCATTATAGTGTTGATAAACATTCTTTCCTAATTGTGTTTTAAAAATTGTTAATCTAATGATTTTTCTGTGTACACTTTTCCACAAAAACAACAATCGTCTCACTGTGGTGTGTGTTTTACAACGTGTGCTAATTTATTCCGCCCTTCATCAGCCGGGACGAAACACAATACAATAGACTAAATGTGCGGGAACACACACACAATATTCTTATCTGATGGTTGTATTTCGAATTCAATATACGTATAGTATTCTATTACCGAGCACGCGCCAAGAAAAAAACCGCCTTATTAGCCCAAACATAAATATTAAACGTAATAAAAAAAAAAAAAGAAAAAAAGTGCACTAACCCAGTTCATAAATATCACCTAGAAACAACGTGAACTGTTGGCCAGATGGTATGAAATATCATTTAAAAACAAATTATAATTTATAAAAGTCACAGCTGGTTGACAAACTTATGTGGTAAGTAAAACGTTTTAAGAAACATATGTATCTATGTATATACCCTTGTATTGATAAAGAAATTCATTTAAATAAATAAAAACCCAAATCCACAAAAAACTTTACTTTGTTATCAAAATACGTATTTGCTTAAAAGTAAAAATTTTTTGTGGATTTGGATTTTTATTTATTCAAATATATTATCCACAAGTTAATACTTCAGCAATAAATATTAAAGAAATTCATATTACTCTTTTTAAAGTAATTTAACAATAATAATAAAAAAATATATATATATCTTATTTGTTTTTAATAAGCCAAGAAGTCGTGTGTGTTTAGACTTTAGATACGTCGAGTAGATAAAATGAAACCTATAAAAATGAAAAATTTATACCAATAAGACTTAAAACGACCATCGAGTGTATATTATTTTAGACTATACTGATATAATTTGATAATAGATAGGCATTGAAAAAAATGTATAGAAATATAATAATTTAAACCCATTGTATACTAATATTGATTAATATAATATTAATTATTTACAAAAAGCATGCGAGACGGACTGGTGACGTAATGGATATACTCACGTTTGATAATAAGTGGGTACATTTGCAGAATCCGTTAGATTTTCTTGTATCCAATCAAAACGATAAGTCGGTGTCATATCACATTAAAAATTAAGTGGATTGATTCGAGAAGAAAGAAATAGATTTTAAATCTAATGGATGAGTAAATTAAATATTTTTTTAATTTAAAAAACGAAAGAAAAAAAACACTACACGACGCGAATAAACACTAATTCAAGTAATAATAATAATAATATCAGTTTATAGTATTATTTGATTATGCTATAACTACTATAAACACGAGAATGACGTGCGTGATAGCCGATATAAATGTAGCGCGTGGTCCAACATGCAGCGCCAAGAGTCAAACGAGAACTACTGTAAATCGAATACACGAGTTCGTCCTACCGTCAGTCGGAACGCGCGAGACTGGTTCGCCTTGCGTACAGAGTGATTCGTTTGAACGCGCGCACTCTGTATTCACGCACATACCTACGTTGTTTTTCATTACCATTTTTTTGGCGATTTACAGCTGCTTGTGCCCGGCCCCATTATAACACACGTTTCATACGTTTATAAACACGCGTATTCTTATATAATATAATATCGCAAGCCGCCACCTTTTGTGTATATATTATTATTATTATATATATAGGTAAGTTTTTTTTCATATATACACGCATACGACATACATAATATATTTTCGTTTTCTTTTCTGTTTTATCGCGCATTGTAATATACCTGTGCCTCGCGCGCGCCCATATATATATATATATATATATATATTATGTGCACTCGGTATATACCTATATTTTATATATGCCTACCCCGCGAGCCACATTTCGTTATAATAATAATAATAATAATAATAATAATAATAATAATAATAATAAT
>JAIUCT010000009.1:11022532-11042589 GCA_021307375.1 Tetraneura akinire
ATAATAATAATAATAATAATAATAATAATAATAATAATAATAATAATAATAATAATAATAATAATAATAATAATAATATATTAAATTGTATTGTGTGTTCTTGTTCCAGCAATGCATTTCGTAGTCAAATAATATAATGTAAGTTTACCGTCTTTTCATCAGTTCACATTTCTTCGCAGCTCCAGTAGATATTATATATATATAATAATAATAATAATAATTGCGTTGTGGGAGTTTACATCATTATTATCTATTACGCGTTAATTATTAACGTTTTGTTGTTGATATTTGACATTTCTTTACCGCACGACAACCAATAATTCTGGAACATAAGAATTATCAAAAATTAAAATTCACATGTCCGTCTTCATAAAATAACATAATTTATAGGTTCGTTAACAACATACCGACGACGAAAACAATATAAAATAACTTACGAATAATTAAGGAATACGTTTTCTTATAGTGACATATTATTTATATTTATATTATGTAATATACTCGTATACGTATGGCGTTCTCTATGGTGCCTTTACGGTTATGACTCGTGAGACGCGTATTTATACAATCAATAGTTAACGATTATTTTGTTCGACGTGAAAAATAATAGCTTTTCACCAAATATATAACTACGCTATGAATTTTCAAGAAAAAAACATATTGTTATATTATGAGTATGACGAAAAGAGAATCTACTACGAGTATACATAAATATTACCCAGTGAATACAGAATTTATACCATTGACACCCGCAAGCCAAAAATAATTGTAGAACAGCTGGTATAAAAACTATAAATTTAAACCATTTTTATACTCAGTCGCAAAATACCACGTGAAAATCATTAATATAAAAAAAGACGACAAATTATACAATTATGATGATTATAGAGATTTATTACCAACGTGTTATTTATTATGATTTATCAATTGGAAATTTTATCAATGAAACCGGACAAATTTTTGATGGTTATAAATTATTTTAATTGTATATTTTCGTACCTATAAGTTATGATGATTTACTGCGAAAAAGAACGATGAAAAATTGAAAAAAATAATTATTTTTGTAAACAAAATCGATTGAATTATATTTATAAACATATGTCGGCGAAGTGGAAAAAAAAAATTTTAATACTATTTATTTTATTTTTCGATCTTAACAAAAATAATAAAAACACATTTTATATCAAAATAAAATACTTTTACATAATAATATAATATATAAACTGCGATGGCGATATAATTATATACAAACAATGTATAATAAAATAAAAATAATAATACAAATTTTAAATTATAATAATTAGTACCTATAAGTAGTAGCACACTAGACTGGAGTTCTAAAAATTTAGTCGATTGAAATAAATTTTAAGAGGACTAAATATTTAAAAGCATCTTAAAAATGACAAAAACTATTATAATTTGGTGCAATATAAAAAGACTATCCTAAAATGTTAAAAAAGTCGGGCCGATGCTTAACTTTAATATAAGGTTTGTCACCAGTACTACTGATTGTAGTATAATATTTGTAGGTACTATTAATTAAAAATGTAACTAATTACTATTTAGTATTTAATTATTTAAATTATTATACGTAAAGTGCCAAAGTAAATAAACGAATAAAATACAAACAACAAAGAAGGAGTAGGTAACTATATAATATACGCTGACAGTTTAATATAATTTGTTTTATGTCATAAAAGATAAAGTTTAATGCTGATTCGCATATAAAACGTAAATATTCTTATTTCATATAGATATTAAATAAAACACATATTATAAACTGTTTAAAAACAAATATTTATTACATTGGGTTTTTTTATAAAGAAGTTTTGTTATCTAAATCAAGATTTTAAGAAAATTTAGAATAAGGCATCAGGCATGTTAAATAAGTAATAATTATTATACATTTAAACAATTTTTTTTTTTAATACATTTCACAAATAATTAAAATTATTTATATGATATAGATTTCAGTTATTAATGTAGTTCGCATATTACAATATTATTGTTATAGCATGTGTTATAATAATAAACATATTGGTTTATATTTCAGGTCATTCATCCGGTATTATTTAATATAGCAATATAGGTGATCAAATATCAAAATCATGAATTAATTTATATAGGTATGATGTTTTATCATGCAGAAAGGTTAGCAATAAAACCCTTTTAATATCCAACTGATCACTATAATATGTGACCACTGAACCATATTAACATTTTGACCATATTGTCCTGACAAAAACGCGTGCCCACTGACATACTACATAATAATAATAATTATAATATTTTAGGTACCTATAATATATTATTATGTAACACGTATATGTATCGTGTATGTACTTATTATCGTATCAAACGACAAACATTATTATTATATGGACCCAACAATTATAACAGTAATATATATAAACAAATAAAACAGAAACATATATAGGTACCTAATACTGTATTTGTTGTAGTGGAATGATGATCATTGGTAATTTACCGGTTTTATATTTGAATTAAAGAAAATATTAATTATTATTATATTCATCCCTTCCTGTTAATAATAATTAATAATAACGGGTACTTGGTAGGAACATGCTCAAGTATAAAAGTCAAATTTAACTTATAAACTACCAAAATATGTGGGGTAAAAAATAACTCTTATGTCGACCTTATGGATTCGAGATAATAGATTTCATTATGCGAATTGAAACGTTATACGCGTGTAACATTTAGCAAGCAAAATGACTTTAACTTCTGACGGGGATATAAAAACGTCCACGGGGTGTTTTAACGGCCCATGAATCGCGGTTCGGTGTCATTCATAGTGACTTTAACGCCCTGCCACCACGTCGCCGGTAGACCATTTGCGTCAGAGGGTGCGAGTCATCGGGGACATTTTATTAGTACATGTACACATAATAATTTATATTTATGTTATTATTATGATTATTGTTATTACCGGCAGAGTAATATTATAATGGTTGACAGTGAACACGAAAAGTAATCATTATGCAGGTTTCCATAGAGAGCATTTGTCATAACATACATAGTTTAGGTAGGTAAATATATTAAAATTATGATCATTTGAACCTGCTCAATTGAATATAGAACATTCAACAGACGTATACAATACTTAATGATACCTACATAACCGAATATTATATTCAACGATAACTTAAATGTTTGTCATAGGCAAAATAAATATAAATACTTAAATGTTTAATTTATTATTGATTATTATTAATTGTATTTTAAATATACCATTATAATTATTGTTGTACAATATTCAAATGACAAATCATGTTACCCTTTATATGTTTTACAGCTACATATATATGTATATTATATTATGTTATTATAATAATATTAATAATGCATGCAAATCGCCGCGCCGAATTAAATTTGTCATAAATAAATAGTTTTTAAAAATGTATTCACTATTGTTGACCAAAGCATTATGTTACTATTATATTGATACCTATAATATTATAGACAATAAAACGCGTCTATTTTAATATTATTCGTTCATCATATATATTATACAATAAAATCTAGTCTAGATTATTTTGATGGCTCAATTTCATATCCCGTATTCTATAATATAATACAATAGCAAACATCTGACAAATTGACCTCCATTAAATTGCACAAAAGATAACAACAATAGTGGGATTATTGTTATTTTACCTTGCACTTCATTTGGTATTTTAGACAATGATTTTTATACCAGCTATATCAAGCCGGTTATATATTAATATTTTATATTGTGTAATATATCATATGTACATTGCTATATATAAGTAATATCTATATTGTTCTATTATTAACGAATGCAATATACATCATAATATATATAACTATAATATAATATAGGTATGGCTTACCCCGCGAATTCGCCTGAGCCTAAGGGGAACTTTAATCCTAGCGAGTTTATCGATATTGTCCTATATACTTCTGTTCAATATTGTTTTGATTTATAACAATATTAATGGTAATCAGCTATTTTATTATGAACATATCCAAAAAAGTAAATATACTTTTCACTTTTAATCTTTTCATATTAGGTACTATATAAAATGCTTAAAATTTATAGCTTTTTCTTTTATAAAGTTCGATGTATATGACACGCGTTGATATATTCCAAAAATATTTATTAAAAAATATGCCATCACACGTTTATGTTACTATTCACTATATTTATTGATCAGAATGCTATAAAATCTATTTTTTAATCCTTAGTTCATTCCATTTGCGAATATGGCTTAATAATATGGTCACCATATGTCCATATCAGTTTGGATATAAATCAAAATTGGAGAAGATATAATATAAATTTTTACGTTTACTCTCATTCAAATACTCTATACCTAGAGAACCTCATTCTTCGTATGCTCCACTTCTATCAAATCTTAATCTTAATACATTTGAACAGCGTTGTTTACGTTTAGACTTGTATTTTTTATATAAATTACTGATTGTCCTGACATTCTGTGCCTGAATTACCTGATCCTAATCATTATTCACGATCTAAAGTTTATATTTAAATACTCAAATTACAAATTATGCTAAAAATAAACACTGTAATAGATTAATGGAAACTGTTAATAAATAAAATATTGATTTGTTTATTTCACATTTTCTTGTAATTCTTTATGACTATATTGAAAAAAATATAAATTAATAATATTGTACTATTAATCATTTTCTAATTGTTTTATCGTAGGGTTTTCTCTTCTTTTTATGTGTTTGCTGTTTATATACAATATACATATATATATGTTACGGGCAAATCCCGAAACTCGGTCACTTCGCGATGTGCCCGGGCAAATCGCGAAGTGACCGGTCAAATCGCGATTTGCCCAATTGGTTCTCGGGCAAATCCCGAAAATTTCCTAATAAATTAATGTATATTCAATTACAATAGAAAATAAATAACAGGCAGGTAATAAAAAATTATTTTGTATTTTATTATAATATTGTACCTATTTGTAAGTTTCATATACTTCATAAATTTAAAAATAAAAAAAAATACATTTAATTTCAATAAACTGTGGTTTTTATTTAATAATATTATATCCAGTGGGTGTATTGGTAAAAATTGTCTTGGTTATACGCAACATAATTACTACAAAAAAAAAAGTCAATATTTATTTAAATTTAATATTTTATTGAATGATTTCCAGAAGTAATTTAGGAAATTTTCGGGATTTGCCCGAGAACCAATTGGGCAAATCGCGATTTGACCGGTCACTTCGCGATTTGCCCGGGCACATCGCGAAGTGACCGAATTTCGGGATTTGCCCGTAACATATACATGCATTATGATTTATGATAATATGTTATGTCTATTTTGAACGATTGTTAATTAAATTAATCTAAATTTTTTAATTGGACAGTGGCCGTTTAAATAATAAACAAATTTATAGATTTTGAATAATTATCAATGTCGTTTTCTGTATTTGACAGTAATTAATGATATTCAGTATATATAATATCAATAGTTATTCGTAAATCATGAGAAATTGCATGGTCGTCCATTACCGCACAAATACTCCAAAAGAAGCTATTAAGATAAAATTGCACATCGTTAATACAATACCGCTCAATTTATCATTGTCGATCATATTATTAATATGGATTATAGACTTATAGTGGTTAATAAATACTATTTAACTATATTGTTTAACGTATAAACGGCTTTACTATGAGTATATATGATAATTATTATAAAGACCATATTTTTTTTATAAATTAATAGATAAAGATTATTCATTATATAGTATTTAATATTGAGTTCATGAATTTACTATTTATGTTTTAATGCATATCTAGTATCTACCTATGTGATATATCATATATACGTATATTTAATTTTTGTACTCTGCGTTTTGTACAGTATTATATAATGGTTATATCTGTACGATAACGGGTTATTTTTGTGTGAGGTAATAGGCTGTAATTAATAATTATTATATGATAATGATAAATTCCAGTAAACATACATGTATTAAAATTGTTGATAACGTTACAAAATGTAAGTATAAAATTGTGTTTAATATTTTTAGACTTGTGTGCTTATACGCGTATAATATAATACGAGACAACTAATAAAAATATAGAATAACTGAATACAACAATATAATATGAAGTCTGTTATGAATTCATGATTCTACACTTAATGTTATAAAGTAGGTAACGTTAAGTTTTCTTTATATATTATACATTTTTCTTAATACATTATAACCTATATGGCTGTATAAAACTATTCACTAATTCACTATCATATCATTATTAAATATTAAGGTTCTTTGATTTGTAGTTTAAACTTTAAAACGTAAAATAATTCAAGAGCAATATTCTATATTTCTTAGATATATTTAACAAAATATAATAATACAAGTTTGAAAAATCTACAAAAAGTGTGATATCCAGAATACTTAACAATTGTATACCTTATATACTCGTATATATATTAATATTATATGTGTTATGTAATATGTATACTATTTTGAGAGATTAATTATTTTCAATATCAACTATTTGTCAAAATTGCAGCTGCACTTAACGTTTGTTTATTGTTCTTCTTTGTGTCTATAATATTTTTTTTCCAATTCAGTGATTTATTTGAAAAATCAAAAAATAATATATATAATACGAGTGTCTCCGATATATTATATTTGTATTGAAAATTGTGTGACTACTGTAATCCTCGACTGTTAAACCCACACAATTTTTATTTTTTGTCATCCAATTGAATAAATATTTGCTCTCAATGTGTCAAAATGCCGTGGTTTTTTTTCAGCATTCAATTTCATCGTCACCCCTCAGTTTGGACGCTTTAATTTTTTTCTCACACGTAAGGTTAGGTTATTCATATGTCACGGTTTCTCATGATATCGTTTAGAATTCACGGTGAAAAACCAAAACGTATACGTCCCTAGGGCCAGGTCGTGGTTTAACTCTTTCAAAAAGAAAAAAAAAATAGTACTAAAAATATATTATGTGATATACGAGTATACACATGTAAGAGTACCCATATGAATATATATATATATATATATATATATATTTTAGAATGAATTTGTCAACCAAAGGGTAACTTATGAAATTGATACATGCAATATAATATACCATTGATATAAATCATACAGTTGTTACGGTTTTATTCAATGTACAACTGTTGTATTCATTTTCAATTAAACCATACATAAAGAAGGGTTCTCGGCATTCTTGAATCTTAAACTCCGAACTGTTGTACTATATCAATCGTAAAATAAAAAAAATTGCACATAAAAATAATAAACAATTACGAAATGCTCCTCTAAAAAAATATCTCTACCCTTTTCCTTTATGTATATCACTATATGATGACAGACCACAAATAGTGAAAAATATGTACATTTATAACATGCGTGAACTAAATCATAAAACTCGCTTTCGATGATACCGTAAATTACACGTAGTTATAAAATATTATTATGTATTGTAGAAATTCAATCGCTGTATTTTTATATTCAACTGCAGTGAAAAATAAAAAAAAATAATTATAATGAAAATATATTTTTTTTAAAGGTATAGGTTCAAATAGTTCTAATAATTTGCACTAATTTGTCTAGATGTAAATTTTATCAATTTTTTTTTTTTTTTTTTTTTGCATATAATTGGCAATTGCTTATAATAATTTTAATTATTTTTTTAATTAACTTCTATAATTATAAATAATATATACATATATGTAAACTATACCAAACTTTAATGTTTTCGTATTTCATAGATATAATTAGAAATAATTTATTTAAGTTAATTATTATTTAAAAAAGATAATAATTATTATTGTCATTTGTTTAAATATTATACAGAAATAATTTAGTTACATTTTTGAAACACCATTTGTATATAACTATGTTACTAAAAAAAGAACATAAATTTATTAATTTTAATGAATACAATTATTATACTTAATATTTTGTAATTAAATACAAGTGTAATAATTATAATTAATACATTTTATATATATATATATATATATATATATATATATATATTTACATATGTATATTATAACTATTATATAGCAATAATAACACAAGAATAAAATAATATTATATTTAAATTTATATTAACTATAAATAACATACAAATCATTTCTATACATAACTTATAAATAACTTATACATATTATTATAATATTGTCAAATGTCATAATAAATAGAGGGGACTTAAAATCTTCCAAATTAGCACCACTCGTTAATAACTTAATTCATATGTAAATTTACAGTTTTTGTTACTATTAATCAATCTAATATTAATAATGTTATTTATATTTAAATGCACATATTTGTATTTATGAATAAAAACTAATAGCTTTTATATAATATTTTAATATAAACTTATATAAATAATTAATTACCTATGTACTCGTACATTTTAAATATGATAAAATAACGAATATAACTATTATAATATACCTAATTAATTTTAGTATTACTAAATATAAGTACCTAATACATATTAGTAAATAGTAATATAATATTTGTACTAATATATGATTTAAATAATAAATTATAATATGCATTATATACATAATAATATAATATACAAATAATAATTGTTTGAATCAATCGTCGTACTTATTATATGCACTATATGAATGAGCTATTAAATTGTTTAACATTTTATTATTTTAAATATATTTAAAATTTAAACTTTAAATGTGTACATAAATGAAAATTAGGTTTTACATAATAATTTATAATAATGCTATAAATTATTAATAATATTACTAATATAATATATTATAAATAATAATTAAGTCTTAATGAATATATAGACTTATAAATGTTTTTATTTGGCGTATTCTGCAGAACATGTCTAGAAGAAAAATGTGTACTTATGTATTTTTCTGCGAGTGTGAATGAGTTATGTTAATATGCTATTATATTTTATTAAAAATCGTGTGAACATAAGGTATAAACAAACATAATCTTGTTCAAACATCCGTTCATGCGTAAATAAAACTAATTATTATGTAAAATCAAGGTTAGAAAATATAACGTGCACTATATATAAGCACTGTGTTTACCTTATAGGAAAAAAAAAATCAACGTGTCTCTTTGTATTCTTTTTCATAAAGCTGACCATATGGGGTATACCATATTCGTTTGTTAATCCTCCACTGAAAATTTGGCAAACTAATGATATCGCACATAATACTTCCCAGTGGGAATTTCGGATGAAATTAAAAATACCAAAACTGGTGGTGACATATGTTATTATTTATATTTGATCTGAAAATTCTCTATATAACGATCCCTATTACTTCAAGACGACAAGACCCCATACTTTCCTATGTATTTTACTCGGTTTGTATATATAGCTTAGTTGGGCACAATATACGCAAACTAACAAGTTTCAATGAACACGAATTTATTGTAACAAGGATTAGTACCGATTGTACTGGTCCGTATTCAAACACAGAAACCACAACAATACGCTTAAATAATGACATAAGAATGAAGGGCGGAATATATATTATATACTTATATAATATGAATCGTAAAACCGTTTTGCGGTTTATTTTTTATTATTATTATTTTTTTTTTCGGTTTTAATAAGACTGTACACAAACTACTACCTATCGTTTTACCTCTTTTTTCCCAAATAATTCTGGTTTGGTATATGATTGTAATAATTTCGAAAAAAGATAAATCTATTTCAAAAATGTTTCATACGTTCACTATATTATCCATCGTCGCCAGTATAGCATTGTTTATCTGTACAATGATGTGATGACGAGGAGTGTGGCGCAACGGTGTCGCAGGTGGTGCGCGCGAGGCAGATGTTAAGATTGGCTTAGGGGCGATGTCGTCTTGTGTATCGAAAAAAAATTATAATATAACAATAGTTCTAGAAAAATCCAGGACGCTGTGTTTTTTCCCCGACATCTTTTTCTTCTCATAAATCTGATACTAAAGACGCGTGCCCCGACGCCCGTTATTCGCAGCACGCCACGACGGTTGTGTATTAAAATATAAATTAGACTTCAATGGGACCCACTTGACGTTTTGAGCACTATCCCGCAATTGATCGATGACTTGACGGTGACTTTTGCTCTACTATAATGCATAAAAAGGTAAGTTGACATTATTGTTTTTGTCCCATGCCAATAGCCCATTGTTTATTGGTATACGTCACCCCCGTAGGTCCTAGACTTACCGTTTTTTTTTCTAGTGCCATTTTTCAAAACGGAACGAAATTCAACAAGCTACGAGCTACCCACGTAGTTGTATACTTTGTAACTGCATGTTATCGTGTAGTCTTAGACTTTGAGAGGTTCTACACCCCGCATTTGACATATTAATGCGCAATAAAAAAATAATTCTAAAATAATATAATATTTCACGTTTGCTTATATTCAAATAGTCTTAAAATCACGAAATATTTCGATTGAAGTTTTTATTCTATACTTATATTCATTTTTATCTCTGTAGAGTATTTATAGTTAAAACTCTTGCATAAATCTCAATGTCAGAAAGCACTTGGAATACAGGAAATAAAGAGTTTTGGAGAAGTGTATCCAATAGAAACAACTTAATTGCATGAAATTCACGATTTCCGAAATCGAACAACGAAAAAGAAGAAGAATGTATGGTTCAAATTTAAACTGAACATTATTTTTCCAATTTTTTTTTATTTAAAATAATTCTGTAGTAGCCAATAGTTATACATTTTGATTGCAACATTTTTATCTGCATTTCATTAATGCTGAGTAACTATGAGATAAAAAAGTTTGATAAAATGAGATTTCTATTATTTAATAACATGACTTTAATGCTAAAATATTGTTTTTTTATTTTTATGCATGTACCGAAATATATTTTATTTAAAATTATACTTGTTGTAGCATTAAATAGTAATATGTATAATTAAATCTGATGGAAAAATATATTTTTTAATACTTGTAATTTGTAAATTGTAATGAAATATAGTTAGTTAATATCGGTTTAGTAATAATTCCCGAAATATATACTGTATATATGATCATACTGTATAACCTGAACATACAGAATTCATGTAAATTTACAACACATATTATAGGTACATTACATACTAAGTACATACTAGTACATTCCTTACTTCAAACAAAATTTAAGATTATTATAATTTTAACTATTTTGTTATTATTTATATTTTTCACTACTTATTAGTTATTATTCTTTCTCGAGTTCTCAACACAACACTTATTATCATAATATCATGTAATTAATCAGTTTTATGATTGATGAAAATTTAATATATTTTCATTAATTTTTTAAAACGAAATTTTGATCGCTCTGCAGCAGATACTCGTATTATAATATATTATTATATTGTGATGTAATATATCACACATCATTATGATTGAACGGGTATTTTCACATAATAACCGATTATTAGGATTTATCTAATTATTAGGAGGATTGTATAGTCTGTTATTTTTCTGGAAATAAACTGCATTAAAATACGAGTATAATACGAATAATATTTGAATAACGTTGAAATGGCGAAGAAACACGCGTTGCGAAAAGTGTTACAAACGACGACTTGTCGTCACGGACTGCGGTCGCCGATCGTCGAAAAACCGTCGTCGTCTCGCGGCGCGGACACGCATGGAACGGCCGCGTCATTAATCTTTCTCGCGCGCGGATAGATTGTATAGTTCCCCGTCGTCACCGTTCGACGGATCGGAACGGCGCGAATAAGACGTGTGTAATTTACACGACAGTCTCATAATAATATCAGTCTGTTATTGTATTTTATATCGTATTATCGTAAAATAAATATATTATTATATATATAAGTACACCGTGTAATGACGACGACGACAACTCACGTATAATAATTTATCGTCGATATATTATTAAATATTATATTCGATTTCTTCGACGATCGTCCGCGGGCGACAGATCATTAGGGGAGATTATTATAATATAGACAGATATCCGCATAATATCATAGTCGTCTTTGTTATTATTGTGTTCTTCCGGTGTACGATAATATTTTCCAAAATCGGCGAGATCGACGGCCGACCATAAAATAATATTATAAAATATAAACTACCGGTTTTGGAAACGTATTTATGTTATATTCTTTTAATAATTACCCTTCTCGACGATCGCGAACCATATGGTTTGATCAGTACGAATATATTCATATTATTATAGTATTAGTATGTACAATATGTGTTATTATAGTCCACGGTCTACCGATTTCACAATTAATATTATTATTATTATTACGGTTTTCCATATACAGTCACCTACGTTATAAATTTATAATCATATATTATTTTTTAACCCTTTTTACGTATAAGTGCATATTCACGAATTTAACCTATATATATTATTATATTTATAATATGTAAATAGCCCGTACTTAATGACCGCTTACATACGCGATATAATACAATACGTAACGTTATAATATAAAATATTATGTGCGGCGGAGCAACGCGTGTTCTATATATGCGGCTAGTTATAATAATCGTTTATATTATGATATTGACGTACTGGGTGGGTGGTTGTGAATGGAGGTATAGTTTAATTTTTTTTTTTTTTCAAATAAATTTATATAATCTATAGCCTGTATTATACTATATAATAATATAATATATTATGAACGAGAGCAGCTCGTATTTTTACGTTGCTCGTGAAAAACGGCAGTTGGACTGGAAAAAGTTAAAAGTCACGGTTTTAAATGGACTCGGACCCCGTTTCGACGTCATCGGCCAGAAAGAAAAAAAAGGGTTATAGGTGCGGGGGTAGTTACGTGGCAAAAAATTGCGAGGAACGGTGTATATTATACATAGGTATATATCGCACCCCGTTTAGGGGAGGATCGTCGTGTCACTGGAGCGGGAATGACCCTCGCACCGCCGCGTGTTTATCATATTATGTTTATTATATAATGACGGATAAAATGTCGTTCGAATTTTTTTTGTTTTTTTTTTTTTTTTTTTTTTTTCTTTGATTGACTTTTTCGCGGTGGCGGCTAAACGGCTCGTTTGCATAATATTACATAGTATTATTATTATTATTATTATTATATACGTATATGACCTCACGCTGACCGGAACAAATTGAATTATGCCAAGTCACTGCCCACCGAACGACAGATTTTTTTTATTTTTTTTTTTTATTTCGAATTTATCCATTGTTTTCTATTTTACGACACGTGCCGTTGACAGCTGCACACATCATACACACGTACAGAATCCCGAACTTATACTGTAACGCGCGCATAACGTTTGTGTGCATTTATGTATAATATATTATTATAATAATACGCGCGAGTCCGGCCTAGAAAATGTTTAAATTATTTCGTACAACTCGTCGCGCGCTATATTAACAATATTACAAAAGCAGGGTGACAGCCAAGTTCAGATAGTATTGTGTGTTTGTAGACCGATACGTGATTTATCCACGGACGAATGGTTAATTTTAATATAAACACAATACGTCGGTGTATATACATAAATAGATAATACCTATAGGACGTGTTTTCAAGTACTAATGTAGCGTTTTGATATATGTAATATCATTTGAATAATACCGTTATAGTAAACCGACGAGTTAATGTATTTATTATGTACCTATTGTCATTATTATTATAATTATTATATATTTTAGTCGTAGACCAAACCGCATAATAATAATATTATATTTATAACGTATTGTGTTTTATAAATAATTTTTAAAAGAAAGAATAAGACGTTTTTGGCGAATAAAATATACGATTTATTTATACATAGGTATATTATAATATTTTATATGTATAGAATGCTTGGAGATAAGTATAACATTTCAATAGCTGATTATGTTATTTTATTAAAAAGAAATCGTTTGCTCATCGGTTCGATGGAGGGTTCGACGTGTATATTATACAATCGCAGATAATTTTATACCGACCGTTTAACCGTTAGTGAAACGTATAATATATTTTATTATACCGTATACGTATATAAACCGTGTGTAAATATAACAGTGTGTATTTTTCGTCGTATTCCTCGTTCGTGTAAAAAAGGATGAGATAACATATTATTATATAGTAGTTATAGTTTTCGCAATTTATACGTTTTCTATATAAAACACAATTCGATACGATGGGAATCAAATTTTATATTTCCATAGTTCCCGCGATTTCACTTTATATACCTATTATATATATATAAAAAAAAAAATGTTTGGACCTAAAAAAAAAAATGATAAATATTACTATAAAGAGCAGTAATACAGTTTTTTTTTTTTTTTTTTTTTTTTAATAAAACGTTTTCATTATTTTGGGGCGGTAACTGTTATACGTGTATATTTTTTTTTTTGTAAAAATGTTTTAAACCACTTTACCAATTTTTAGTTCAGGTCATGACCAATCGTTGATGTCACTTTTGTCATGCGTGTAAAAATTATAATTATATGTCATATATACCGTATAAAAATAATCCGCTGATTCATTTTAGAATATACAGTACTCAATATTATTATACTCATATTCATATAGGTACTGTAATATACCGTAACGTGTCAAAAAAGAATCAAATATATTAAAAAAAAGTATTATTCACGAGAGGGAGTAATTTATTCGAGGGGCTTCAGCAATGTCAATATTATAAAATAATAATTTGAAAACACGTATTAAATTCTCATCGTATATAGAAACTACCCGACTGTATGGACGCGGGAGCGAAATCATGGGGGCGCAGGTTCAGCGAGTGGCAAGTACTAATAGCTCTTTAATAAACCGTACTATTTAAATTGTCATTTGCAATAAGTGTAGAATCTCGTACCTTGACGATTAGTGTATGAAAATTATATTTTATTATTTCATTATATTATTATAATATAATAATATCATATACATAATATATAAATTATTTTATATTTTTTATTATTTATAAATATTTGATTAATTGTGTTTTTCACAATTATTCTCATAATAATATTCATATTTATTTACTATATAACTACAGGTATTTTACGCTATTCTATTCTCTTCTAGTTTATTATAGGTATTATAATATACGTATAATATGCAATATACTATATTTTAACAATATTATATTATAATTACAGGTAATATATACCTGGATATTTTAATTTTTACTTTTTCTATAATTTAATGGTTTTCTTGTTTCTTCATTATTATTTTATAAATAATTCGTAATATTACATAGGTATTTTATTCAATTAAAGTACCTATTAATATATTGAATAAAATTATTTTATTTAAAAAATGTATATTTTCGTATTGATATACTGTAATAATTTGTTAATTTATCAAATATATAATTTACTTTAAATCGTGAAAAAAATTGTAATTATTATTAAGTTTTTCTGATAAAAAAAATATTATTTAATAAAAATTATTAATAAAATGTACCTAATTATTTCGAAAATCCGTTGGTAACTAAATAGGTACTTAAATAAAATAAAATGTTTGTATGTTTTTTTAATTATAGATTTAATATTAAAGATTAAAAATTAATACAATGTTTTTATATAATATTTGATTATATATGTCAATAGATTAATTTTTATAATTATTTGTCAATTGTATAAAATAAATTTATGTTATAATTTATAAAACTTTTTTTTCTTATTAAAATTATACCTATATAAAAATTGAAATACATATTTTTAAATAATATAATCATTAATTCATTAAATATGTTATACTTATACCTACGTATACTTATTTTTTATTGTTAAATACAACAGCTGACCTATAAAATCAACTTCCTATATATCGTTAGATTTAAAATCTTCACGGTTGACGTCCAACCACCATGTTAAAACGCCATGTTTAGTTATAAAATTAATTTGTATTATATTTATTTAGTTGAATAAATTAAAATAATTATTTTAAAATTACCTATATTGAGTAAAATTACATACGTTTAAATGTTTAATGAATAGATTACTAATATAAGCAATAACTTGTCATTCATATTTTAAATCTATTTATTATAATATAAAATAATTTGAACAGTTTTTTTTATTTAACTGAAAATTATTTGTATAAAGTAATATAAGGAGATAAAAGTAAACTTTATAATAAAACTATCAATAAATAAGCTATATTTTATATATTAATTTCCTACTTTATACTTGAAAGTAATATTTATATTTTAAATTATTTTGAATTAATATTATTAATTATACTCATATAGTCGTATTCATATAGGTAAACGTTTATACAAAACATGATTATACTTGCTAATATTGGATCAAACGACATAACAATTCTTTAAAATGCTGCCAATCTGCCACCTTTAATAATGCGGCAAATGTCTTGCATGTAGGCGGCAAATTTCTTAATCCGCCACTGTTATATAGGTAATTTAAAACTGGATAAATAAATGAATAAAATAAATAAAAAAAATGATTATGAAATAAAATATTCAAATTAATAAAAACATTTATTTAATTTTGTATAATAATTAAAATATTAGAAATATATATTTAAATTCTGGTCTAAATAAAATACAATTATATCATACATTTCATCATTTTCATTTTATATTTTTCTAGAAAGAAAAACTACATACTACATTATACTATAAATGTATCTAGAATAATATATTATTATTATTGTATTAATTAATATAAAAAATATTGTATCGAAATATAATTATTAATTACTATATATAAAATTACTAAATAATCAATATAATATTATATTTTTATATAATAATATAATATATTTTATAATATTTTGTGAAAAATAAACTTCTATGTGCCTAATTTAAAAAAAGACGAAGAAATGAAAATCGAAAATACATAACTTAGTGGACTCCAAATTAATGGAATGTGCATGTAAATACTCAAAATAGGATACAATAAATATAAATTGAATTGTTTGATTAATAGGTACTGATAATAATTGATATTTATTACTAAAGTAAGAAATAGTAACAAGTAACCGTATTAATTAACCGTTATTATGTACTCTAATTGCATATCTAATAAATATACATATAGACATATAGTAATAAATACTAACCCTAAAGCACTACTAATTAATTTTTAAAATGTATATTTAATATTGATGACTATATTTAGAATGAATAGTGTATAATTTATTATGTAAAAATATTTGTATTAATTATTTATTTTTAAAAAAGCTTTTTCAAATACTTATTTATGAATATTGATTAAAATTATTTAGTACCTATTATATATTTATAATTGTCATAAACTATATTATATTTATTTTTTCAATTTCTCGTAGTCCATACACCGTTGTAATATTCACCCTATATATTATATTATACAAAACCCAAAAATATGTAACTACCTATACCTATTATATTATATTATGTTTCAGCTGTTGCCGTTATTCGTTAAGACGCAGTTTAAATACTATTATAATAATACTCGATATATTCAATAAATATAATTTATTATACATTTTAAATCTATAATAAAATTCACAGTAAATATAATTTTTAATTATTCCTGCATTTGGTTATATATTATTATTATATATACCTATTTTTGTATTTTCCTCGGGACACAATAATACGTAACTAGGTAGGTAATACTTGATATAATAGAACTCGGTAAACATAGAAAAAACATTTTTTAATATCATATTTTTATAGTCCTGGGTCCTGGCATATTATTATTTATAAACGTTCGTTCTCTGCGGTATACTATATTATAATATTATTGTTTTGTTATATTCGAGCGGGCCGAGAAATTTTCATATGACAAATTTGTATATTTTCAACAACAGTATACTAATGGTCATTATCATTATTATTAGTGTAATATGGTAATTTAGATTTTAGAGTCTATTAGAGACGGAAGTGAAATAAAAAAAAAAAAAGGGTTTACAAAATACACGGATATAGCATATAGGTATACATCACTTTGGCGCATACGTTATTTTTAATATATTACATATAGGTAAAAACGGTCGGAAATCCGTCACAAAGTACAAAATATAGTTTTGATAACAATATATTAATGTTTTTTTAATGTTATACCTACATTAATACAATGCGTAACGACTAAAATACACTCATGTCGTAAAACACCGATTTTCGATGATTTTTAATAGTCTATTGTGCGATTAGTTTTGCATAATATTATAATGGAACAAATTTTTATATTTTATAGTAAACGATCGATTTCATTGACATTTGACCGTCATATTGTGTGTATTATTAGTCAATTAAAAATTAATGGATTTTTTTTATGCTTTTTTGAGTCGTGCATATTATAATAATTATTATACTCGTTTTTCTTATAAATGTGTGATTATTGCGTAGGTATTATAATACATTTAATCGTACATCAAATCGTCGTATTTTCGGTCCGCGAATTATTGCCAACAATGAAACGTTAACGAACGTATTCGGTTAATACCATATAAAACATATTATTATATTATACAGCCGGGTAGAAACGTTTCAGTGCCGTCGTAATATGAAAAATATTATAATATAATAATGGGAAGCGACTCCTCGTGTCGATCATTGATCATATTATTATTAAAATTTACAATATCATATTCATTTCGCGATCATATTATTATGCATTTTTAATATTCGTTATTACAGCCCGTTCCATGCGGGCAACAGCTAGCACATGTTTTATTATTATTATTATTAAATAATATTATATACAAAAACAGCCGATTCTATTATAATATTTTTATATTGTGTTTTAGGCGAGGAGGCGATTGATGGTGGTCGGACGATTGCCGAAAACGGCGAAAACTACCGTCGAAAATGCTATTTTGCAAATTCCCTCAACAATTTCCCTCCTCATAACTACGAAATCCTTGAGTTAGAAACAAAATTATTTTTTTGTATACTACATTTAACTAACAGAAAAATTTCGTATATAAAAAGTTTAAGTGTTAAATTTTGATAAAAATTTGCGTAGGAGTCTCCTTCAAAATGGCATTTTTACATTTTATATAAAGACAAAAAAAAAAAAAAAAAATTCCACTCTTAATACTTATTTAATTATCTATAAAAATACTATAATAATACTATAAATAGTAAACTAGTTATAATTATTAAGTTGGTCCTTTAAAGTTATACAAATATACATTCTATTAACTGGAAATTTTCAAATTTTACATACTTACCTAATTTAAAAATTAAAGAATTATTTTTACTTATTTTTTTACGAAATGATTGAATTTTAAAGTAATATTATAGTTCTTTAGGTACTTAACTGATAATTTAAAAATAAACCTTATTAAAAATTAAACAAATCTGAAACATCATGATTTCTGATACAGTGTGATTAAAATTTTTGTGTTACAAAAACTGTGGGAATTGAAAATTTTAAATAGGTACTTTAGTACTTATATTGTTTTTCGATGCCATTTTCTATACGTTATTAGAACGTGAAATTATATGGCCCAGATTATTATAATAATATTTTTACGTTTTAATACGAGATTCGATAGACCGTTAATAAACGGCATCATGCATAATATATAAACAACTAAAATACTGATTTTTTCTGACTAAAAATTTCCGTCGATCCGCCCCTTTCCTTCCTGTGGAACCGAACGTCGAGAAAAATACAATTGACTATAATACAGGTATAATAATATACCATAATTCTAATCACGTCACAAATAATTATAATTATCGAGTGTATAATAATTGAATACCGAAATGCGAACGCGGGAAATCATTTCTGGCGCGTATATTCGCACACCTACCTGCTGATTCTTTTAGCTATTATATTTTAATTTACGCGCCTATATACGCACGTGTATTATTTTACGATCAATACACGATTATTGTTATTTATACTGTCGTCGTCGCAATCGATTATAATTAATGCTTATAATAACTATAAAATGGTTCGTTTTAACGGTTGATTAAACGTGGAATATTTGTATTTTTACTACTCGGGTGAATCGATTATAATAATTTACGATTACAAAATATATAATTATTATTATATTTGCCTCCTGACAATTATATTATATGATTTCGTACGAATACCTGTGATAATAATAATAATAATAATAATAATAATAATAATAATAATAATAAT
>JAIUCT010000009.1:11042599-11133168 GCA_021307375.1 Tetraneura akinire
ATAATAATAATAATAATAATAATAATAATAATAATAATAATAATAATAATAATAATAATAATAATAAAAATAATTTTATATCGGAGGGGAAACGACAACAGCGGCATAAAAATATCATGTTATATTTATTATTGCGGAAGACCTCCCGACGATTCGCTCTCGCGCGTTTTTTTGTTTTTCCGCGAGCGAATTATATTATTATTATTTTTATTCTGTCACGCAACGATCGACATTCGATTATTATTTTATTGTATATTAATTAATATTAATATAATGTCCTGGGACGAAGGTTTAATTTACATTTTTTTTTTTTTTCAGAAAATTCAGTCGACCGACTAATTTGATTTATAACACTCTATACACGCGTATATGTTTTTTCCCCATTGTGTCGGGCCAAATGCGTGTTACGCGATATCTCGTATTATATTGTATATAATATTGTAAAAGACAATGCACTTCGATAATCGAACGACGAAAACGTAAACACATAACATTATAATAATAATAATAATAATAATATCCGTATACGCGATTCGTATTATAAATTATAATGGGCGAGTATATACCTATACGTGGTCCACGATCGAGGGAGCAATCCGTATTATATAGCAGCGGTGTGATACCGTGAGAATCGGCCGCTGCAGAATCCGCGTCCGACAAAAAGATCGCGTGCCCGAGCAGAATTTTGCGGACGAATTTTCCATTCTCTTCGTCTCTCTTATAATAATAATAATAATAATATTATTATTATTATCATACACTGTGCAGTATAATATCAAATACGGTATACGCGGTATACCATACCTGTGGCAGGAGGACCAGGTGATGAGGATTTTGACCATGCGAAAACAGATGTCGGTCACGCCTTTTGCCGGACGGCCGCGATGGGATGCGTGAATAATGTAATCTCGCATTATAGTCGGTAAAAACGCAACGGGCCCGGAACCGACGTGGTGTTTGGACTCGAAGAAGGCGGATGCACGCGCATATTATTATTATTATTATTATTTATCATAATAATAATAATAATATTATCGTATTGAAATGCATTAAATATTCGTTTTATTGTTTTGTACCTGTATTAGGTACCTAAATAATAATATTATTATTACATCGGATATAAGTATCTATATAATACATTACGTATTATTGTAATGTTATGAGGTATATTGCGCGTGTCGGCGGCGGCCAAACCGGAACGATAACGATACGGCCTATAATATTATAATATTATATATAGGTAATAATATACGAAAAAAAAAACGAAACCGACGCCGTTAATCGTCCATTGATAGTCGTTGTACGCCCAAAAAGGGTTAACACTCGAGAGATGACCGTGTAAAATGCATAATAAACGAAGACGATACGTGTAAAAATGCACGCCGGAAATGCATCGAATAACCCTTGACGTTTCGCGTCATAAACAATTCGCTTGGACTGGGAAAGTGGTTTAAGATTAAGAATTAAGATAATAACACGAGATAAGGACCTAGTGACGGGTGCAACGAAAACGATATGATAAAATAATAATAGACTAATATAAGTATACTAATAGGTTTATCATTTTGTCGATAATTATTATTATTATTAAAGTTTACCGTTTGGTAATAGGATTATTTTAATATTCATATTTATTGTTATTTGTACCAAATACATATAATATGTATTTCAGATCTTAAATAATACAAATATTAGTCATTTTTTACTTTTCAAAAGTCTTTTTACCTATTGGAATGATTTATGACTAATATAGTATCATATATTATAAAATATTATACTAAATAGATTACGTTATTGTAAGATTTTTATATAATTATTATTCGCCAAATAATACACGATCTTTTTATTTATTTATTTTTTAAAAAGAACGATTTAATTTCTTTATCAGTAAAATATTACTCTACGTTTTTAATTAAATAATTAATTATTGTAAAAATAATAACATATATTATATATAAGATCCAAAAATAATATATATGTTTTTAATATGAATTAGAATTTATTTACTCATTTCACCTAAATCAAATTTATAACGTTTTTAAATACGCTATTGTGTTATGCTCGTATTGTGTTATTTTTCAGTAAGGAGCAAAAAACGTCAAAAAAAAAAAAAAAAAAATTATGGTAATAATCAACAAGAAAAAAAATACTTCTTTACCACTACATCCACCACAGTGGAAGTAAAATATGAGAAAAAAAATATTACCCCAGAGCTTATTTTTTAATTTTTTTTATTCATTATATGATATAGGTACCTATATATATTTATTTTTTATATTATTATATATTTTTTTTTATTGTATATAAAATATATAAGGTAGTAATAAGGTATAGGTATGTAGGGGAAAAACTTTTGTTTGCGTGAATTATGTTCAAACGAGATTTTTTTTTGAACACATGAAATTATATAGGTACCCTCTATTTTGAAATCTCGCTTAAAAAAATAAACAATATAATATTTCCACATATAATTACGACATATTCGCATAAAAATTATGATTTTATTGAATTTACCAACTGAGTTATTTGGCTTTAAATTTTGCCTTATTGTTGTCTTCATAAAAATAATATAAAAGTAATATACGTCCACGTATGAAGGTTATAAGTTGAAAACGCGAGGGTAAATAATTTTTAATAAAGGTAAAGGCGCGTATTATCAGGATATATTTTGAGTTCCGTTCTTCAATGAAGCGATAAAAAAAAAAAAAAAAAAAAACTATAAATTATAATTAACTAACGATTTTGATGAATAAGGTTGCTAACAAACGTACAATTCATTTCTAAAAACTAATAGAAATATTCAGTTAAAAATTTACACTATGATCTTAATGTAATAATAAGTGATTACCAATTTATTGTAATATTTAATAAACATATAAAATTAAAGTTATATAATTACATTTTAATATTTATGTTAGAATGTTATTAGTACCTAATATGTGTATATTTAAATCGCAACTTTGTTGTCCGATTAAGACTTAAATGTAGGTACCGTTATCAACACTGTTACGATTTAGTGATTAGTAATTAACACAAACGGTGTAATTACCAACAATTTGAAATAAATCAAAAATGATTGAGAAGGGTGGACATACGAGTATAATGTATCATCTAAAATAATCTGTCATGTTACATTAAAATCCGCTTTACTAAACCCATGAGTATTATACGACGGGTAATTATACATTTTGATGGACGGATGATACAAACAACTTTATGCACGCGATTATACGAAGTTATTATACAAAATAAGTGACTGTTTTTACCGGAAATATTCAATTAATCGGTGCAATAAATATTGCATTTTACGTCAATCATTTTTATTATAATTACTTATATATTTTATAATTGTGAAATTTATTTTGTAATTTTAATACAAATAATGTTTAAATTTATAGTTTAAATATTTCATGTAATGAGTAAATAACAATGGCGGAATATTCTATATAATAACGTTAAACCCTTAAACGTCATCATCCATTATCATAATATTATATTATTTCAGTATAATTTTCGCCGTAAATTTAATGAAAAAGCAACTTATAATGTTATAAAAAATGTTATTATTACAGGAGTACTAAACGTAGTTTTACATTATTATATATAATATTGAAATTCAATGAAATTCAATTAGAATAATAATTATTAGAAATATAAATTAAATAATTATAAATAATAATATCATAATAAATAATATATTTCAATATTTGTATGATGCAAAATCATATATTACTATAGGTAGTTATTAATTCGTTACATATTTAAATTTTAAATTAGAAAATAAATAAATTTATTTAAAGTATAATATTATGAATAATTTATTTATTTTAATAGGTATTTATTAATGTTTAAATTAAGTTTCATTGTGGCTTTTAAACTTTGCTTAAAAAAAAAACTACTGTGAACATCATCATTGTTATACTGGTATATCTTAAATTAAAATATATAATAAATATATAATAGTTTTTAATTTTAATACGAGAAAATAAAACAATAAATAATATATGACAGATGATGTGTAGGTATATTGTATATACCTATTAAACCCTTTACTATAACCATCTGTCGTTATTCGCTATGCATTCATTAATTGTGAATTTTTTATTCAAATTATTGCAAATATATTTATTGTATAAATATATATTTATTTACGTATGTAATGAATATTTTATATTTTTAATTTTATAAAAGTTGAATATCGTTAAATTAATATTCAACGCATAAACAAAGATACATTTATAAGGCAATTAAATATAGGTAGTTATAAATTATAATAATTATTAATTAATGTGACTTAAGGATTATTTAAAATTAATAGTATATCGATATAAACGATTTTATTTTACATGTCTGCATTTTTTTTTTTTTTATTTTTTTTTTTTAGTTATGTCTTATGTTTATGCATTATGATTAAATTAATTTAATACTTTTGAAAATAAAATGCGGTACAATTGTGTTATATAGTGATAAGTGATATTGTTTTCTTCGACGAATTTTATGCGAAGAATGAAATTTTAAAGAGCTTTAATTTGATTAATTTAATTAATAATTATAATTAATCTGATAGAACAAAAAATATTATAAATGTTATGCTGAAAAATTACATAATATACCCACAAAACAAAAATTAAAGTAGAAATTTATTATATAAACACATATAATTTATTTGAATTTTTAAATTAATCAATACAAACGATAATTGCACATGACAAGCCTTCACGTTTTAACGTGAATTTATTGGTCATATAATAAAAATAGAACAATAATATATTTCCAACCCTTAACGGCTTAACGCACTGTTTGTTACTGGAGGACACCTATGGAGAATCTGCTGATGAAATATTTACTCTGTATTCAATATTTATAATATTTTAGACATGACACATGTATCCATAAATAGATTAAGACGAACAATATTATATAACTTAGGTCAAATTTTTATATATAATGCTTGTTTTGAGTAATATGATTATATAGTAACACAAGACACTATAATAACAACATGTAAGTAAAATATTTTTCTTTTGTTATTTTATATTTTATTAGTATTTAGAATTTACTGATTTAATTATTTTTTTTTTTTCATATAGGTACCTAACTATTTTCTATTTTTACTTTTGAATTTCTTAAAATTTATTTTTTAAATCTTTTTAAATTTAGATCATTTGAGTTATTTTTATATACCTAGTATATAATATGCATTTTAATTAAACTATCCTTCATTATCACTGTAAATTATAATAAAATATATAAAAATCATATTATTAAATCGTATGGACAAATTTAAAATTAATGAAAAATTTATTTTTAAATTGAAAAAAAAAATAATTTAAAACTTTTAAGTGAGAAATTATTTATTAATAATTTATGTTTATAATATTATAGTTTATTAATTATATACAAATAGTTATTTACATTATTTTAATTTATTATTTACGTAATAATAATATATATAAAAAAATAATTATTATTTGTTGTAATAATTACAAATTAATAATATTAATATTAATAGAAATTATTTAAATTTAAAATGTTTTTGAATCGAAATGGCAGTTAGGTCTGTTCCATTACCCTTTAATGTTTTCATTTACTTTACATTTATATTTTGTATTATAATATACCACTTTTTTAAAAAATAACATTGTTAAATGCATATTTATTTTATTTTTAACTTGTTTATGTATGTAATGTAATATGTTTTCAAGGTAAATTATATTTATACAAAAACAAAAAAAAATATTTACTTCTAAAACTCATCCTTGTACATTTTTATAAATATTTACCACTTTTTTTTTACTACAACTGATTACTGATATTAAAAATTTAAAGACATAATGTCAATACAGTTGTTATACATTTACAAATTTAGATTATTAAATTATGATAATATTAATATATCAAACAATTAACAAGGTTTTAAAATAACATTATAAAATATAATCAAGATATTATTTTTATTCTTTATATGGGTACATATTTTTAGAAAAAATAAAAAAATAATTTATAATTAATAATTTTCAGGAAACGTTTGAGTTATATTCATCATTATTTTCCGGTGATTATTTCTTTGGTATATTTAACCATTATGATCAATAGCTATCCGTTAGACGGTTTCCGTCCAACGCTGCTGTTTCCTGACGAACATTACAATAACGATTTTGATGAATACATCATGCCAGATGATATCAATAAAATTTTACTGGTAAAATATTATATACTTATTTATATGATTATTAAGAAATTATGAATTAAACAATTAACTCATCCTTAGACCGGCAACAATTCGTTTACGTTGATTTTAAAAGTTGCTGGGAAAAAAATAGTCAAAGACACAACGACGAACGACGTAATAAAATCATCGGAAATCGATAGGAAATTGATAAAGAAGAACTCTGAACTTATTAGCACTTTGATGGCATTACGTAGGGCTATAACCAATAAGGAAATAGTGCGTAATACAAAATAATTATATAATGTTTAAAGTTGTCTTTTTTAGTATTTTTGTGTTAACATAAATACAAATTGTAGCGACATTATTTTAATAAATAATACAGTAAAGAAAATATAAAATTAACCATGATACGTTTTGTAAGAGAGTTAAAAATTATTCTGTATATTACATACATGTACCTATGTTGTTTTTTTAGTTTTTGAATATATACCTACCTACTACTATATAGTAAGCTTTATATAAAATATATAAAAAAATTTGTCATTATTATTTAATTATTTAAATGCATTAAATATTCCTTATATATACGTTTAATGTAATATAACATATTTAACAAATTATACATTATGCATAAATAACAATAAATTAGATGATATTAAATAATAAAAATACGAATACAAGTAGGTATAATTATTTTTTTAATATTCATTGTTATTAATAAATAACCATCACTTTAAGAAACTTAAACTATTTTTATCTCTTAGTGAAACTTTTTAGTTTATTTACTATATTGGTATATACTTTATAGGTATAAAATACTTTAAATAATAAATTGAATAAGTACATATTATTTATTTATTTGTCTGATAATAATAATTTTATAAATTATAATAATTTAAAAATAAACATTACTTTAGATAATATAAAATAAATAAAATACATATCTGAATAAAGCTCAGGGAACTTGTATTTTATTAAATAAATATAAATGATACTTAATAATAGTTTATCACATTATATCTTACTTATAAGTTATAACAAATAGAAACAAAAAATAATAATTTTTTAAAACTCTAACATTAGAAATCTATAGTTTTAAATTTTTTAAATATAATAAATTGCACAAAGAAAATTAAACAATTAATAGGTATATATTATATTTCTTAATGAAAATTGAATTTTATAAATTTATTATAAGTAATAAAAAAAAAAACAATTTTTAAATAAATTAAATTTCTACAAAATCCAAATATGATTAATGATTATGCTTAATTAAAAAAAATTCGATAATTATTACAATTTTTATAATATTAACATTAATAAAAATAATTTATAACTTGGGAAGTTTAACATAATATGTAATTAATATTACTATTTTTCGTATGGAAAATTATTGATAGGACCTTGAAGATTAGGGCAGTCGACTAATGCTATTGACAAATCTTCAGGAACACCTTCAAGTTCTAACATTACGATGGTATTTATCCCAGGTGATGGAATCAAATATGCAGCCGGAACGTAGAGAGTTACCTGAGGTCCAAGTGATGGCCAATATCGGCCTATATTTATTCCATTTACAAATGCCACACCCTTTAATATTCAATTAAAAAAACTTTAAAATTTTGATTGAGAAATATTATTATTATCGATAACGAACCTTGTTCCAACCCGTAGTATCTAAATAAGTATCAAAAAGATTTGTTGAATCATTTGGTAACGTAAATTGGGTTCTATAAAACGCTGGTAATGTAGTATTATTTACTGATTCATTAACTGGAAGCCAAGATATTTCATCTAAGGGGTAAGGTATCATCTTCCACGGACTTAATATTTGATTTCCCAATTTAACGGGTTCAAAAATACCCTATACAATAAATAATTTTAACCACATATTGAATATCAAAAAAAAAAAATGAAAATGATTTACCTTTCTATCTTCTATCATACTTCCATAATTAATTCTCCCTTGATTTTCTATTAAGATACTCAATTTTTGAACTGATTTATTTATATTTAAGCTTATTGGTGTATTTTCTAAGCTCCTAGGTATAATTTTTACTTGAACCTTAAAAAAAATAACAATAATAATATTAACTTTTGATTTAAAATTGTTCGTTAAATAGCACTATATACTTGATCCAGATAGATGGTTGCTTGATCTCTAATTGTACTGATTAAAAGATTTACAGGAGATTTTATTTTTTGATCATCTGTTAGAATGGTTTCATACATTACAAATCCTGAGTTTACGTTCATAATTTCGAACCCTAATGGTACATCACTTTCAATAGGTTTAATTTGTTGTGTGATCTTATTAAAAAAACTAGCTACTGGTTGAAGTTTAAATCTTCCATAATTGCTTTTGGGTGCTACAACGGGTGATATTTCATTGGATACTGCAAAATTCTTCAATAGATATTTTTTTTTTTTAATAAATATAATATAATGAAATTATATTTAGAAAAACTCACAGATTCTTCAAATAATTTTTTTATTTTATAATATTTTTCAGTTGGATCCCCAGCTTCATCTAACGGAGCATCATAATCATATGAGGTTAACTGTGGCCAATAATATGAAGTTTTAGAATTAACGACATAATTGGCCCCAGAAGTAAATCCAAAATTTGTACCTCCATGAAACATATAGAAATTGATTGATGCATTTAATAATAACATATCTTTCAACGTTTTTATAACATTATTAGAATCCACTCTTGGCATAGTTTCGTTCCAGTGACCTAGCCAACCCGTATAGAACTCAGAGTTGACAAACGGTCCTCCTTTCTGTGTTTTTCTCATAATATTAAAACAATTAGAAACTAAAAAAATACGTAAAAACGAGATAATGATATTGCATATTTATTAATTGTGTACCTAACAATTACCATTCGTCGTAGCACCAAAATCTACAGTTGCATATACACCGGGTACAGCACCACAAGTAAAATAATTATCTCCACATCCATCGGTTGTATAAAGTACAGCTTTATATGCTACGTAACTTTTAAACAAATCACGTAACCATAACATATAATCTTTATCACATGCCTTATAACTGCCATATTCATTTTCAACCTGTATAAAAATAATAATTAATTTATTAAATTTAGTATGTAATAGGTACTAATGTACTATAATATTATTATATAATTATATAGTTTTCTTTACCTGAACCATAATAATATTTCCTCCATTACCGTGTAAGAATGGTTCAATTTTAGGCATTAGCACACTAAACCAATTTTTAACATAATATTTATAATCTAAAATTAAATAAACATATATTTATATTCATGTAAGATATATGTTTACGAAATACCAATATTAACTTTATTTACAAAGTGAATTAGTTCATTAAAAAACCTAGTTTAGATAAATAAAAATTCTAAAATCATTAAAACTCTTATTATTTTTATATAAATAAAAAAATAATTTAACAAAAATTAATGTTTTATTTTTTGAATATAATTGGCTAAGTATTTTGATTAAATAAAAGTATTCAGTATTCACAAAAATTGTTTTTTATAAATAAAAATTTATTATTTTAATTTACAGATATAATATTTTAAATGGTATAAAATTCAATTGTAATATACTAACTTTCATCATTAGTTCTTAAACGATTTTTGGACACCTTATTTAACAACCAAAATGGAAATCCGCCCTTAATCAAGAAATTATTTAATTATTAAATTTTCTATTTCTCTCAATATAATTATACTCACAAAATCTCTTTCAGCACAAATGTATGGTCCTGGTCTAAGCAACATATACATTCCCTCATCTTGAACTAATTTCAAAAAATATTCCAAATCAGCTATGTCCTCAAAATTGTATACGCCTTCATATGGTTCATGTAAACTCCATTCTACATATCTAAATATCATTTGAATAATTAGAAATATATTATATAGAAGATAAATATCATTTGTATATAATATGAATATTATTGTGCCATATTTTTATTATAAAAAAAATGTTTATATTGTAAATAGTAAATTATTTATCTATATAATAAGATATTAAATTTAAAAAAATCATAATATTTTACTATAATTCCCATTCTCTAAGTATAGCATAATGTAGGTATAATATACGAAATTAAATGACGTAAAGATAAAATAAATTTTTGTAAAATATTATTCTTATTATTTTTTTTTTAAGCTATCAATTAAAATATTAAATATGTATATTTCTATAATATATAAACAGTAAATATACATTAGGAATTAGGTTATACTCACGTTGATATAGCATTTAAACCAGCTGCTTTCATTTTTTGAATTCTATCTTTCCAGTATAATTTAGGAACTCTAAAATAGTGTAAAGAACCTGAGACGTAACGAAAAACTTCACCATCCATAAGAAATTCATTTCTTTCAAGATCAACAGAAAAATATGGTCTATTTACCTATAAGTAAATATATATCATTTGAATTTTACAAGTTTAAGTTCATTTAATAACAAATACTTTATGAAATATATTAATTATATAATGAAACATACAATATATTAAACTATTAAACCTTATACTTTCTACTATTCCATTCTATAATATACCTACTTATATTATTAAAATTAAATCAACGTGCAGGAAACAATAAAAAATGTAGTCTTATATATAAATGTGGTATATATATGCAAGTATATTGACATATTGTATATAATATGTGTGTTATAAAATATATAAAAATGTATATCGTATGTTATACTATATATATAAGTACCTATAAGGTATTATTAATATATAGGTAATTAAAATAATTAACAAGTTTATTATATAACCTTATTATAGTTAATTATCACAATATGTAATTTAAAAATTAATTAATGACAATAATAAAATAACTTTGCGAGTAATAATTAGCAAACATTGTAGTATTAAAATGAGTTATCGAATAAAAAGAAACAAAGAAAATAATAATTTTTTTATTGGTATAGTTTACTTAAATCATTGATTAAATTTTTAATCAATTCTTATATATACTACAGTTGATCAACAAAATATTTTATTTTTATAACTGGATTAGACATTAGAGTAATAGGAATAAATAATATATTAATATGGTGATATTTATATTATATTTTCAATCCATAAAACCTAAAATTGCCAAATTATTATTAAACTTTAATGAAAAACTATTATAATTTTTGATAGTTTTAATCATTTAATGTAAATTTAATAATTTATAGATTTAAAATTACGTAAGCATTCTAATAGGTACCATTATTTTTGTCATTTTTCAATGGTATTCTCTAACCAATAAAATAACGATTTGCTTAAATATAAGGGAAATTGCATTTCAGTTACTTGTACATCAAAATTTGTAGATGAAAATGTAACTATAATTTGTAATTTAAAAAAAAATTTATTTTATTACATCTGAAGATTGGAATTAATGGTAAAATTATTGAATAGTGTACGAAAGAAAAAGGTTAATATATAATATACTATGATTTTTCAATCTACACATTTTTATGTGTTATTATTTATTATCAATAAAATTACGAAATTTTATCATTTTTATTTCTTCATAAATCAACTGAATTTCATTTTATATACAGGTGTTCAATTAATTTTTTGAATTTTCTTGCAATATATTAATTATGCCATTAGTACGGTATTTTGAAACTTATATTAACCAAGAATCACATTTTTTTTTTTTAATAATATTTTAAACTAGATACAATATACAGGTAGATAAACTAATTTAACTATATTTTGTGTTGAAATAACATATTATACAATTTATAACATACTTGAATAATATCTTAAACTAAGTAATGAATAAAATTGGAATTTATTCATTTGAATTTGAACATATTTCGTAAATTATTTGATAATTAATATAAATTCGTGAAAAACTTCAATAAAATATTTTATATTATTTTACAGATTTTTAAGTGAACACATCAATAATTTTACAAGTGGATTATTAATATAATTCGCTTGAGAAAGAATCTACTCGTATCAATTTTTATATTAATTCCTACTCTTTTTTAATGATGTAAATTAATTTTATAACAGGTACTTACTTAATAAAATAGTAAATAACAAAAACAGTAAAAACGAATCGAAAGAAATTTTATGCTAAAATTATATTTATTATTATATTTATATTACGAGAACCTTAAGTACGTAGGTAAGTATCAAACTATATTTTTTTTTTGTTTTAAACATATTTTATATGCAAATATGTCATTTTTTTTACATTCCTAATTAATTATTTGTCTAATTCTAAAGATAGTATTTAACATAGTCACTTGTTGAACTCACCCCGCCTAGTATAGATCCCGAAATCCCGACAACGATGACGCACAGAAAAACGGCTACAACGGGCATCGGACGGTAAGAGGCCGGAACCATTGTACTTAAACTCGATGTCGGTAGTCGGATCTGTGCAAGTTTCTGAGTAGCCGACGTGACGACGACTGCAGTTCAACAGCTGTGAAGCGCGAAAGCAACAGAACGGTTCGCGGCGACGGTTTTTGTAGCACGCGGAACAGAAGAAAGAACAGAAGCGTGCGTGTCGCGCGAACCGCCCCAAACAGGCCGAACATACCACGGTTGTGGTCTGTACCACAGCTATATAATATTATTACGTTAAAAGTCACTCTATAATGTTTCTGCATATCGTATATGTATTACTGTAGTATATTAATGGTAGGTTCGCGATCGTGACATCCGGCCATCATCGTGTATATAACAAAATGTTATAATATTACGATGCACAATAAACGTATATTATACAGTTGTATGATAAAACGATCGCGTGTCTCTGTAAATCTATCATTTAAGTCAGAATGATACTAACCCGAAGTGGTCACCCGCCGCGAGTTTTATAGTTCACGATCGAACAGAATATAAATCTGAATAATAATAATTGCAGCGTTCTCGCAACGTTACGAAGAACCACACGATCATTGATCAGACGTTATTTATTTCTGTTAAATATTCCGAATCTCTAAAAAAAAAAAAAAAAAACAATATGAAAACGAGTGACAAATGTCACGTTCCGACCACGCGACCTTAATCTAAATGGTAATTTAATACAATGCTTAAATTTATGTAGGTAGGTAGGTAGTGTACGTTCATCTCTGCAAATTTAATATTATATTATTATAATATTAGTTGTCTAACCTATTATTTCGGTTGTACGAAATGTGTAAATCTGTACGCAGAAAAAAAAAATACGTCAACTTTTGAAAATTCTCTTCACGAATATTATTATAATAATATTATTGTTCCGGATGTTGAACCGATCGTCGCCGCCGTTACACGCCGCGTTCTGTCCTCGACTCGCGGGGGAAATCGTCGTTTTCACGATCGTCGGAATCGTATTATAATCGTTCTATATACAACACTAAAATATAATATTTCGATCAATAAATTCATGTATTTAAGATATACGTTCGTTGACATTCGAATATTAACACGCCTCGAGAGAAACACGTTTGACCCGAATATCGTTCATAAATATTATTTAGTCGTATATAATACAATAGTTGTGAATTTGGAATATTGTTACAATATTATGTGTATTGTTTTAGAAACATGTTCTCCTGAAAATTGTATTCATATATACATACATAAAAACATTATACGATATGTACACAAGTGCAGCTTATAACATATACGTTATTATAATTTCGATCAGCTCGTAATATAATAAATAATAATAATGTGATCATCGTAAAATATTATTATATTATGTACCTAGTACCTGTGACCGGCGTGTGCACTTGAGAAAGTAAAAAATTGCTAAAGACAGACAACCCGGACCTCGGAATTTAGATGAAAAACATTTTTGGAAATCGGTCGATAACAATATAATATTATAATACGAGTATTATTATGTTAATTTATATGTAAGCCCATTATTATACTTTTCCTGACAAACAATTACGTTGTTTTTCATATTAACTATTATTATTTAATAATACGTTCAATTAAATCAATGTAATATATTACGTATATATAGAATTATAGATGATAAAATAGTCGTTTTGTATATTCAGAACAGAAAAATAAGCAATTATTGATTATGGCCAATATTTTTTTTTTTTTTTTAAAGAGTTTTAAGTGTAATATTTAAAATTTAATTTAAATTATCTATATTTTTCATTTTATTTGTAAATTAATTTGTCTAAAACCACTAAAACATTACATTATTAGTAGGTAGGTACGTGTTAATTATAGTCTAAAATATAATTTTTTTTTTTTTAATTGATACAGATGACTTATAGACCATTTAATATATTTTATAGTATGCGAGTATGTGCTTATACGATCCTAAAAACTATAATCCTGCTCTGATTGTATTTATATACAAAATTACAACTGTAGGCTGCAAAGAGTACAAGAGAATCATCAATTACGCGTGTTCTATATAATCTGAATTCTGAATTATAGTGTGATACGTCAGAGACTTTAACACTTATCATAATATTATTTATAACATAATAAATTAATAACCAATCGAAATATTATATAATAATTATTTATTATTATACGGTTAATATCGCACAGCGGGTAAATAATGTCAAGTAGGTACCATAATATACCTGTGGCCAATAACCGTAAAGGTACGCGATTTTTTCACATAAAATCGTTTATACCTACTTTATATTTTATTATACAATATACATACGTACTATATATTTATTATTTATGCGTGCATGCTTAAAGTAATAAGTGTTAAACAAATTATAATATTATTATTATTTTTTTTTTTTTATAATTTCCGTAAGTTATTATGAATTTATGACGAATAATAAAATAAATCGTCACTGCGCTGCATTCTGTAATATAATATAGCCGCAATGAAAATAATATATATAAAAAAAAAAAAAATAGACGAATGGTAAACATTAGGTAATAATCTAATATAATAATTAAAATATAAAAAATATATCAAACGTAAAATAATATATTATAATAATTATAATATACAATTGACGATTTGATAAATATTTTGTAACAATATAATAGATGAATAATTACATGTTTACAGCATGTACTTATATAGGATATAGATAATAGAATGTGTTGTATGTTATTAGGTATAAGGTATAACTAATTATGAGGTATTTGTATACAGTGGCGGATTTTATTAGACGCCAGGGCCGACCCAAGGTATCTTGATACCCTAGGCAAATATTTGTTTAGCCGCCCCCAAATTTCACTAATCAATATCGTAAATGAAAATAATTTTGTTTAAATGTAGTAGGTACGTGTAATATTGAATGACACTGCTTATAAAAATACAAACTATAGATTACATGAAATTATATTTTATTTAGACAAAAGTATTATTAGGTACTTGTTTATTACCTTAAATACGAGCTTAAATAGTTAATTGGCCATAATATGTAGCAAATTCTGATAATAAAAGTCATAAACATCAAAATATACCTATATAGTCGATAACAATTACCACTGGAAATTCACATTTCATACATAATAGCAGAAATCATAAGTTCAAAACTAAACTTTGTTTTATTATGATTTTTTTTTATAAATTTTGTTTTATCCAAATTTTTTCGCACTTAAATTATTTATGCCGCCACTAGGCATCTGCCTATTTCGCTACCGCATTGGGCCGGCCATGAATTAGATCTGCCCTCTTCCCAGACAAATAAAAAATATTATTTAAAGACTTAAAGTACCTATCTAATATAATAATTTAGATCTCATCGAATGTGCGTATTGTAATATCATCCAGGAGCGTACACACGGTTTTTATATGGGGGAGGGGGGATCGTAAAAATAAACTTTTCTTTGATTTTGTGTAGGCATATAAATATATTAATAATTTAATATAATATAAATACAAATTAATTAAAATTAAATTTTTAATTAAATACAAGTAATATAATAATAATATATTATATTAATATTGCATAGGTAGTAATATATTTAATTTTCTCTGTTTTTTTTTTTGCCAATTCATCTATTTTTTTTTATCTAAATCCAAGCAAAAAAGTTCGTAATTTTCGACATAATAAATGTTTACGAATAAGTATTCATAAAATAAACTTTTTACTTTATACTAAGACAATTATTAATTTAAAAATGAATATAAAACAAATAGCGATTGCCGATTATATAGATATCCTATTAATACTTCAATTTAATTGAAAATAATTAATTACTGAGATAATAATTAGATATGGATATAGATTATCTATGGTGCTGTCACAGATTATAATCAACAACTGTAATAATTACTAATAAAAACAACAATTTTTATGTTTTTTCCGTGTTTCATTTTAGATTCTAAGCGAAGCAAAGAAAATTAGGTATTAGTTTTACAATGATGTGTGTCTTTTTTTTCTTTTATGTCTGTAGACACTTTTACATTTTACTACCCCCGAAATAATGCTCCAATTTTTACGAATAGCATATAATTCCGGTTGGAAAGTGGATGTAGTTGGTACTTTATTTAGGTCATTTTTCGAATTTCCCTATCGAATCGGACCCTATCCGATAGAAAAACGGCATTTTTCACGAAAACTAAAATTTCGACAAATTCTATTTCAATATTTCATGATAACTCAGGCAATTTTAAAGTTAGAGATTTGAAAATTTTATAGGGTCATTGACATCTATCCCTAATAACACCCCCGTGTGTACGCCCCTGATATCTTCATATACCTACGCATCTAATTTCAATTAATTATTTTAAAGTAGTTAAATGTCACTATATTATTTTAATAAAAATAAAATAGCATTTGCGTTTTGCGCTTAAAAATCAATAGAAATGTGTTAGGATTTAGAAAGGTGGGCAACTAAACAGAATATGGAAAAAATTTAAACCTATATGACTCATTAATTTTTGTCATCTACCTAATAATAATTTGAACTTGGGCGATTAAATAATATTGTTTTGTTAACTACCTATTAAATTTAAATTTTATTTTAGTTACTTACTCGTCACATGTCATTAACTGCTCCACACCTCATTCAAACATAATATCATAATCATCGTTAATAGTATAATGTGTCTAATTAACTATTCATATTATAGCCACTAAAATTATAAATAGATAATTAGGTATTATAGAAAACATAACTATGTAATTATAAAGACATAATGTGTTATATTATTTTATAAATACAGTTAAATCAGTTAGCCATTGTTAATGTTACAGTTTCTATTGGTTATAATTATAACGTATTATTAATTATTATGCTAAATAACGTGTGTACTGTGTGTATAGGTATTATGGATTTAAGACATTTTATTTTTTCAAATATATTTTACTTCATTCACTGCCAAAGTGTAATAATGTAGGCACCTACCATCATATCATACAAATATAGAATATTATATTTACGTTACTACGTAACGTTTCCGAGTTTCCAACCGTTAAAATAATTATTTTTTCCCGTCATGTATTGTATATACCTATTCTAAATTTCTAAACATTATTTAGGTATTATTTAAAGTGTGATTTAAAAACTTTTTATATGGTTTTATCTACATAACAATGCACTGACGCGACTTAATATTATACAAAAAACACATTCAATATTATAATACGCATATTAGGTATAATATATTAATATTATTATAATTAATATACAATATACGAAAGTTCCTAAATTGGTGTTTAACAATACCTAATACCTAGTGTCGGCGTTAGGTTTTGCAAGGCCCTAGACATATTTTATAATTTTATTAGATTATTACACATTTAACTGTATAACATTTTTTTTTGTTAATTTTTGTATAATAAGTTATTATTAATAAGCTAAAATATTTGCGGGGTCTTAAAAAGCGCCGTGGCCCTAGGCACATGCCTAGTTTGCCACCCTCTTCCGCCGGCTCAGCTAATACCTATAATGGATGGGTATTAATATGCATTATAATGCGTTTAGGCGTCATCGTTAGTTTTGACTCAGATGTCAGATTAATACGCATAAAAGATTTAAACTTAAATAAATTTAAATATGGGAAAAGTGGATAAAATGGAATATCTAGTCTGGCAATACGGGGTATTATTGATATTTTCTGGTTACAATGAAGTCCATCAACAAACATGATATTATGTAACGATATGTAAATAATAAAATAACACATTATGTAACTACTATTATAGATTGCAGTCATAACTACTAACAATTTAAACTTGTAAAATTAAAACTACCTTACCCATTAAGGCTGTTAGAAGTCGATATTATTTTCATGCATTTAGATCAATAAGCAAAAGAAAAATTAAGACCTTTCCAATTGTTCAATTTAAATTTTGAAAAAATGTTTGAACTTGTGAACCTTTTTTCTATGTTATGTAGGAAATAGTTTTTTATTTAAAATAATAATATAAGTTTTATAATATTCAAAATCGATTTCCTACATAACGTAGAAAAGAAGGATACGAATTCAAATATGTTTACAAAATTAAAATTGGATAATCGAAACTATACTAATTTTTCTTCCGCTTTTGGTGCTTTTAAACAGTTATTCAGATCAAATATAATTTCAGTAGTCCAACAATGACATGTGCATGCGCGTGTGACCGTTAGTGTATTTTCTAACCCGTATAGGTATTTCCAGTATACTATACAATCTTTGACGACGCATCTATACTCGCACTAATGATCATTTACGTTTCACACAAACACACTGCGTAACGAGAAAAAATTATAATATTGCCTATACATAACTCCTTAATAAATAGCCGCTTCCAACAGCCATTTATATTGTTCATAATTTAAAAATTTAGGTTTTAAACGAAGCGAGCAATTTATTAGTGGGGGATCAATCCTCGATTCTATGATTTTTCGGCGACGAAGAATAATAATTAACGTAATGTGTTTCGGATTTTGTTGATTTGCACTTGCGCGTGCAACGGTAAGGTGTCGGTGGCAACAATTTTTTTTTTTGCTTACGATCACGTGGATTTATGGTTCACGTGTGTTATTCAATTCATTTATGTTTCAGTATAACTTCGGAAAACAGAAATGAGCGGAACAGTTGGTTTTTTAAGTGAATACAAACCAGGCGATGACTGGGAAATTTATAGTGAACGTCTTGAGCAGTAGGTATATGTTGGCAAATAAAATAGAGGATGATGAATACGTAGCAGTTTTATTAACAGCTATTGGTCCTCAGGTTTACAAAACTTTAAGGGATTTATGAGATCCTAAACGTCCAAAAGAATTGAAGTATAAAGAGCTCGTAGGAATTCTAAGTAAGCAGTTTTCACCTTCCGTACCTGTTATTCAGAAGCGCATTGAGTTTTATGACATGAAACAAACAGTAAATGAATCGATAAACAATTGGTATGTGCGTATTAAAGATGCTTCTACTTCTTGCAAATTTGGGAAGCAATTAGAAGATAAACTCAAGGACAAGTTTATTAGTGGCTTACTTAAAGGACCAATTTTGGATCGTCTGTGTGAGGAAGATGCAGCTAAAAATCTTAATCATTTTTTGGATTTGGCAGTCAAGAAGGAGTCAATAATGCATCATTCTGAAGTTGGTTCGGAAGTAAATTTCATGAAGTGGCAGTCCAACAAAAAAGGGCCGTTTAATCAGTCAGGTGGTTTTAAAAAAATGAAACTGAAGAACGTGAAGACATGTTATGCTTGTGGGGAAGGTAACCATGATTTTATTAATTATAAATATAAAACATATAAATGTAAAATATGTTGTACTATTGGGCATTTGGCTAAAATATGTAAAAACAAAAACAAAAATGTTAAAATAATTCTATTAAAAATCAAAGGGATAAAAATGTTGGTAAAAATGGTAAAACTTTTTATTTAGAACAAGTAGAAGATGATTGTAATAATGATTATGTGTTTGAAATGTTTAATTTAAGTATTGAAAATTGTAATTTATTGGACCCAATCATAATACCTGCTGAGATTGAAGGTGTTAATGTGGAAATGTTGTTGGATACTGGATCTGGTTTGTCAGTTATGCCTGAAAGTATGTACCATGTAAAGTTTAAACATATTAGTTTACAGCCAACGCTGGTTAGGTTAAAAACTTATAGTGGAGAAGCTATAGAACCACTAGGTGTGATTGAGGTTAATGTTAAAATCCAAGGTAGGCCGAATAAATGTTTGTTTTTAATAGTAGCAGAGGGTTCTCGATTATTGCTAAGGAGAGATATTTTAAATAAATTTAAAACTTGTTTTATAGAAAATCCTAATGAGTCAGAAATGTTAAACAATGTGGTGTGTACCAAAGGATTGAGTATGTCAGATTTAGATCTTGCAAAGTTAATTGAGAAATTTAGCCATTTGTTTGAGAACAAGTTAGGTTGTTATCAGGGTGAAAGAGTACATTTACAAGTGGTTGAAAAGGTAAAACCTATAACCTATATTTGCTAAACCTAGGAAATTACCATTGGCTTTTAAGGATAAAGTTGAACAAGAATTGGATAATTTAGAGTTAGGTGTAATTAGTAAGGTGAGCAATAATGAATTTGGTACTCCATTAGTTCCAGTAATTAAACTAAATGGAACAATTTGTTTGTGTGCTGATTATAGAGTTACTATAAATAAGCAATTAGAAGACTTTAATTATCCACTTCCCACTTTAGAGACTTTGTTTGCTACATTACAAGGTGGACAACATTTTTCTAAATTAGATTTTCTCAATGCATACAACCAATTGCCATTAGATGAAAACGCAAAAAAATTGTTGGCTTGGAGTACTCAAAAGGCATTTATGTTACAAATAGACTTCCTTATGGTACCAAACCCGCTTGTCAAATATTTCAACAAATTGTTGAAAGATGTTTACAAGGGATAGATAATGTGATAAATTTTTTAGATGACATTGTAGTTACAGGAAAGGATAGAGAACATCATTTAAAAAATTTGCAAACTGTTTTTGAGAGACTTTCTAAATTTGGGTTTATATTAAATTTAAAAAAATATTGTTTCTTTGCTAAAGAAATTTGTTACATGGCCATATTATTAGCAAGGATGGATTAAGGAAAAACCCTGAAAAAGTTAAAGCGCTTAAAGAGTCCCCTAGACCTTCTAATGTTAGTGAAGTTAGAGCTTTTATTGGGATAATCAATTTTTATGGACATTTTATTAAAAATTTGTCTATGATTTTAAGCCCATTGTATGAGTTATTAAAAAAGGGATACGATTTTGATTGGAATGAAAATTGTGAATTAGCATTTAAACAAGTTAAAGAGGAAGTTGTATCAGACAACGTTTTGACTCATTCTTCAAACTGGCTTTATTTGGAAACAAAAAAGGAATTCCCGAGATGGCTGCAGGGAGATTACAACGATGGGCGTTATTCATGTCAGGATTCGATTATACATTCATACATATCAATGGTGATCTTAATGGTGGAGCTGATGGATTGTCACGTTTGCCGTTGAAAGTGAACGAGAGTGTGTCGACAAAAGATTTTGATTATATAAATATGATTGAAAAGGCACTTCCGGTGAATTGGGTAGCAGTACGGACGGAGACTCGTTGAGACCAAGTATTAAGTAAAGTTTTTCTTTATATTCAGGAAGGATGGCCTAGTGTAGTATCAGAAAATCTAAGATCATATTTTCTAAAAAGAAATGAACTGAGTATAGAAAATGGCATTGTCATGTGGGGATATAGAATGGTTGTTCCAACAAAGTTTAAAGATGATTTATTGCATGAATTGTATTCAGCTCATTTTGGAATAGTCAAAATGAAAATGAGGGCTCGTTCATATTTTTGGTGGCCTTTGTTGGATAAGGATATAGAAAATGTAGTTAAAAATTGTTATGCTTGTATGTGTGAGAGACAAGAACCAGAAAAGGCTAAACTTATACCTTGGGAAAGAGCGTTAGGAGTTTTTGAGCGTATACATGTGGATTACTTAGGATCTTATCAAGGGAAAATGTTTCTAGTAATCACTGATGCTTATAGCAAATGGCTAGAATTTTTTGAAGTTAAAAATGCAAATTCCCAAGAGACAGTAGAATGCATAAGAGAAACTATAGCCCGGTTTGGTATACCAAAAACCATCGTATCAGATAATGGTACACAATTTTCCAGTAGCTATTTTTCTGAGTTTTGCTTAAAGAATAAAATAAAGCATATTACTTCTGCTCCATTTCATCCATCAACAAATGGGTTGGCAGAAAATACCGTTAAGAGTTTTAAAATGGGTATTAATAAAGCATTAAAAGATAATCATAATGCAAAAGTACATCTGTGGACATGAATTAACCGTTATTTATTTTCTTACAGAACATTTGTGCATAGCAGTACTGGAGAGACACCAGCTAAATTAATGTTAGGTAAAGAGGTGCGTACCAGACTAAGTTTTCTTCGGAAAAATGATAATGAGGGAATAGATAATAATAAACAGATAGCTTATTATAAAGGCAAAAGGGATGTACGGTTTGAATTAGATGAGGAAGTATATGCTAGAGATTACAGAAACCCTAATAAAATCAGTTGGGAGAGAGGTAGGGTAATAGAAATTTTAGGCGAAAGAAATTATAAGATAAAAATATGTAATAACAATTTAATTTGGCGAAGGCATACTGATCAATTGATTAAAGGAGGCACGGTTTTTGACAATGTGGAAACAGGTAAAATTGAAAGTGTTGGAACAAATGAAACTACTAGTTGTAAAGAAAGATCTGAATTAGAAAGTAAAAATGAGGAAAATATTAAAAAAATTTATGTTCAAAACCGGAGACCAAAGAGAACCATCAAACCATTAGAAAAATTAAATTTGTGATTGTTTTTGTAAATGAAACTAGTTATTATAGATATATACCTATATGCTTTTTATTATTATTATTATTAATAATTATTACGATTGTTATATTTGGATCTTAGAGGGGAGGGATGTGAGAACCCCTGGTTTTCATAACCTTAAATACATTATAAAAGTATATTTTCTTTTAGTTATTATGAGCCATGTTTTGTTTCTCGTTTCTTTTTGTCAGTAAAAGTATTTAGTAATTTCTTTGTGCGTTTTAATTATTAAATAGTTAAGTGACCCTTTTCCGGGACATTACAGTATAAATATTAATATTCTGAACTGAAATCTAATATCAATTAATGATTGAAATAATAATAAAATGTAATATGTATAATAATATTGGTATTTTTAAAACCATTAGTCAGTATGCCTAACCTGCCACCCCCATACTCATGCCTATGTTAGTAGTTTACTGAAAGTAAAACATTAATACCTAATTAAAAAAATAAAACCAAACATTTCTATGTACCAGCATATCATAATACGTATCAACTTTATAGGTAGGTACCTACTCAAATAAATAGGTATATGACTAATTAGTAATCAATCACAATATTTATTGTTGAATGTTTATTATTATTTAAATTTCCTTAATTATTCATCGTATACTTTCTCCAATATTAAACAAAATATAATAATTCACATTAACAGGTTTTTTTCTCTCTCATAAGAACTCTTTATAAGTTACCTATATCTTATGAATTACCTTCATTAACCTATACTATAATTAAGTACTTACTAACCTATACAATGTTAGATAAATCAACTTTATCCAAATGATAATAAATTAGGTATTATAAATATTATATTTCCATGATATTAAAGTTGGACAAAAATTATTACAGATTATTTATAATTAAAATATTGTAAACACCTTTTTAGCTTAAGTGTCTAAATTTTTAATTTAAATCTAAAATTAATAATAATAGTATTACTAAAAAATTGATAAATTCAATAAATGTTATACTGAAATTTACTTAAAAATTAAAAAACTTCTGTTTCACCATCATTTGAAATATTGTCCTCTAATTATTATTTTTATTAAAATACAAATCTTAAAATAAACTCAATAATAATAATATGAAGGTTCTTGGATAATTAAAACATTAAGTTTAATTAACCAAATCACAGGAAATTTGATCAATTGACAAATTTAAGTAATTTGTCTATTCATCCAGAGTCCAGATATCACCGAACACAAAAAACACATTCTACAAAGAAATTGAATGTAGGTAGCATTTTATTCAGACCACTTGGTTTCTGTGAAAGACGTGTCCTTTCACATCCACATCTCTCCACGTTGATATCGTGTATACCATATTTATGTTATTTATTAGAAGACCGACTTTACTCACAGCATCCATTAGTTCCTTACAATATTTCTTCATTATCTCTATTTTGTCTCCTATGATGGCAATATCATCTTCATATGCGAATAGACCTATCTTTGACTAACCTAATTTTATACATTCTGAAATGTTCATATCTCTAATTACCTCTACCTTTTCCAGCACTAGATTAAAAAGAATCGGGGAGAGTGCGTCCTTTTGTCTCAGCTAAGCGGTTAATTTAAACAATTTATACGTCAAATTTACTATTTTTATTTATATCTCAGAATTTTCCATGGTATAGTTTTAATAAAATTGATTATTTTTTTTTTTTTTTGGAAAATTGAACTCTTTCAATATATTGAATAGGCTCGGTCTATGTATAGAATTGTATGCTTTTTTGAAGTCAACAAACAATGTATATACCTCCTTGTGATATTCTCACATTTTTTGGAATATCTGTTTTGTAATCAAGATGTAGAGAAGATACTTAGGATACTTAGGAGTACTATTGGAATATTTGAGAAATGATAAAATGTTCTGCCAAGAATTTCTCATTCATGAGGCACCATTATTTATATCAAGAAGAAGTATCTTCAATTTTCATAAAAATATAAAATAAAAAACATCGTTAAAAATAATTACATTAAATAATTTGAAATTTGTTTCTAGTTTTTTATTTAGTGATTTCTTTAATGAATTTATTTGCGTTTATTTTTATTTCTTGCAATGGTATATTCAGAGGTTATTATCATAAGGAGAGTTAAATCATGTTAAGTGAATGTTGCACAGACCTCATTATTTATTCTTTTAAGTGCCAAAAATGTTCTTTCAATAGATAAACTTATAATTGAATAATTAAATATGTAGAATATAAATGATATGATGGTATAGAAAAAATGTTAATTAAAATACTTAAATTTTTTAAACTATTTTTAAAGATCCAATATATTTCATTTTTATTAATTAAAAAAAAAGATAGTTTATTTAGAGCAAATATTAATATATATTTATTTATTGTTTACATTATTTTATTACTTATTAGAAATATGTGTAGTACAAACCTCTCAAGAACTTAATTAAAATAATATAGTTAAACTATATGCAATGATAAAAGATATCTTAATGTATATTATATATAATATAATAAAAATATATTATAATGTATTAATAAATACATTTATATTATTTATTTAAAGAATCCTATTCAATTATGTATATAATATTAAGTAGAAATTTATATTCTTATTGAGTATTGTAATAATTTTCCTTATTCAATATTAAATTTCAATAAATGATGTAAATGTGTATTTAGTTTTTGTTTGAAATAATAGATATTATTAATTTAAAATTAAAATAGTATCTATTTTTCAAGTATCAATTTTTAACGTTAAAAATAATTTTCAAATATAATTTGAATATAAAAAGTAAAGAATTTGACAATTTATTAAAATAAATGTATACAATTTTTATATATCAAAATATCTTAACACAAAAGTAATGAAATAGTTGACATTGATAATTAAACTTAAAAAAATATATCAAATTAATTTGAAACGTTAAAAATTAAAACTATTAATAGATTATAATTATATTAATAAAATTATTATAATAATATAGCTGATGATTTTTTTTTTTAACAAATTGTATATAATTATTATGTTTTAAAATAATAAGAAAAATGTTCAAAAAATAATTAAATATCTATGAACATTTCTAACCATCACAATTACAATATGCTAAATCGTAAATGAGAATTTCATTAATGTCTAAATAGTAAATTAAGATTATAAAAGAGATAATTTTTTAAAAATAATTTTCATACTTGAAGTTTTATAATAATTGAATTTAGTTATTAAGTCTTAACAATCCAAAAAGTTAGCTGCCATTAAAAGTTCTAATGCAATTTGTGGTGGAATAGGAAATTCTGGTATTTCGGTTGAACTGTTTGTGTAACGAGCTTTATATGTGAAGTACATACAGACTTTTTGCAATACATGTGACCTATATAAATAATTAAAATGTATACATTTATAATTAATATTTATAAAGGTTATAGTTTAGTTTTAGTTCAAACTTGACTGAAAGAGTAAATATTCATTCAAATAAATTGTGCCTTGAAATTGTTTATATATTACTCATATTTTTTTTCAATTATAGTGGTAATTAATGCTGAATGTCCGCTTGTTTAAATGCCATTATTTATTTATTTTAATTTAATACACACACACACACACACACACACATATATATATATATATATATATACATATTGTAGTACAATAAAAATAATTTTTAAATAGTTAAAGTTATTAGACTAATAAATACTGTAAATTTTCAGTATACTAAAATATGTTATATATATTAATATTATGAGGATGCTACCCACAAATTTGTTATATCAATCGAAACAATTCTAGTTTAGATACCCCTCGGATTTTGCTTCTTTTTGTTATAATACATATTATGTATTTCACAATTTTAAAAACAATGGTGTCATAACTAAACTTTTGCATTGTTTTTCATAACAAAACTGAAGACCCACAATAATATTATGGCTAAATTAGCTGGTACTAGCTGGGATTGCCACACCAGTGTGCTACGAACTACAGCGCTCGCCTTTGCGTACAGCGTCGCCGAATATTGCTCACCCGTGTGAGCTAGAAGTGCCTATTGTAGAAAAGTTGATATTCAACTGAACCATACTATGCGTATTATATGGGGTATTATATCAGGCACTGTTAGGTCTACTCAAATAGAATGGTTGCCCATTTTATCCAATAAAGCACCTCCAGATCTTAGGAGACTAGTTCATACAAAAAAGATTTCAGAAAAAATTAACAGCCTAATCTACTAAAATCTACCTAATCTACCACTAAAAAAGGACATGCTTGAGCACCTACCATTACGATTAAATATGGCATACAGATAAAAACAATGAGACTACAGAGTGCCTTTGAAAATATGATGGAGCCAAATAGAAGCTCGTAATAAAGACCTGATTAAAGAACCATCCATAAAAGTCCCTGGCTGGGATTTAAAAAGGGCACAGTGGACAACACTTAATCGTATTAGAATCTGGATGGGAAGGTGCAACTACCTGCTGCATAAATGGGGTATGGTCAACTCACCACTGTGCTAATGTGGTGAGATACAGAATATCACGCACATCGTGGAGACGTGCCCGTTCACAAAATTTTAAGACGGGCTGTAACTATGATATAAACTATGCTCAAGTGTACAGTCTTTTTTCTATATTTTCATTATTAAACAAGTTGTATGAATTTAAAAAAATTAAAGTATTTAACTATTTATACATTATTCAAAACTATAAATATATAAAAATACAGTCGAGTACAGTTTATTTTATCGTCAACAAGTTTGATAAGTAAATTTGATATATTATATGCAAGACAGAGGCAATAAACAAGTGGGTAGCATCCACTTAATTCAAACATTAAGAATAATCAGATCAGTTTAAGACTTAAGTTTCAGTACTAAATAATAAATAAGCTTTCAGTTTTTACAATCAAGTTTGAATTAAAAAACTAAAAGGTTATAGACAAAGGACTGCCACTCACGGTATTTCTCTAAAATGTATTTCATTAGTTTCATTTTCAGCAAATTGTCCAGGGCCACTCAACATAGCTTTGATTGTACCTGACATCAATGCATGCTCTCGTTTTACAATAAATTCATGACCATCGCTTGAAATCAGTTTAACGTATAAGGCGTCGGGACCTTCACAGCTGCCGTATCCCACGTTTTCTTCATCCTAAAAACAGACAAATACAATTGATTTTTAAATGTAATGTAGTAGTTACTTAATATTATTATACTTACTTGTCCGTCTTCAGCCATGTCGACACTCATACTTACAAACAATGGAAAACACGTAGAAACAAAGAAAAATTTACAAAATGGATGAACCGCGTACCGTGTGTACCGTGTGTAGTCCTGTAATTCCGTACCCGTTGGACGTTGGAGTGTGTCAGTGGGATAAAAACATAGAATTAATTTATTACCAAGGGAAAAAAGACAAAAGGAGAGCCGATAGCCAATAGCCAATTGCCAATTGGCGGCACGTCTATAAGACGTCGTGCAAGCGGACAACTAGCGTTCGGAGGAGACTATTTTCGAACTTTATGGTAGCAACGAATAATAAAAATACTGTGCACGTTACATGTTGCATCGTTTCAAAGCTTAGACCAGCGGTTCCCAAACTTTTCCCATCGCGGCACAAAATTTTAGTTATTTTGCAAATCCCTAACCGGATATAATCATGTCGGGTATTATGTATTTTATTCAAACCACACCATGACAAACCCGAATTTTATTGAATTTTGCGACGTTCGTTATATAATAAATATGGATACGTTTTTAAATATAAATAGAAAGCTTGACGATTATGATAAAAATAATGGCGAGAATAAGAGAGAAAAAAAAGATAGTTACTGAAACCATCAAATCTGGTACACAATCTTTTGATGCTAGAATTGAATTATTATGCAAACAAAATCAAGCACCATATAGTTTCTCACTAAAATTTAAAATTATATCTTTTTTTAGATTCTGAGCGTAGCGAAGAATGTATTGGTTTTACAATGAAGTGTGTCTTTTTTTTTAAGTATGAAGACACTTTTATTACCCGAAATAATGCTCCGATTATCACGAATATCATATGTTTCCGGTAGCAAAGTGGATGTATTTTTAATTTATTTAGGTCATTTTTCGAATTTTTCAAAATTAACCACATATCCCTTGCTTTATTAGGTTATATTATTAGGATTTATCACGATGTAGATTCTCTACATCGTGAGATTTATAATTATGCATTTCAAGTTCATATATAATAACTAATAAGTATGCTATCTAGCGGAATAGTATATAAAAATGTTATGAAGACGTAATATTATTGTTGCCCCTTATAATTTTGTTAATGCTACCACACATACACTTTTTGTTATCAAAACATTTTGGTCAACTTACTAACTCTAGTTATAGCTAACTTCACGTATGTGAAAAAGGGTGATGGAATGCGATAACGACGACGAGATAATTAATACCATTGAAATTCAACTATTCGAAATCTGGGACACAAATACAATCATCTGAATCATCTAGTCGTGTCATAGACTATTAGACTCCCGTTTCACAGACTCACAGTGCACAGAACAGATACAAAACGATAAACGTAAACAAATAATAATAACATTTTTCTCTTATGCTCGGTCCTGTGTCAACTACGTTTAACTCTCATTATAAAAGTTCTTAGTCATTATGTATCTGTTTCTGTTCAAGTCCAAGTATCGTCGTAAACGGACAACGACGGCGGTCAATTTAATTTTACTGATGATTTTGCTAGTGTCCGCTGTGTATTGTGAGGTGGATGATTGCAAGGATGTCGAATGTGGCAATGGGATTTGCCTGAATGGAACGTGTCTATGTCATGACGGGTGGCAAGGTCCTCAATGTCAGTATTGTGGTGGCAAAGTCAAGTGAGTAATTTAAATAGGTCGAAAAACATCGTTGGTGGTTATTGTAGATATTCTATATTTATATAATTATGTGTGTATCTCGAGATTGGATGACTGATTTCCTTATTATATCGTCCATAAGATAAGCTTTCTTTGTCCAGTTACATTTTTTTTTTTTTTTTTTTTTTTTTGTAACAATCGGACAATCGGATTGATCTGAATTATAGATTTAGGGTGGCAAAGAACTATAAATATTGATTGGCCTATAAGTCATCTGCATAATTCAAAAAAATAAAATTATATTTATGATTATAATTAATATTTAGGTACCAATAATTTAATATTTTATAGGTTTTATACAAATTAAATATAAATTAGTTGGTTTAAATTAAATATTACATTTCAAACTTTGTTTTTATTTATTTTTTTTAAAATATGGGTCATATTTTTTGTAGGTCGTAAACCAATTGCTTATTTTATATACCTATGAATCCGGCTCTGGTAACAATAAAAGAGAATAAACATTAGTATTTACTAGTAATTACTACTATCAACTACATTTTAGGTTTTCAAATTTATCTTTAATTAATAAATTAAATAAATTTCATGTTCAACCTGTTATACCTAATTATTTAAACATATTAATTATGATTTATTACAACCTAGATCACAAAATAATACATGTTTAATTGTGTATATGTATTTCATTAACCAAATTATCATTTTCAGCACTCACCAAGCACAACTTAGATGACAACTAAGTTGAAGTACATGTATATAATAAAAAGTATATAAATTTTGTAATTTGGGTTTTAATAAACCATTAAAAAATAGTTACAACTTATAAGTGATCAAGCTTATTTTAAATATATTTAACATTTTAATTATTTTATTTGTTATTTTCTAATGTTAAAAACGCTCGGTAACAAATCATAAGAATGATTTTTATTATTAAAATATAATTAGGTTATAATATTATTAATATATATTTTATATATAAAGTGTTATTACCTAAATAGATTCTAATTCTATTAAAGTAAAAATATTTTTTAAGAAAAATAAATTGTATTAACTTATAATTTTATCAGATAGATTTATTTAGAGTTTTATTTATTAAAATTATATACATAATTATTTATTTAGAAAATTAATGGATAATGATATAAATGTAATGATTACAAGTCAATGTATATTTTACACTGTTAGATAAAAATAAATGATAAGTAGGTACAGCCGTATAGGATATATATTATACATAAGAAATTTAATATTAAATAATTTAAAACATAAATTGTTACAAAAATATTAATCATTAATAAAGAGAGAATAAATTAAAATACATAATTCGGTAAAGTGGAGGTGGACATTTCATTGCGTAATTTGATTGTAGAGCTGGAATATAAAGTAATAAGTTGAGGGACAAAAAAAGATATTGAGAAACTCTGGACAATAATTTATTTTATTGTAGAACATTATATAAGAAACATAAATCTAGTTTTATTCTACTTAGTTTAAGGGAAACCATATTAAGACAATTCAAGATTGGATCATAATAAGTATGAGGTACACGTGAAATATTAAAGCGATAACATAGAAACCCTAAGAATTTACTTTAAACAGTTTTTAATGAGAGTTTATGTTTGAGAAGGTAAGGAAACTAAACAGGTGAACAATAATCAAGAGTGGATCTAATATAGGAAGTATAGGTTAGACGCAATGCATTTAAGTTATTAAAGTTAGGTACAACAGGAAAATTTAATGAACACAAACTACCTTAAAAATGTATTTTTTATATAATTTATATAATTATCAAATATTAGTTAGAAAACCACCAATATCTTTATAATTTAAAACTCGTTCTATAGGTTCATTATTTATGCAATAGACATATGGTTAGGTTAGAACAGGAACGATTAAAGGATATTAATTTGTATTTATTTACATTAAGGTAAGATTATTTTTGTCACACCATTGAGAAAGTGCATTTAGATCGGATTAAAGAAGATTATCATCATCAACGGATTTGATAATGCAAAAAATCTTTAAATTATCTACAGATAAGAGCATATTACAATAAAAATATAAAATATTAATAATATAAATGAGAAAAAGGATAGGGGCTAAATAACCATAGGGTTTGTTAGAAGGGTTTGTGGGAATGAGTAAGAATAATAATTTTTATATTAAACAAGTGGGGAATGATAAAAAAAAATAAGAAGTAATTCATGAAAGAAGTGGGTCACAAATACAAATAAATATTTTACGTTATTTGACTCTAAAATTTTATTGGGTGTAAGTACTGTATATACTTGATAAAATTTTATAACTCACGTTAATTTCTTGATAAAATATCAAACATTGAATATTTCCTAAAATTATTGTTTTTATCTCTACAATGTTTTATAAAATTGGCAATTTTAAGTTTTTATAGGTCTGAAACTTTTATTGAAGTATCCTTATAATATATATATATATATTTATATATATTACTTATTTTGATAACCAAAATATTAGAAAAATCTCAAGTCTTAATATTTTTTTATAGATGTTTAAAGTTGAAATTTTAGTAAAATCGATATTTGAAGTATTTATATGTTCTTATTATATTTCAATATTTTACAATAATATTATTAAATGAAATTCATAAAACATTTTGAAAATTTTATTCAACTCAAATACATATTACTTAACTCAATTCCAAATAATTGTGAATAGTACATTCATTATTAAAGAATAAAAAGAAGAGTTGATACTGTTGTGGAATGGATACAGGTCTAAAGAGGAAGGACGGTGTTGAATTATGATTAAAATTTGAATGCAATAATAAATCATTAAATTCAAAAAATGATTCTGAGCAAAGTACTGTCAGATTTGGGTATATTGGACTTATTTAGGGATTTTATGGGCATTTATGGGCTATAACATTATTCATAGTGACTATATGAATGTAAAATTCTTAATATTATATATTATCTGAATAATTTCACTTAAAATTGTTTTTTTGAATGTAATGATTTATCATTGCATTCAAATTTTAATCAAAATTCAACATTATCCTATTTACATTTGTATCCTTTCCAGTATCAACTCTTTTTTTCTTTTCTTTTTTCATAATAATATATTAAAATAAACTATATTAAAAATTAAACATTATGTCATTATCCATTTATAAAAACAAATATTTATTGATACAAATATCAATAGGTATATCAAATTTTAGTAATCAAATTGTTAATGAATTATATAATCATGGCCTAGTTTTACCTATTTCATAGTAATCAATGCAATAATTATTATTGCTCTATCTACGAAGTAATTATAAACATTATCATATTATAATTATTATTTATTCAATAATTTAATTTATATTATATATATGTCTTACTGTAGTAAGTATATTATTAATATCTAATTAAAATTTTACTAAAATAATTGTGGAAAAAATCTTCATAATTATTTTATTTTTTAATATGATATATTATAATAAATAATATACTGTGAATGTTTACTATATATAGAGCATAAAAGGTTTCGAGTCTTTTTTTCATTGTTTCTTGTTTGTACTCTTTATTTATTTATATATAATTATTGTACTCGTATGTGTATAAAATAAAATACTTTTTGATAGGATACACATATACAAAATTAATGTAATATTATGGTTACATATAATTTAAATTTGAGTATTAAATCAAGAAATCAACTATTTTAATTTTATAAATTAATATATTTGATTTTTTTTTTAAATAATTGTTTATTATATAAGTATTAAGATTGAGTTTTTATTCTAAATTCGTGTAGTGGTAAATTTTTAAAGATGTATTATTATAATTAATGATGTAGAAACTAGTATAAAATATATATTAATAATATCACATGTTAGCATAAAAGAATAAACATTAATACATTTTTTGTAAAGTTAAATAATAAATTTAATGATACAATTATTTTAATTAATTATTACTAATGAGTAATGAACTATCTATTATAACTTATAAGATACTATTTTTTTTATATTTGAAAAATGAAGATAATAAACCTTATCAACTTAGTTAATGATAAAATTAAAATTAAATATATTTTATATACAAATTATATATATATATAATATATGTATAAATTATTTTAGATTAAATGGGACATCTGGTTATATTTCGGATGGTATTGGCAATTATTCATTGGATGTGAAATGTAGTTGGCTAATAGAAGCAGGAAATTCTACAAACTCTACAATAAGATTGCATTTTGAAGAATTCATTACTGAATGTGGTTGGGATCACTTATATATATATGATGGGGATAGCGTACACTCACCACTTCTTGGTGTTTACAGGTATAATATACATGTTTATTTTTTTTATAATTTTGTTTGTGAAGATAGTAATGTAGTGAACTGTATACTTACATTACATTTTCATATAATTTAATTCTGATTGAAATGTTTTATTTTAGTGGTCTTATGTACTCAAAGGATTACTCCCTTCAGAGTGTACCAGAAATAGTTGCACATTCTGGCTTTGCATTATTACATTTTTATAGTGATATTGCTTATAATTTATCCGGCTTTAATATAACTTACAGGTATGTTATAACAAACGTTTTATGTTAATGTTTTATGTATACATAACAAATATTAAAACTGTTTATACATAATTAATTTATAAAAATTTAAATTGTATAATATAATTATAAATTTTATTTCAGTTTGAATACATGTCCAAGTACAACATCATCTAAAGAATGTTCAGGAAACGGTGTATGTGTTGATTCTGTATGTACTTGTGACGCCAAATTTACTGGTGAAGCATGTCATATCCCAATTTGTCCAAACAAATGCACAGCAAGCAACGGAGTGTGTGATCAAGAACAACATCGTTGTATCTGTAATCCTAAGTATAAAGGTATTAAATTACATAGTTTAATATTTAAGTCAATACTAATAAATTGTATTATTGTAGGTGATGACTGTAGCCAAGTTGCTGAACATGGATATTGGGAAGTGATAAAAACAAGTGATTTTATTCCTCAAGGATCAGCTTCTCATACTGCAGTTGTGTGGCAAGACTCGATGTATATAGTTGGAGGAGAGTCTTTTAAAAAAGGTCATATGCTATATGTATATGATTTTAACGGTAATATTTTCATTAAAATTTAATAAATAGTAACTTATTTCTATGAGAATCAAAATTTTTTACTTATTTAAAAAAATATATATTTATTAAATAATTAGAATATAAATGATAATAATAATAAAATTATAATATTTATGTATTTTTTTTTATTATTTATGTAAATGTAACATATGAGTTTGAATTTTTTTGTAAATTTTTTGAAGTCTGGATGATATTTGTAAGAAATATGCAGTGCCGTAGCTAGAGGTTGGCGCAAAAATTCACTCCAATTATATTTCATATTAGTAGAAAATTACTTATTTGTTTTTTGAATCATACATGCTGTTGTTGCAGATAAATTTTCATGGCGGTAGTGAAGTGTCACTATTAGCCGTAGTTATTTATTTTTATAAATTTATATTAATCAACTTGACACGCGCCGTGCTAGGTGGCCAAAACCAGAAACGTACACCGTTTTGTATTGTGCATTTATAGGTTTATACCATAATATGTATAACCGTCCAATGATATAATATATATATTTGTATTATAGATATTATTTACAAAGTATAATCTACGATATTTTCATTTCACGTTACTCAATTTATTTTTACATTTTTCATTTGGTAATGCCGGCTGGAAGTTATGAAGTTCTTATAAACTACCACGATCTAACAAAAACCATACGATTGTCAAATATAGTATTATTTTATCAATACAATCATAAATAGATACTCACGTAATTTGATTATATTAAAACTAATATTCTAAACTATAAAATTTACTATTTAGTGTATGTACCATAAAAGTATAATCGATATTCATTGTGTACTATAAATATAAAGTCGTAAAGTAATAGCTAGGTAGTAAAAATTATTTTAGGGAAGATAGAAGTGCAGATCTCATATCGCCAATGAACTTTTAGGCTGTGATAAAAAAGCGCAAAATTTTATTTTGCCAATGTCACAATGAAGACTAGCTACGGTAATGGATATATGTCATATATATCTTCTAATAATTTTAAAACTTTTATTTCTATAGATGCTGTATCTATTGCAATAGGATTTATTATAATTGGGCATCTATTTTCAATAATATTCACTAAAGAAGGATCGTCTAAAAATTAAAAAATCTAATGGCTGGTTAAAATAATTATAATTCTTTTAATCGATCTTCAAAATCATCTATCAAATACTCAAATTTTACTCTCAAGATTTACCATATTTCATTATTTCATAATTTCTATACAAAATAATCTCTAATAAAACGTGTTGATTAATAATATTTATCTCATCGTTATTGATGTTATTACTAACCTTAAGATTTAATCTATAATAATTATCGAATGGAACATTTACGTATAATGTTAAAATTCCCCTATTATAAATTAAGAATTTTTTTTTTTTTTTTTTGCTTTTGTATACGTTGCAATTTTCTAATGTCTCTCAAAAGTCACTTCATGTTGGCTACCCCTGTAATATACATATTAATTAATTTTTTTGTTAGGTCATGTGTGGGAAACTCCTCATGTAATAAGTAAAACATCACCAACCATAAGATATGGACATTCATCGGTGCTATTTGGTGTAAATATTAAATTTTAATTTAATTAATCAATAATGTTATTTTTAGTGATTAATAAAATTATTATTATTTTTAGGATAAGATATATATTTATGGAGGTGTAAAAGAAGATGGTATGGTGTGCAATGAGTTATGGGCTTATGATATAAGTGCTAAATCTTGGGAAAATGTAACTGTGAATACTCATTCATGTGAACATAACTTAATGAATATTGGTTTCACAAATCAAGCTTTGTGTGGACCATTACGTAGTTCTGGACATACAGCAACATTAGTTCCACCTTCATTTATATCTCAAGCAACTGTATCTGGATCTGGTACTAAATATGTAACAGAACGGATGATTATTATATTTGGACATTCTCCTACTTATGGATTTTTAAACTTTGTTCAAGAATATTATTTTGGTATGTTATTTAATATACATATAATTGAAATATTTCTTATAATTTAAACAAAAATTGTTTTCCTTATCACCAGGGTTCGGGACTTAAAGCATTTGCTTATTTTTTTAGATTGACATTAAATCTAGCAGAGTGCTATGGAAATTTATGTCACGTTGCAACAATTACAAATATGAAATTTGAAAGTGCTTTTTTTTGCTTATTTCAATGATTTATTCGAAAAATGCTTTTTCACGCTCTTTTCTTATTTTAATTGTATATTTCCAACTTAACAACGCATGATACTAAAAATTTGGGGTTTTTTTTTAATGTTTGTTGGCAATATAGAAAAAAATTGAAACTAAAAATAATTTTACCATTGTGCATCAATATAATATGTATTGTACCCAAATAGTATTCTCTTAATTTATTAATTTTCTTATTTTATTTTTAACGTTATGTACTTATTGTAGTCACATTATGTAGATACGGGTAATTAAATTATTCTAACACTGTAATAATTTAATTACGTTTTATTTTAGATAAACAAACTATAAATATTTATTCCTGACATATAATAAGAAACACAATAATAGTAGATTACCTATTATTTAATTATTAAATTTGTAATTTTAATATGAAAAAAAAATTATATTATAAAGTTTTTATATTTATCTACAAAATTTGCAGTTTTAGGCAAAATTTTTTTTTATTACTAAAATTTAGTAATAAATTTTATTACTTTCAGTAAAATTTTAGCATCTCACTTTTTATTTTAATGTTTTGAAGTGCTTATTTGAATGCTTATTTTGAAGTTTTTAGGCGCTTTTATAAGCGCTTATTTTGATGATTTTAAGTGCTTTAAGTCCCGAACCCTGCTTATCACATATATGATAATAAGAATAAAAACTATGCATAATTTACTATTTGTAGATTATATCGTTAAAATTATATTAATTTTGTGTTAACTATTATCTTGTTAGTGTCTGTACGATATTTTGTTAAAATATGGAAATTTGAACAATGGGCCAACATGTCACATACATTTTGTAGTTCAACAATTTTTAGTTGATAAAAAATTTCCTACACTTCTTTAAACCCCATATTCATTAAATATTACATCATGTAATTTCTGGGTATTTCAAAACCTAAAACTTGTACTTAAAAATGAACATTTTTTGTCAATTGAAGTCATTAAAGCTAATGTGATTGCTAATCTCAAGGCCATCCTAATAGAAGAATATTAAAATTGTTTCTAGCAGTTTAAATCCATTGTAATATTGAAGCATAATATGTTAAAAGAGATTAAAGTTACTTTAAGTTTAAAATATTTATGTATAAAAATAAATTAAATTAAATTCCAGAAAATTTTTTTATATACTACATAATAATTTATTATTTTATGCAGGGACGAGAGAATGGGCAGTCGTAAAAACTAAAGGTTATCCAGTGAAAGGTGGTTATGGTCACAGTGCTGCTTGGGATCCTGTAACTGAACGTATTCTTGTGTATGGTGGTTATGTCTCAATGAGTCCTTTACAGTCAGCTTTATCTTCTAAGCTTTATGCTTATGATCCTTATACTCATACATGGTAATTATTAATTAATATTAGGTAAATTTATTTTCATTTTTAATTATAATTTATCAAAATAATCTTATTAAAATTTTATGCTAGATTTTTGAAAGAAATAATTTACTTTTTCCTGGTATTTATATTATTATTTTAAAGATAATATAAAAATATAGTATTACAATTCGAAGAAATATTTTTTTATATTTAGTTTTATTTTTAACTATAATGAATAAGATTAGTTTGTAAATTAAAAAAAAATAAATAAATAAATAAAACAATATTTATTATTTATAAAAAATATTCTATTTGTATATTATATTAAAAGATAATGTATAATCAGGGTTCGGGACTTAAAGCATTTGCTTATTTTTTTAGATTGACATTAAATCTAGCATAGTGCTATGGAAATTTATATCATGTTGCAACAATTACAAATATGAAATTTGAAAGTGCTTTTTTTTGCTTATTTCGATGATTTATTCGAAAAATGCTTTTTCACGCTCTTTTCTTATTTTAATTGCATATTTCCAACTTAACAACGCATGATACTAAAAATTTGGGGTTTTTTTTTTAATGTTTGTTGGCAATATAGAAAAAAATTGACACTAAAAATAATTTTACCATTGTGCATCAATATAATAATGTATTGTACCCAAATAGTTTTCTCTTAATTTATTAATTTACTTATTCTATTTTTAACGTTATGTACTTATTGTAGTCACATTATGTAGATACGGGTAATTGAATTATTCTAACACTGTAATAATTTAATTACGTTTTATTTTAGATAACAAACTATAAACATTAATTCCTGACATATAATAAGAAACACAATAATAGTAGATTACCTATTATTTAATTATTAAATTTGTAATTTTAATATGAAAAAAAAATTATATTATAAAGTTTTTATATTTATCTACAAAATTTGCAGTTTTAGACAAAAAAATTTTTTTATTACTAAAATTTAGTAATAAATTTTACTACTTTCAGTAAAATTTAGCATCTTACTTTTTATTTTAATGTTTTGAAGTGCTTTTTTGAATGCTTATTTTGAAGTTTTTAGGCGCTTTTATAAGCGCTTATTTTGATGATTTTAAGTGCTTTAAGTCCCGAACCTTGTGTATAATAAATAAAGAGTATCATAATATTATACTTAACAAATAAATTGTTGATCAAATATAGTTAGGTATGCATAAGTATCTAGCCCTACTAGAATTGTACATTAAAAAATAAAATAATTATTTAATAAATAGTTTTTTATAATATATTAATGTTTTATTATTAAAATGACTATAATATTATAATTTTTATTAATATGATACATTTTGTGTATATATACATATAATGAAAATATATATATATATATATATATATATATATTTAACATGATATACAAGTTTTGAGTTTATTTCTGAAGATCGATTATTTTAATTTTTTTAAATACAATATTATATTTTAAATAAAATATTTTAAAGTATGTATTTTTACAATAATTTTTTTTCAGGTATTTAATGAGCAATGGTCCTAGTGGTAGATTTTTGCATAGTGGTTCAATGTTAAGTCCTTCAGGAGGTTTAATGCTAATATATGGTGGAAATATACACAACGAAACTGGAGTAAGCTTGGTATCATCTGGTGGTCAATGTTATACTGCTCAACCCTTACTTTATGACACTTTATGTGATTCTTGGACACAAATGACATTGCCTTCAAATTTGTTTACTAGTCTCATGAGATTTGGACATTCTGCAATAACATTTGAAAAATCAACGTACATTTATGGTGGTTTTAATGGTCAGATGCTCAATGATATTATTAAGTAGGGAAACTAAATTTTTAATCATATACTAATTATTAAGATTATTAATATATTTTGATTTTTATATGTAGATTTTCTCCTGGTAATTGTTCATCAAACACTATGATTACTAATTGTTTGAACAGTCGTCATTTTGGGATTAAATGTGTTTGGGATAATGCAAAATCTATCTGTTTACCACTTTCTGAAATCCCACCCAGTATACCAAGTATAGATTTAGAATCAACATACAGGTAAAATATTCATCCAATCAATGTAATATATTATAATCATTATGTATATATTCATTTACAAATTACAATTAAGTAAACATCAAATATGATTTACAGTCGTTGTCCAGAAGAAGGTAGAACTCAAGTAAAAGGAGTTTATATACAGTGTACTCAACAAACTACATGTGAATCATGTGTTCATACTCATCGTTGTGGCTGGTGCCCTTTGTCAAATTCATGTGTTCCAAATATAGAACAATGTACTGCTATGAGTAGAGATGATATTCCATATCGTAGTGAACGTGTAAGTGTTTAGATTGTATTTAACCTTGTGCCCAAATTATTTCATAATAATTAAATGACTATTTTTTCAGCCAATAACATATAGTTATCAATGTACAAATGATAATGCTGATCATATGCGCTGTAATCATCTTCACTCTTGTCAATCTTGTGTTACTCACACAGGATGCCATTGGGATTCTAAACATGAAATTCCTATGTGTATACCAATAACAAACTATACCATGGTCTATGATTTAAAGGTTAGTAATTACTGATTTTAGATGAAATAAATAAGTATACATATTATGTTCTATTTCAGTCACCAGACGTTTGTGAAAGTATCTGTGATCATTATACAGAATGTACCAATTGTACAAAAGATGAATGTATTTGGTGTCAGAATAATGAACGATGCATCGATAAAAATGCTTATACATCTTCTTTCCCATATGGTCAGTGTAGAGAATGGACAACAGATGAACATCGTTGTCGTTCTTCACCAGGTAAGATGCATTGAATAATTTGCTTTATTTATATAAAACATTTGATAAATTCACAAAGTAAATAAAAAGATTGGTTCCATGTATATGCAGATTATTATATAGATTATAAATTATAATAATAATTATAGTGGTACATATTATTTAATAATAACTGTATATTATGTTTATTTCTATTCTATAAAATTTAGGTGCTTAATTTGATCTATTACTAGCTTATAAAGAAAAGTTACAACCACAGTGTTGTAAATAAATAGAATAATTTTTGGCATGGAAAGTAGACTATCATGACATCATAATATAATATCGACGGTGTTTTGTAGAAAGAGCATAACCCACAATTTACATATTTTTCAGGAGACACTAAAAACTGTGCAGAAAATACAGTTTTAATGAAAAAAATGTTTTAATTAAATTTTTGGAAAATAGACATATTATTAAAAGAGTTTGTATATTGATAAAGTTAATAATATCATAGAGTATTATTGTAATTGTCACTTAAAAAAAGGTATATGTGGGTTATGCCCATCTTACGTTTTTAATTTCCTTAAAATTATTGTGTATAATAATTGTGGTTACACACGAGATACCAATATCATTATTATTATTTTACCGTGAAAATTATTTTATAACTAATCAAACGTTTTGTTATCATGTTTATAGTGTAAAATATGTCAAATTTCATTTGGTACAAAATGTATAGTGTTAAAAGTGTAGTATACGCCCTTTCTACGTTTCAAATTAAAATTTTATTTTAAAAAAAGGGCGTCTGTATTTACTATTTTCGTTATAGTAAAATACTTAGTTCATGTTTAGAAATACCCTTCTAACAGATTATGCTCCTAATTTTTCTGAAAATTTTGATACCAAAAAGTCGATTTTTTATTTTTGTGGGTTACACACTTTCCACAAAACACCGGCGATATGTTTACAAATTATTTTTATAAATCTGAATGTAGATTAATGTTTATTAAATATAATTATTTTTATTATTATATGTAATATGCTTCATGCTTCTGAATTTCTACTTCTAGAAATTTATAAATGTATATATTTTATTTACAGGTAATTCTCTATGTAATTTCTATAGAACTTGTGTAGATTGCCGAGATGATCCCGAATGTGGTTGGTGTGATGATGGTTCAGGCACTGGTTTAGGTTCATGCATGGCAGGTGGTAATACACCACCCCAATTATGTCCTCAAAATAAATGGTATTTCACACATTGTCCAAGTGAGCCTAAAATTAAAACATATAATGTTTAAAGATTATACGCATTAAATTTAAATTTAATCTTTTAACTCTATAACCAATAAAAAAATAAAATTAAATGTAAATCACTCATATCAAGATAATTAACTATTGTAATTTTACTGGAAATATATTTAATATTTATGTTTATAAATAGTAATTAGTAATTACCAATTTATAAAGAAAAAGTTAAATATTAATTTGTATGAATTTTATTGGTTAATAATTTAATACAATCATTAATTTTATCATCAATATTAATGTATTTGTTTCTCTTGTTGTTTATATTATATTAACATGCAGTTGTTTACTAATTACACAGCTTGTCAGTGCAATGGCCACAGTACTTGCATGAACAACACTGACGTGTGCATCCACCCATGTTCAAATAACACTGAAGGCCACAACTGTGAGACTTGCATCAAAGGATTTTACGGAAACCCTGTTAATGGTGGTGAATGTAAAGGTAATGCATTGATGTGCACATTGACTGTATATTAAAATACACATGTATACTTTAAAACAATAATATATTTTATTTTCTAAAACTAATTAACTATGAACTATTATTTAATAGAATGCCGATGCAATAATCAAGGTAATCATTGTAATCAAGAGAATGGTAAATGCTATTGTACAACAAAAGGGATAATTGGAGATAATTGTGAAAAATGTGATACAAACAATCATTATTTAGGAGATCCATCTAACCATGGTTCTTGTTTCTGTGAGTAAATCAAGTCTTAAATTGTAAAAAATATTTAATAACACCTAATGATATTTCTATGTTTATAATTTATATTATATCCTTTTTAATTTTATACAATTTAAATTAAATAATTGGATATATAATACAAAGTTAAATTGTATTATCTATTTATGCTTAATATTAAAATAATGAGAATTAATTCAATAATAAATATTTATAATTCTTTTTCATATTTTAGATTCTGAGCGAAGTGAATAATGTATTGGTTTTACAATGATGTGTGCCTTTTTTTTCTTTTTTTTTTTTTTATAAGTATGATGACACTTTTACTACCTGAAATAATGCTCTGATTATCACGAATAGCATATGTTTCCAGTAAGAAAGTGGATGTAGTTGGTACTTTAAGATCATTAATTGTTCAAAGTTGATATTTTTAGTTTTTTGTTTTTATGTATGAAGACACTTTTACTACCTGAAATAATGGTCCGATTTTCACGAATAGCATATGTTTCCATTTGGAAAGTGGATATTTTTGGTACTTTATTTAGGTAATTTTTCGTATTTCTCAAAATTGACCTTATGCGGTAGAAAAGACGAAAAAATGATGAAAAAACGGCAACGTATTAATCAATACCTACATTATCTGACTAAACTTCGCTCAGAATCATTTTTCGAATGCAATGGTTTATCATTGCATTCAAATTGTAATTAAAATTAAATACTATGATTTGCACACCTATATCCCTGCGGCAGGAGTATCAGATCGTCTTTTTTATTATTGTTTTACTTTATAGATGATTTAACTATTGATTATCAATTCACTTTTAACTTATCAAAGAAAGATGATTTAAGGTTTACACAAATAAATTTCCAAAATTCTCCATCAAAGTCTGATGTAGATGCGGATTTTAGCATTACATGTTCAGTGATGGCTAAAATGAATATCACTGTCAAATCAGGTATGATGAAACTGAATTTATATATTAGTATACTATGTATATTATAAGCTCTTAGTAGTAAATAGTTAATTTTTTTTATATTCAATGTTTTTTTCTGTTTTTGTATATTATGTAATATAATTATGATAGTGGATGGACCTGAAAAAATGCTGTTGCCATTGCAAAATTGCACTAACTTCCGAACAAGATTTTTAAAATCCGATTATATATTTGGTACAGATGTCAATATGTCACTGACTACATTCTATGTTTACGTTTATGATTTTAAGCCTCCACTTTGGATACAAATATCTTTTTCTCAGTATCCAAAATTGAATCTCCAGCAGTTTTTCATAACCTTTTCATCGTATGTATATTAATGTTATTATTTTTAACTATATTAAAATGATTATTAAATTTATTTTATTATTCCAGGTGCTTCTTGCTGTTGTTGTTGGTAGCTGCTATATTGTGGAAACTCAAACAAAAATATGATATGTATAGAAGGAGACAGGTTGGTTTATAATAAAAGTCTAAAATATTTATATTATGACAAAACTTGTAAATCATATATGTATTAATATATTATAATATACTATATAGTATTAAATATTGAAAGCATCCTAATGCATATTAATAATTATAATAGGCCAAATTTTTAAAATCTTGTTTATGATTTATTTTCATTTTTTAATTATTAATTTAATATAAATTAAAATTATGTTTAATTCTTTATATATTATAATATATTATATTTAATTTAATGTAAAATGATACATTAATAAATAAATAATTAGATTCATAGACATGCCTAATAAAACAATTATTTGTATAAAGAGAATGTTTGTGGAGATGGAACAGATGGCTAGTCGACCTTTTTCTGTAGTTGAAGTAGAAATAGAAAAAAGAAACACTATTCATGGTAACCAAATACCAACCATTTCTGTTTCAAGCAATTTAAGAAAACGTAAAATTGTGAGTGTTCTATAAATTGTATATTTTAATATAGTAATGGTATATAGTATTTTACAGAAAAACTTATATGGATTTACTTGTGATGAGATTTAAATATTGCATTTTTTATCTTTTTTAATTTAATGTAATTGAAAGTATTATTAAAACAACTTTTTTTACATTATATAATGATAATATAGTAAATTCATTTTTTATACATAACTGTAAATGCTATTAAATTTCTAATGTAACTCTTTATATTTTACATCTATAGTAGTTTAATATTATATTTAATTACATTTAATAATATTTATATATATTTTGTAAAAATGTTTAGGATGTACCAAATCCTGTAGCGTTAGAACCGTGTACTGGCAATAGAGCTGCTGTGTTAACATTGCTAGTCAGGCAACCAACGGGCAATGACAAATTTACTCCACATGGCTATTCAGGTATATTACAATGTATTATGTAATTTTTATGTCTAAAACCTTATGTGTTATGTACATACTATAAAAAATAATTATACTTATGATAGAAAATTGCAAGTGTATCCTAAACAAAATTACAATAAAATGTTTTTTAAGAGACATCTACATTTATACTCGTACAACAAAAATTATTATAAAATATCATAATTAAATTTTTTTTTATTAAAATTGAATATATGAGTTTAGATATTTATAATAAAATTTAATGAATTATAGTTAATGATTTCTCTTAAACTCTTTGAAATTTCTAAAATGTACATACATGTATTTAGTTATAAATATTTTTATTAAATTATTTGTTTATGAAATTATATAAAATTGAAAAGACTACTAAAAATATCTGTGTTTTGTACTGATGATGGCAACTTTGTTACCGAAATACGTATTTGCTTAAAATAAAAGTAAATTTTTTGTGGATTTGGGTTTTTATTTATTTAAATATATTATCCACAAGTCAATACTTAAACTATATATAATAATAATTAATCTTTTATATTTTGTATAGGTTTAGCAATAGCATCTGCACTGGTTGTGGTCGGTAATGTTCAGCAGTCAAAGACCAACGGTATTGATAACAGTAGTTCTCCATTGCCGGGTAAAGATGATGTTCGTTGGACTGGCAGAGGTCTAAAAGCAAGTCAACATCCAAGTGAAGCACGCATTTAAGACTGTCTTTAACTCTGACAACTGTTTTTATTTGCTGTGGTATATATTATAACAATCACATTGTATATTTACTGGATATACCTTTATTATATACATTATGTTTTACAATATTATTTATAGTCTAACTTGATAAGACTGATAAGATCGTATACACATTTTTATACGGTGCATTTATATATTATATTATTACTAAAACTAAATATATTACTATTATTCTTATTTCTTACAGTCAAGACCGTAACTGAGTGTAGAAACAGCTTTCACCCAGAACTTTACTAAATTTTACCATATTTAAGGTAAATAATTGTTTATTTATTTCTAAAATTATTATATATAATTATATTTATCTATTATTATAAAATTTGGTAAAACACGGTCTTGATTGCAAACTTTAATTGATCTACATCTCAAGCTCTTCTTGAACTAATAATAGAAGAAGCAAATTCTACTATTTTAATAATTTGTTATCCAGTCACAGATTAGTCCTTCTCCAATTATAATTTCTAGATCTACAACTAATAATAAACATTTTTATAATAAAGTCATATAAAAACATTTATAAATATAATATCCAGTTATATTTGTTTTGCAAATACCTATTTATTTATTTGAATCTCTACTAAAACTAATTTTTCAACTATTTACTGCAGTTATTAAATCCTTTATCCTATTATCTTCATCACAAACATTGTTATTTACTGTATGTTATTATTACATGACAACCACATACACACTTTTTCCTAACATTCCTGTATTTTATAATGTTCTTGAGAAACATTGGCAATATACAGATATTTTTTACAAAATAATATAAAAAGTACTGATAAAACTTTGTCATCATATTGTTTACCTTTCATCTTGTAGGCCTCTACACTTAACTATTTACTCTTGAGAACACTATTAATGCATAATATCCAAATAAATATTCATTCTTTCCACATTACAATCGAATGCTAAAAATTAATATTGTTCAAGGTCCATCGTTCCTTGGTTGATCTTCATTAATTTAAGTTTTTTTTTTTTTATTTTACCTCTGTCTTATTATTATTACTATGTATTCAGAATGGGACCATATTAAAAATTATTAATTATACAACAGATGTCTAATATGACAATTAAACAATACACGTACATTAAAAAAACATTTTGTACCTAACCTCCTACTACTACACTATAACAAATGTATTAAAGAATTATTGTTATATTGTTTTTATTTTATTCTTTTAAAAAATGTATTATTTATATTAATTAATATTTTCTGTGATTTTAGATTTGTTTACTCAATTATGAGTAGTCCTTAATAGTATAAAATAAAGTAATTAATGTTTTTTTTTTTTGCATAGACAGTAAAATTTATTAAATAATTTTGATAATTATTAATTTTTAGAACTATTATTATTATGTACATAATAAAAATATTGTAATGTTAGCTTTTAATTATAAAAACATTATATATATATATATCTATATATTATATATATAGAATGTTATATTATTAGTTATTACTTATTACATAATGTTAATATTAGTTATAATTACGTCCATTATTTTTTTTTTTTTTTATAATATATGTTAAATAACTATTAAATTATATTTCTTTTTCAAAGTTGTGTCTTTTATAATTTTATTATTTTAATGCCATTTGTGAAGTATAATGTTCAAGATAAAAAATAATAAATTACTAAAGAATATAAATTTTAAATTGATCTTTTAACGTAATATTTAAAAAATAATATGAATCATGGTAATAGGTAATATGTATGATACTTAAATACTAATATACTAGTAGTATTGAATTAAATTTATATGTATATAATTAGAATAAGAAAAGCTCATTAAAAAATAAAGTTGACTATTAAAACTTGCAAGATTATCTTTACTAAAGTAATGAGTAATTTATATTACATTGTTAACAACCATATATTATATAATATTCAATACAGCTCTATTATGTAAAGTTTACTAATTAAGTTTTTGGTCTCTATAAATATAAATAAATGTCAAATAATTTCTTTTTCTAAAAAACTTAATCCTATTACTTATAATTATTGTATTTCAAATAATAATCTACCCTGTTCCTCATTAATTAATTACCTTGGTGCAGACTTTATTCTAAAGTGCAGTAGGAAATATAAAATTTGCAGTAGAAATAATGAATATGTGCATTTGAAAAATATAATAAAATATTACCTATAGTTATAGAAAATATAGAATAAATAATTCAAACTGTAACATTGTTGTACGACTTGTATCCCAATAATCGTTACAAAGTATTTTAATATAAGTATTACACACATAATGTTAATATTTTTAAATTTTAGTGAAGTTCCAAGAACAAATATTTTATAGAATATACAATAGATAAGATTTAGAATTTGTACAGATTATTGTAATATTAAGAAAATTTATGCAGTTGGAAAAAATCCTTACAATAAAGCCTGCCTTGCTTTGATGTATGGTTTGATTATAAACTATTCCACTATTCTAACAATTAAGAAAAAAAGTTCTTTCATTTGATCAAACGTAATTGCTCTGATTTCTGTAATGTTATATTACTCTAAAACTACTTTATATTTCTCTCATTTGTTTATAACTAGAATATATTTCATTAATCTGGGAAAATAATAGTATTAGATTGAGTAATGAAATTGAAGGAATCAAAAACAGAATTCTACAATTTATTTGTTACATAATGTAAACCTAGGATCCTCCACTCTAATAATGATCATATTTTAAATTATTTAAATTTACAAACTTTAGAATTAGAAGCAAGGAAATATAATTTTTACTTTTCCTTTCTTTGTAAATTAATAAATAATAATATTGAAGAATCTTTTATCCTTAACCTTATTAATTTTAAAATCAACCCACATACATTAATTAAAAATGAATTATTTTATATTACTCATTATAGTTAAAATTACCTTATTTGTTCTATTAATATTTTAATGTCTACAGGAAATAATTTAGCCAATGAAATTGAATTTATATGATTGTATCACGTGCAAATTATTTATAATCTATTTAATTAAGTTCTATTTTATTTGGGGGGGGGGAGGGTAATTCACGAGGGAAATAATTATATGTATTTCCTAAGAGTTCTCAACAAATTTAGAAGATTTCCTACAGTTTTCCAAAGTTTTGTACACCGATTCCCTGATGCAGATTACTATCTGGTTTTATAATATCAATATTGTTAATCAAATTTAGTTGTATTAACTTGTTTAATTGGACATTTATTTAAAATTTATAATAAATTAATATATAAAAAAGAACTGTCATGTTAATTTTTTTTTTTTTTTTAAATATTTTACCAAGTGAATTTAAATATATTTGTACTATTTCAAAACACAATATAAGTTAAATGTTAAAAATTAAATACAAGAACAATGTGTATTAGGATTTTCAAGTTTAAGTTGAAATGTAACTTATAATCAAGGGTATATTAAAAAGGATTCTATAAATGTGAAAAAATTAAGATAATAGTTAGAGAAAAAGTTATGTATTGAACCAAAATATTGTATTTACACATAACGAGAAGGAAATAATCAATTTTACAAAAAATATGTAGTAAATGTGCTGATTTATTATTGGATCCAATCATCAGTCTAAAAGCATAAACAACGATAATTTTCTCCATTTTAACATAATTTATGTATCATAGTTTCACATTGTCAAATCCATAATTGCATTGACGATATCATTATTGTTTTTGAGTAGTGCTTCAATAGCCTTACGTTTGGTTACTTGTGCTTGCGCACAAACTAGGTCCACATCTTTCTCCTCTACACCTTTGTAATCAATTTCTCCATCTTCTTCTTCCTCTTCTTGAATAGGTTGACTGGCCATTGGTCTAGATGCACCATCTTTATCCAATACACTCGGCATCATATCAGCGGACTTGAATTTCTCAGCAGCAGCAACTTGTGCTTGCTGACTTAAATCTTCAATCTTTGCCTCACCAAACACAATGTATGTATCAGAAGCTGGGTTCTTGAATACATCTGGGTTATTAATGACAAACAGAATATTTTTAGATTTACGAATAGTCACTCTGTTCACTCCATGGATCTACAAAACGTAATACTTGTATAGGAATCAACATTACATATATTACATCATTCACATACCTGCTTAAGGCCTAGTTTGGATATGATTTTTCTAGCTTTCTTTTCACCTCTGGATTGTCTAGCCTTGTTAGACAAGTCCTCAGCGGTAACTCCACTAGCACTTTCACTACCCTTACCAGTGGCAACATCTACTTCACTTGAATCACTGTCGCTGTCAGCACCTTCTTTTTTGGGCTCATCGAAGCTTACTTTTTTCGTTGAATCAATTTCTGTCAGTTCAGGCATGTTTTCTGAAATTTAACGTGCAGACTCGTGAAATAATACTAGACACTTTGGAATAATTTTAAATATATTTCAACTCACTCAGATTTTATATGATTGCAATTAAATTGAAAGACGGGACTTCAGAATCGGGAGGTTATGTGTGAAAAAACCGGGAAAAAACGTGCTGTCCTGGAACATCTACAATGCGAACACCAAATCTTATTAGAATTGAATTTACAATACGAAGAAAAAAATTACAAACAGTGTAACCACACGTGATAATATAAAAAATCTCTTTCAAACAAACCTGTATTGCACAGATTACCCAAGTCCTAAATGCTAATACTTATCTATTGAGGATTTGAGGCTAGACTGCTAGCACTTTAGCACTAGCAGCACACGATTTCAAAATGTATCTATATAATGTGAATGTCTTAGCTCTTAGATCATATAAATATATATGAATATAAATATGATCAAAGTCTAATGCAATGTATTTTAATTCATAAATCGTGGCCGTCCTCCGTCATAGCCCTAGTCCTCATTGATCAATGCGACAAGCCGACAATACTGTATACTTCAATTTCTTTAGGCTGAGAGGCATGACTAGACATAGCACATGGCTAAATAATATCTGATTAGACTTTAGACTATTAGAGATTAGACACTATAGTCCGTTCCAAAAGAGAAGACACGGGTTCTGCGCATATCGAATGACGGCCGATCATTTCCGATCATTGCCGACGATGTATACACCGTAATTAAAATGCGGCACACGATAGCCGTGTACACTTGCACGGTTATCAGATGACACGTTATATGTATATTCGCCAAGTGTCATAGATGTCAACAATCCCAGCGCGCCGTATAATGGTTTTTAACGATGCAGCTGGGTGTCGGAGGTCGCTGGTGAGCATACGTGCATTTATCGGAGTAGGTGGGGAATGCGCGCCGCCGAACGAAAACTGGTCACCGCTTCGTGTCTTCTCTTTTGGAACAGAGTATAGAGAAATAGAGACTAAAAACAAACAATACTTTTGTCCTGCTGACGCTGAGACTAGAGAGCCATCTGTCTCTACTTCTCTATACTCTGTTCCAAAAGAGAAGACACGAAGCGGCGACCAGTTTTCGTTCGGCGGCGCGCATTCCCCACCTACTCCGATAAATGCACGTATGCTCACCAGCGACCTCTGACATCCAGCTGCACCGTCAAAAACCATTATACGGCGCGCTTTGATTGTTGACATCTATCATACTTAGCGAATATATGTATAATCTGTCACTTGATAACCGTGCACGTGTACACGGCTATCGTGTGCCACATTTTAATTACGGTGTATACATCGTCGGCAATGATCGGCCGTCATTCGCTATGCGCAGAACCCGTGTCTTCTCTTTTGGAACAGAGTATACTCTAGGCGTGAGTGTATGACCCATAGACATAATGTATTATATATATATATATATTATGTCGATGGTAATTAATCTCTTTTCTATGGGTATGACCGAGGCAGGTCGCAGGTCATAGTCTCATAGACCAGAGCACGTCACAATGTAATTCATTGTTTATGAATCACGGGGTAGAGATAGCCATAAAGGGATTTTTATAAGCCCAATTGATTTAGCGTTATGTCCATTTTTTTTATAATAATTATACAGTTATTTATTGCAATATAATATAAAAGTTGAAGTTTCTACATTCTTCATAATGGCCCCCTAGAAGTCTAGAACACACCATTCCAGTTGTTTGCATGATAAAATGATAAATCATGGTTATTCGATTATTTCGTAGTTTCATATTTGTAAATACTATAGAATAAAATCCCAGTTCCAAAAGCCAAAGCAAGGTTAGGTTAGGTTAAACGTTATTCTTATACTTATTTAAGGTCTATGTCTCTATGATTATAAATATAACATACCTATTAATCCACTTTTAGCCAAAGTAATGTTTGATTTAGAATTTAGATGTCAATATGATAATATTATATATGGGAATTGGGAATACGTTAGAGGTTGGACAATAAACTACAATCTGTATTCTATACGAAAATGAGTAGTCGTAGTACTAAACCATAATTATTTAATTATATTATATTGTATCAACATTAATTTTAATTATAAAATAGTTAAATTTCACGGAAAATAGAAATTAAAATATAGCTATTCAACTAAAAATTATTAACGTTTTACAAAATAAATTGAATACTTTCTAGTTAATATTGATATGAATATTACAGAATGACATTCTGAATTGAATATATATTTTAATTCCATATTCCAATGCACTAATCACTCGTAAACAAGAATACCTTGTAACTTTATTCTTTTATTGATTTTCTAGAAATATAAAGCACTATTAAAATATTAACTATCAAGTAGGTACCTACCTACAAGTATTACAATGGTATATAATTTAATCACTCGCCCTTTTGTTTATGTCCGAAGCATATTTATACAAATAAAAACGACCACTGTCAATACTTAAAATAATAAAAATCATTTTTATTGGATGCACAAAGTAATTGTGGATAATAATATAATAATTATTAATAACATTGACAAGCAAAAACGATGATATACGGAAAAGAAAAGAAAATATGCATTAAAGGTGTTGTGTCAGCAGTGACTAATAATGTCATTGTGAACGTATCTAAACACCAAAAACAACCACACAGTTTTGCAGTTATAGACCGACAAACTGTTCATGTGTTGGAAACGGAAAATTCTGCGGACAAGACAGTCACACAAAGCTCTATCGACATGAAATTTGACGTTACACAAGTAAATACATAATATAATGGTTATGTGTTTTTAACTTGAATATTTAGTTGAAATCTAGAAATATTTTGCAACCATAGTAGTTACTTTTTTTTTCTTGCACGATAATAATGAGATACATAATAACATAATATACCTGTTCCCTGTTCTAAATGTTCAAACGAACGTAAATATTTTTTTAGATACACTGGTGTACGATCGGTTACATCAATTGTTTGGTTGTCACGTGTTCGGAGGGTATGTTCGTTTACGACTGCGATAAACAGTATCAGCGCATTTATACGCATAATTGTGAAGACAAGAACATGAAACATAAGTACGCCAAAGGGATAGCGTCGTTTGATTGTACATATTTGTGTGTCGGTGTGTGAAATGATTCTCGAAATGGGCTTAATGAAATATTAAATTTATTAAATACAGCAGATACAATTCGTTTGTTATCAGGTAACAGTAATGGATCGATTAGAGTATTTGGTCCGGACGAGGATGGTAAAATTATGTTTTTGGATAGAAAATTAATTCACGGAGCCCCGATCACGGACATGTCGTCGTACAAACAAAATTTGGCATCTTGTGATGAATCCGGTTGTACGGTACTCTCGAAACTAGATTGTGGAGAACTTATGATTCTAGCTAGATCCAAACTTTTTGGAGGGTCGGTATTTGTAAAAATTAAAATCATACATTACTATGTACTTTAATAGCAATAATCATACTGACACTATTTATTCACTTCACGTTACACAAAAGAGATGACATGTTAAATTAGTGCAAATATATTCCAGACACCCATGTACTACTGTAGAAATGACTAGGAGTGGATTAATAGCAGTAGGTTATGGATGTGGAACAATTCGAACGTTTGATCCATCTAATAGGCAAACAGACAACGATTCCGAAGATTACATTCCAACAACGGTACAGATATCAGCACATGCTCGTTCTATAACATCCATGTCGGCAGCTAAGGACACAGATTTATTGTTAACAGTATCTGAAGATTCTTGGATTAGGATCTGGCGAATTAATTTTACAGTAATATTGTGAAATATTTTACAATTTATTATTTTAACATCTAGATTTAATTTTTTAAGACGGTTACATTAGCGTATTGTAACATGCAAGAAGATATAATGTTCATGGGATGCAGATTTATCACTAAAAATGGATCAAAATTTTGCACAACTGCATACAATTCATCATACATATTATGTTATACATTAAACGACACATAGGACAAAACTTTATTTATATAAAAAACAGTATAATGTAGTAAAAATATCCTATTCAATAAGACACAGTTTTTCATTATTGTAAAAAGTGGTTTCTTTATTATATATATAAAAAAAAAAAGAATTTAAACATAATTGTAGTTGAGTCAACGTATGATTGCATTTTTACAGGGAAAAATTAGATAGGACCTTTAATACAAAATTTAAACACCTAACCATTACATATAGAACAAGGTCAGACTAAATGAAAAAAAAAACAAATTTAAAATAATTCCTTAAATTTAATATCAACACCAGAGGATGTTGTCTCTTGCTTCAATTGAAATTATTTAAGTCTGAAAAAAATAAAAATTTTTAACAATTAATACACATAGGCAAAATATGAACATACAAGATTGAAGACAATTTCCCAACAAAGTGAAGATTTATATAATAGTAAAATTTCCATTAATCCAAGTACTTTTGAGAACAGTTAAATTATTTATTTCATAATTAACAAATTTCTCTACAATACAAAATCTCTTGCAACTTATAGATTCATAGTACAATGTTGCTATTAAATTAAAATTATGAATATTTTCTATAATATAAATCAAAAATTTAAAAATGAATATTTTGAGAAAATATTAACATAATATAATATGGTCAGGGTACAGACAAACCAGGTTAGATATATTTAAATTTAGAATTGATAGCCATGGATTGTTTGGGATGTTCATACCTCACAATAGTATTTATGTCAAAAAAATCAAAAGAATTAATGGATGCGTTAGAAAACTTGTCATTATAGTTTGGTGGAGTAAACTCACAAACAACTCTACTCTTATTAATAATAATTAATGTGCCAAAATAAATTAACATGATAAACCGAATGACACGAGGTTAATAATTAAAATGAAGACGGAATTTATTTACCATAATTATTGAACTATCAATTAATATAATCATACAACTCATCAGAAATATAAATAATGTTTTCATTTTGGACTTTGGTATTCCACCATTAGTTACATTTTAAATATTGAAAAAAAAAAAAAAATAGATTGCCTGTGAATTGTGATATAGTTTACTTATTCTTTTAAAATACCTATAGTTAACCGAGATGAATTTTCGAACGCACCTCATATGAATATTCTTATTATTTCTGGAAATTTTTTATTGAAGCATACTGATATAATATATGATACGTATTTCCAAAATATCAGGAAAATCTCAAAACTAATTTTTTTTTATAGGCGTTCAAAGTTGAAATTTCAGTAAAATCCTTATTTTAAGTATTCATGTGATTTTTCTTATATTTTACAAAAACGTTAATTAAAATTGAGAAGAATTCTTATTGAAGCTTAAATTCATTTTCCTTAACACAGTTCCAATTAATTGTGAATTATTAGAATAAGGATTTTTTTTTATAGCTGTTTAAAATATATATAAAAAAAAGCCGATACTCCTGCCACAGGGGGGATACAAGTGTGCAAATCATAGCGTTTAATTTTAATTAGAATATGAATTCAATGATAAACCACCACATTCATAACAAGTATTTTAAGCGAAGTTCTGTCAGATATGGGCATTTAGGTGATAAGGGATTTTATGAGCATTTATATTGAACTTAGAGACTTGAAAATTTTATAGGGTGTTAATTTATGTACTATGTACCCATGTGATGAAATTTCGTGTTTTAAATATTTAACAAAAAAATGTTAACATTTTAATTAATACCTACAATACTGACTGAACTTCACTTAGAATCATTTTTTCGAACGCGATGGTCCATCACTGCATTTAAATTCTAATTAAAATTAAACACTATGATTTGCACAACTGTATCCCTGCGGCAGGAGTATCAGCTCTTTTTTCTTATTTTTGCAATATTTCCAATTAATTTATGAATAATTAATTAAAGACTATACAATGAACTATATTTTTACCATTTTGTGAAAACATGGATATTTCAGCAAATAGCAACATTTTAATAAATGTATGAAAGCTTCAATCAATTAATTAGTAACTATACTATTAAGAGATAAAATCATAGGGTATTTCTGAGTAGGTAAGTAACTATTGCTTGTAGTTAACACTCATTAACTTTAAAATAACAATTGATTTGTTAAGCAATAACGACTTAGAAGGTATTAAAGAATTACTAAAATTTTGTTATAATAGAAGGACCTAAACAATATTGATTTTTGATGATATGAAACTCAGAAACTGATTATCCACATTTGTGACAATTACTAAATGAATACTTAATTATGTATAAAACTAAATCATAATTACATCATTATCTATTTTAGGTTTCTTTGCTGTTTTGCCACCTTTTGAATTTGAATTTGCCGCTATTTTACGTTTTTTTTCATCTACCTGGATAAACGTAAAATTGATATTAGATTTTTTGAATAAGAATAGTCAATATTTTAATAAAAATGGAACTCACACTGTTTTTCTCTTCTTCAATGACATCTTCTTCCTCCTCTTCAAATTCTTCATCAATTTCTTCATCATCTTCTTCGTCGGCAATTCCTTCGCCAGCTGTTCAGGTAAAAAATATGAATTTTAATATTAAAAGAATAACAAATTAATATTTTTAACCTTGATTTAGCTCAGAATAATAAAATTTCATCAAACAATTAATCAGACGCAAATTACCCAAAACAAATTCATCATTGCTAAATGAACTATTAAAATACCAATGAATCGTTAACTGATTAAAATATATACTTTTAATAATAATACGTACTTCCGACAGAATGATTGCCCAATAAATGAATTGGACCATTTCCTTTTACGAGTTTAAATGTAACTGGTGGATCAGGGAATAATAGATCAAGGACACACTGACTATGACCAACACCTCCTTTTAAGACAACAACTGGAAATTTTATGTCAGATTTGTAACCCATTGCTTCTACTTCAATTACATTTACTTCATTATCGGGTACTTCTGGTCCTAAAACAGCCTAATAAAATAATCTTTCATTATTTTTGCATTTATCTTTCAGTATAATTTAAAATTAAAATTATAAGGAAATTACTTGTTTAACAAGCAAAGTGTGTTCACCCCTAAATAAGTGAGAACTTTCATTTGTATCAGGTTTTACATCTGGATCCCAAATTTCGGTAGTTTTTGATTTATCCAAAGTCACTCCTATAAAATATATAATTTCTTAAGCAAATACCTTTTATGAATAAATTCATTGCAAAATAAGAACCTATAAAACATCTAAAAATAATAGTACAAACGATGACTAAGAAATTTTGATTGGTATCTCGTTTTACATTGTGTTTTTCGTTTAATTTCAAATATTATTTGCGCATATTAATTATAGCCAATCGGAAAGAGACATACATCGTGTATACAATATGTGCGCATGTTGCCAATTACGCGGAACTACAAGAATCGGCAACACCACTCTTAACACTCTTATTTAGTTAAAATAATGAAAATGATTTTAATGGTCGATTGTAATATGTATTTAAATAAAATATCAAAGAATGTGACAATATAATATTGAAAATATAGAAGAGTGAAATAATATAAGATTGAACATGTGACTTTTGAGCTCCCTTTAACGGAAAATCAAATGAGGCCAAAAAGGGAGAATTGTGTATTGAATAAGGCGATGAATTAAAAAAAATTTAGATGACAATAAGTAAATAGTTAAAAATAATAACAAATTAACTAATTGGCAGACATTGGAAAATTGTCCAACGTTGTTTATTATATGGAACATGTGCATGCAATTTACAGGTAATATAAAATTATATTATATACGTGGAAATCATACTTACCCCAAAAATAATCTTCAGTCATTTTTATATTTTGACTATCTGTCAAAAAAATTATTTAATGAATGTTTTATTTTGTGTTTGGAACAAAAATGTAGTTCAATAAAGAAAAAAACGCGTATAAATCAACAGCCAACAAGAATACTGTAATAGTAATGGCCGACAGAAACAGTTAGTAGTTACGACCGTCGTTGTTGCCGGTAAACAAAATCCGTTGTTTGTATGGACCGCCCGGCCGATTGTGGTGCGACCTACAGACGCTATGTCGTGTCAGTGGAGCCATTTAATATTTAAATGGAGCATTCAATATTTCAATAATATATTCTTTCATAAAGTCATCACTGAATTCGTTTACATCTTATCAGTTAACCGTTCTTTTCTCATTGGGCAACGTAATAATTCCTACATTATCTGTTTACATTCGATCTTAGAGTAATTTCTGTAACGTGAAACACAAAAATTAAATAATACAAAATGCCAAATAACCAAATGCCATTAATTCCCATTGTAATATTTGAGAACATGAACATTTTTAAAATTATTTTTGTTTGTACCTGCCTAATGAAATTCGATGACGTAAGTTTAAATGTGTTTTAATATTTACACAAGAAATTTGAAAAACATATTAATTATTCACTATTCAGTATTCACCACGTCATCTTTTGCTATAATGTATTAAATGCAAATGTTTTATATATTTGTCGTTAATTTCCAACATTAGTCGCGGTATCTATAATTATTCAACATGTTTCAAATGCCATATATCAAGTTATTTTTGATCATTTTGATAGCTGCGTCACTAGGCTTGTTTTGGTATCTGGATACAAAGTATTACTACTGGAGTCAAAGTTTTCCTGAACCTGAAGTTGAAAATGTATCAGATGTAACAAAAAATGATACTTCTAAATTAAAAGAATTTGTGCCTACACATGAATGGCAAATAATCGAAAATGGTATGAAATTATATATGGAAATAAAACATAGGTAGTTTAACTTAAATATTATTGTTAAGATTTTTTTTTAATAATTAATATTAGTTTTATAAATTAAAATCTATTGGTTCTACAATGATGTGTGTCTTTTGTTTTTCTATTTTTATGTTTTAATGTGTATAAAGACACTTTTTCAACCCAAAATAACGCTCCAATTTTTAAGAATAGCATATGCTACCAATTGGAAAGTGAATGTAGTTGTACTTTATTAAGGTCATTTATTAAATTTTTCAAAATTTACCAATAGGAAAAACAGTAAAAAAAAAAAAATTATGAAAAAGCAAGGAAAGTGATGGTGTAAAGAGGATAGTGTTGAATTTTGATTAACATTTGAATGCAACGATTGATCATTACATTTGTGAAAACAATTTTGAGGGAAGTTCATCAGATAATATTTGTACAAATTAAAATTTTTATATTTATCAGTCTCTACGTTCAATATAAATAATTTATCATAAAACCTCTAAATGAGTCACCTAAATACCCAAATCTGATAGTACTTTGAAATAATTTATCATTGCATTCAGAATGTTAATCAAAATTCAACACTATCCTCTTCACACCTGTATACCTCCACACCAGTATCCCTTCCATTCTTTTTAATACTTTTAACAGGTTCATAAAAAAAAAAAAAAAAAAAGAAATGTAATATTCACAATTAATTGGAACTGAGTTAGTAAAATTTGAGTTTTTTCAAATTTGTTTGTCTATTTTATTTAACATTATTGTAAAATATTATTATAATAATATATAATAATATAATATATATATATATATTATGTAATAATTATATTATTATAAAATATTATTAATATTATTGTAATATATTATATGTAATATATTGTTGTAATATTACATTATTGTAATATTATTTAAATTTAATAAGAAGAATCCATATATATATATACCTATACTTAAAATATTAATTTTCCTCAAATTTCAACTTTTAAAAAACACATACAAAAAAAATTTAAGATTTGAGATTTTTCTAATATTTTGGAACTACGTTCTGATGTATATTGTATACGTATATTATTATGCTTCAATAAAATTTTTCAAATTTTTTTGTCTTTTTTAATAATTTTTATTGTAATAATATTGAGGAATAATAAGAATACTCGTATGGATTCTATGATTTTTGATTATACTATAAATATCAACATTAAACAGTTATAAAATAAATATAGGTTTTTCTTATAATATTAAAGTAATATATAGGTACCTATATGACTATATATATATGAAAAATTTTGGAAGGTCTGAAAATTTTACTGAAGTATAAGTACCTACTCACATATGATATAATATATAACATGATATAATATAAGAAAAATCCCAAGTCTCAATTTCTTTTTATAGCTGTTTAAAAATGATATTTTTAGTTAAATAAAAAATCATTGCTTTCAAATTCTAATTAAAATTAAACACTATGATTTGCATACCTATATCCCTGCGGCAGGAGTATCCCTTCCCTTGCTTTTATTTAACCTTTTTTTGATGTCATTTAATTTTTTATTTGAGATGGTGATACAATATGTTCTTATAAAGAAGTTTATCCCATACTAAAATTAAAATATATTATGTTATCAGTATCTGACAATATTTTATTTAAATGTAGTTTTACGTTCAGAATTTATAAATTTATTATATTAAGGAATTCTTAGTGTTTTATAATTTTAGATAAGTTTGTTTTAAATTAATTGTAAGTCTATAGTTTAAGTATTGACTTGTGAATAATATATTTAAATAAATCAGTGGCAGATCTAGGATTTTTTCATTGGGAGGGGGATATACAAATATTTTGGGTAGTAAAAAAAATCTTCATTTTTTCTACTTAGGGTCAATTTTGAGAAATTTGAGAAATGACCTAAATAATGTACCAACTATGTACATCCACTTTCCAACCGGAAACATATGCTATACGTGAAAATCGGAGTATTATTTCGAGTAGTAAAAGTGTTTTCAGAATTAAAAAAAAAGAAAAAGATGAGCTGATACTCCTGCCGCACAGGATACAGGTGTGCGAACCATAGCGTTTAATTTTATTTATAATTTGAATGCAATGATAAACCATTGCATTCGAAAAAACGATTCTGAGCGAAGTTCAGTCAGATTATAATTTTCGTTTGAACTAAAAATATCAACTTAAAACAGCTATAAAAAAAAAATTTAGATTAGAGATTTTTCTAATATTTTAGTATGATGTTAATTAATGTGTAAGTATACTTCAATAAAATTTTCAGACCTTAATACCAAAAATTGACAATTTTATCAAACATTATATACGTAAAAACGAGAATTTTACGAAATATTCAATGTTCAATATTTTGTAGAAAAATTTAAAAAAACGGTTCCAAAATTTTACCACATATATATAATAGCTATGTGAACCTTCAAAAAAAATTTCAGGTCTCTATCTAAAAAATTGCCTGAGTTATCGTGAAATGTAGAAATTGAATTCGTCAAAATTTCATTTTTCGTGAAAAATGCCGTTTTTTCGTCATTTTTTCGAAGTTTTTTCTACCGCTTATAGTAAATTTTGAGAAATTCGAAAAATGACCTAAATAAAGTACCATCTACATCCACTTTTACATCTGAAACTCGCTATTCGTGAAAATCGAAGCGTTATTTCGGGTAGTAAAAGTGTTTTCAGAATATTTATTTATATGTATGGATTCTAAGATTTTCGTTTTCCTAAAAATATCAAATTAAAACGGCTATAAAAAAAAATTTTGACAATTGATTTTTATAATATTTTAGTATGATATTAAGTAATATGTAAGTATACTTGAGTAAAATTTTCAGACCAAAATACCCAAAATTGCCAATTTTATCAAACATTATATACGTAAAAACGTGAATTTTACGAAATATTCAAAGTCTAATATTTTGTAGAAAAATTAACATAACGGTTCCAAAATTTTACCACATATGTATAATAGCTATGTGAACACCCAAAAAAATTTTCAGGTCGCTATCTTAAAAATTGCCTGAGTTATCGTGAAATATAGAAATTGAATTTGTCAAAATTTCATTTTTCGTGAAAAATGCCGCTTTTTCGTCATTTTTTCCAAGTTTTTTCTACCGCTTAGGGTCAATTTTGAGAAATTCAAAAAATGACCTAAATAAAGTACCAACTAGATCCACTTTGCTACCGGAAACATACCCTATTCGTGATAATCGGAGCATTATTTCGGGTAGTAAAAATGTCTTCAGAATAAAAAAAAAAAAAAAAAAAAAAAAAAAAAACAAAAAAAAATCACACATCATTGTAAAACCAATACATTCTTCGCTTCGCTCAGAATCTAAAAGAAAAAAGATACATTATTGTAAAACAAATTCGCTTCGCTTAGAATCTAAAAATATTTGATTATTTTGTCATGGTTCATATTACAAAAATATAATCACAATTCATAAGCATTTTATGTGAATTATAAAAAAAATCCTTTATTTTAACCTCTGGCTAGGTTAAGTCTATGGATCGACCCCCATATCACTCCCTCGTAAATCCACCACTGAAATAAATAATTGTAAGTCATTTTTTCAAGTTTTGTTTAAAATAAGTTTTTATTTATTGTTAGATCAACCTATTCCTCCTGGATTACACGTACAAGTAAATATTCAAACTGGTGTAAAGAAAGCTAAATTGTTAGATTCAGTAGAGGATAAAACAAATAATTTGGCCCTAGTACATTATGATAAACCTGAATATATTGTAAGTAAACTTATGCTATATTTTTAAATTACCTAATTATAAATTATATAATTATTTCTTAATATGCTTATAGGAAGATTCAAAAAATGTACCAGATAATGTACACAAGTTCAAATCAATTGGACAATTACAGGACGATCTCAAAAAATTAAATCTTACTATAGAAAGTGATATGGAAGTAATGAATAAACTTTCCATAAAATTCAATGAGCAATTTAAAAATTTTGAAGAAAGTAGTAATAACATTAAGAATATTTTGACTGATCTTGAATATCTTATACATCAAGTTGATACGGCAGAAGTTTTTGTTAAAAATAATGGGTAGGCATAATAAAATCCTTTAAATTATAATTTGCATTTCATTTTTAAAAAATATGTCTCCTACACTCTGTCTAGCAAAAGAACGGGCCAGATATGCACGTGTAGAATGATGATCTAGTGGTCGCCAAGGCCTAATTTCCCTATCTCCGCATTTCAATCATTCCAAATATAGCCGACTTATTAATCAGTAATGTTCGGATAATTACAACCTGTCAGTTATTTCTGCCCATAAGGTGATACATATATGGTGTTTTGGTAGGTCTTAGTAGGAGTACTATGATTGGGTGTGCACAAAAACGGACCAATTTTGGTTGGTGTATTACCCGTTCTTTCGCTAGACAAAGGATTGAGGTCAAAATGGTTTCTAGGATTTAAACCTAAAATGACCACATTAGAATATTTAAATATCAAACATAGTTTATTCAATGCATTTTATTAAGAATTGTAATTTCTTTATATATTTTAAATAAGTGGCTATAAATTTTATATCTTGGTATTGGCTTACCTGAAGGTGTCCCAATGGACCATTCCATTGTCTTTACATAAATTTAATAAAATTATTTACTATCATTATGTTTTCTATAACTCTAAAGTATTAGTAATTATTTTTATTTTACAAGGAAAATTAAATTATTAAAAAAAAAATAAAATTTTTTGGACACAATACGATATATATTTTTAACATCTAACAAAGACTACTTTGTGTTAGCATTTATCTGTCAGTAAATTATTGTTTATTTTAATTAAGTAATTATTTTTTTTTATATTTACAGAATAAATACCATTATAATCCCTTGTATTAACAGTAATTCAAGCTCTATAAAAGAAAAAGGAGCACTACTTCTCGGTTCAGCTGCTTCTAATAATCAAAAAGTTCAAATCGCTGCATTAAAAGCTGATGTTATACCACTTTTATTGGAACATATTGATCATGAATATGAGTTTTTAGTTAGTATATGATATATATATACATAATGTAGGTACAGGGTGTCACATTAATTTATGTTGCATGGTTGTATGAAGGGAAAATAACATATTTTGATAATTTGAACTTTTATGTAGTCTACTGAAGTTTTATTTTGGCACAATAAAAAAAAATCCAGTTTACCTATTCAAGTATGTACAATACAACTTTTGAAAATTAATTGATAATCTCTTTTTTTACAAATTAATTTTTATTGCATTGTTTAGAACTTTTTATAATAAACTTAACAATCTACATCCAAAATTCATCAAGTTATTAGCATTTAGAATTTAAAATAATGTGATTAAAATATCATTTATTTTAGTAAATATTGGATATGGAATTAAAAGACCATATTAAAAAATATGAGAAAAAATAATTGTAAAATAAATGAGTTTTGTTGTTTAACTCTCAAAAGTTGTATTATAGTGCATGAATTGGACAGATAGTAATTTTTTTATATTACTAAATAATTAAATTGATTAAATTAAAGTTTCCATGCTTAAAAATTGTTTAAATATTTTATTTACTCCTTGTACAACCCTTTAACATAGTTATTAGGATATCCTGTATATATATAAAGGAAATAGTTTTATATGCATAATAATAAATTATGTATTTTAATAACTTAAAAATTTTACGTAGGTTCAAAAAAATTGTCTGTTTGCATTATCATCTATTTGCAGAAAATTTCCAATGGCACAAAAAAAAGTTATTGATCATAATGGCATTCAAACTTTTATGTCTATATTTAAAAGACCTAAATCTGATTCAAATAGAATACTTAAGGTTAGAGTTAAATAATTTAAATAAAAGTGAATTGGTAAATACATTTAAATATTAACTTCTGGAATTTAAAAAATCTGTATATTTTTTTTGTGTTAGTTAAAAATCTCTCAACTTTTAGAAGACCTAGTTATAGAAATTGAAGATGCTAAACTAACAATGATAGAAGAACATAATAAACAGTTGAGTTCAGAAGCCAAGGAAAGAGTACGCCAATATAACGAATTGGATTTGAAAGATAAATTGGTTGAAAATGAATGGTATTTACTAAAATATACTAATATTAAAAAATAATTTTCTTATGTTCATGATAAATTAATTTGTATAATTAGGTGTGAAATTTTGGGTAATGAATTTATTACATTGCCTCTTGAAGAAACACTCTTATCAAAGGAAGAATATTATGAAATGATTGAAGCTTCTGGAAAATCTTTATTAGCAATGAATAAATTATGCCAAGTTAAATTAGAAGGAAATAAACAGTTATTTGATTCATTGTATAAATTAGAAAGTCATTACAAACATTTATCTATACAAGATGATTTCTTTAACCCATTATATAAATTACTTAATGAGTTAACTAACATGTATGATCCTGTACTAGAATAGAAATAATTATATATACATTAAAATTAATGTACACCTACCTGTATGTCAATTATTATTTGTTAGATTTTTAATAATTTTATTTAGTGATAAGATATTTATTTAGTTTGTAATTGAATTGAATATATAGATGTATTTCAAAAATAAATAAATGGAAGATTTAAAATTTTATACTATACACTTAATTTATAGTTTAATGAATTGTAAACAGAAGTGGGTGGTACATCGTACATATTTAATTTTAATAATATGTAGATTAAGATTTTCATTTTCATTAAATTAAATACAATAAATTATTTTAAAGAATCCATTAGTGAATTAATAAAATAATATACTTCATTAAAATGTACACACCTTAATGCCAAAAATTGTCAAATTTATCAAACATATACATAAAAACGAGAATTTTATGAAATATTCAAAGTCCTATATATTGTAGGAAAATTAACGTAAGGCCTCTTGTTCACGACCGTTTTTTTACCGGATACCGGTCCAGTGTGAAACGTGTGGCCTTGTTAATGACACGTTAAAATAACGGATAAACTTCAGTTGCTTGTAATATTATTTTGTACATTTTCTGTGATTAAATTTAATTAAATAAATTTTTTTCTTTATCAGATAATGTATCGAAATTACCATATGTACCTAATTATGCAGATTTCCTACCATGCCGTAAAATTAAGCTGCTTATTTTTGTAACTTTCGGAAGTCTTATCCCAAAGCTGAGGTCTATTTTCAACCAAGGAAATCAACATTTCCATATCAATAAGATGTTCCATTTTTTTTATTTTCTTGTCAACGTTCAAATGAATAAAATATTATAAATTTGGAAAACGTTCGGTAGTCCGGTGTCGTTAACAAACTCTTACTAACTTGCGTGGTTCACTGCAACGGACCGACGTCCTGCACACCGAGGGGGCAACGGGTGTCAGTCCGGTACTTTTCATCAAACGGATACATGTCCGTTGCGTGAACAAGAATGCATATTAAACTACACAACACTGCGCAACGGACAACGCTCCGTTGTAGAAAACTGACCGTTTTCCGTCGCCGTGAACAAGAGGCCTAAGGGTTCCAAAATTTTACCACATATAATTTATTATCTATTTGAACACCAAATAAAATTTTCATTCCCCTAACTTAATAATTGCGCGAGTTATCGTTAAAAAAAAAAAATTGAAATCGAATTCTTCAAAATTTCAATTTTCGTGCGCTATCATATTACATTTACAATATAATACGAGTATATTCAATATTTGGGTTCAAAATACTTTTAAAATATTTTCTTTTCCCAACGATTGCGTGTGAGGACTGAGGAGTGACGGTACGATTTAAAAGTTACTCCATTAAGAAAAATAAAGTATTTTATTTGAATTTATCATTATAAAATTATAATTTATGATATTATCGTAATATCGCTTCGCTCAAATATCAAAACCTAAAATGTAATTTATTGTATATTCTTTATAGTTTATTCTATACAAGTATACATAAAAGAATTGAAAGATTTAAAGCAAATAAAAATTCAAATTTTATTTAATTGAATGAATAGTAGATAGTTAATTTATCACTGATAAAGTGATAACGTCATGGAACTGTCACATTGTTATACAATTTATTTTATGGTATTTTTGTTATGGAACATGACTACACTGGATTTCAAGTCTTCACGCGTTTTGTATAGCTGCAGATATATATATATATATATCTGTGGTATAGCTGGTATATACAACGGCAACTCTATTATATTACTCTACGCGTATAAAGTCAAAAATTATTATGCATTAAATAAATGATAAAATAATTTTTGAGTTTTCTTCATGTGTTTATTTTTTGCTTTTATTTCTTTGGGCTTATGCTTATATTATTAGTTATTTTCCGTGATTTGGTTGTCACTGTTGTTAATCGTATTTTTAATTTCTGCACTGTCCGCTCGAAGCGCGATTTATCGTTTGGATACTTTACTTGTGATTTTTTATGATTTTCATACTTAATAATACTTATTAATTTATTATATAGTTATTATCTATTTTCTATTAACCATGCATTTTTATATTTATTATTATATTATTTATATTTAACAATTGAGCAATAGCATTAATATTTAATATTGGTTAATTGGTTTACAATATTGTAAAAATGTAAAGTATAAAATAGAATATGAAACACACGTTCATTTTTCTTAGATTACGAAAAATAAAACAAAATTAATGATTGTTATCTAATATCTAGATTTTGTACGAAGTTACCTCTACACCATGCTAATATCAATATATCATTAATAACATTTTATTCTCAGGAGCGCGCCCGCGCGCGCGTACTAAACTACAAACGTTCGTACTCGTACGTCGTGCACTCTTTAATGTGTACTATAATGAAATGTAACTCCATTCCGTGGTTTACACACATTATATTATATTATTATAATCGTACACAATTTTGCAATATGCAACTATAATAATTATAATCACGTAGTGTGCGGACACGGGCAATCACAAACGACACATTGCGTACGACTACTGAAGCACTGACCAGTGTGCCAGTATCGTAATCATTTTCTTTTTATTATTGCCTGTCGGCGGAACGAAATACCAACGCGCGCGCCAGAGATAATAATATACAACGAATTGATTTCGCGTGACATGAGCGACGGCGTCGCATTTGCCTGATTCCCGTCCGTCATCAATGACGCGTTTATTCATCGTCGAAATCGTAGTCGCAGTGTCGCACGTCCGTCGTGAATTGTGATGTGTTCGTTATCGTTTGTTGAACGTTATAACTTTTATAAACTATAGTCGGACGCATATCGACAACAATTAATAAGAGTATATCCATTATTATTATTATTGATTTTGGTAAAGTTTATCGCCGGACCCACATTTTGTGTTGTCGGTTCGGTAAAATATAATCGTTACGTAAAACACTATGACACTGGACTATGGTACGGCCAGCCGAGCAGCGGAACTTGTTGAAGTTTTAACCAGTTCCGGCGAAAATCATATTGACCAGATTAAACTCAACGAAATCGAAAACATTTGCAAGTAAGTGTCAAAAATCATAACACACACGCTCAAAATATTATAATATTACTTGTGTTTTATATCTACTACTATTTTATTATCACATCTTACTCTGTTTAACTCGTACGAGTTGCATCGTAGCTAAAACTGAAGAATATTTTAAATTTTAATTTAATTTAAATATCTGTTTATATTAAGATTTTTGCCATTATGCTACACCGTCTAATCAGTTATGAGCGTCACCCTGTTTAGCAGCTATGTTAAAAAAATTATAATATGCAATAACTGATATTAAATATAAAAATACATAAATAAACATGGAGAAGAACAATGGCGAATCAGATTCAGCAGCGCGTGGTAATCTTAGACAACCGACCAGAGTGTTTAAGAAGAGTTCACCAAATGGTAAAATTACTGTTTATTTGGGCAAGAGGGATTTCGTTGATCATATCACCAATGTCGATCCAATTGATGGAGTAGTATTAGTTGATCCTGATTATGTTAAAGGAAGAAAAGTATTTGGACATGTATTGGCTGCTTTTCGTTATGGCCGTGAAGACTTAGATGTACTAGGCTTGACTTTTCGAAAAGATCTTTACATTGCTTCTGAACAAATATATCCTGTTGGTAATATCCGTACCCCAACTAGGCTGCAGGAACGCTTAATTAAAAAGCTAGGCCCAAATGCCATACCATTTTATTTTGAGCTGCCACCTCATTGTCCTGCTTCTGTAACACTGCAACCTGCTGCAGGTGATACAGGTAAGCCATGTGGAGTAGACTATGAATTTAAAGCATTTGTTGGTGATACAGCTGAAGATAAAGCCCATAAAAGAAATTCAATAAGGTTGGCTATTAGAAAAATCATGTATGCTCCTAAAAAAGAAGAAGTACAACCATCAGTTGAAGTATATAAAGAGTTTGTGATGAGCCCTAACAAGTTATACTTAGAAGCTTCTTTAGATAAAGAACTTTATTATCATGGTGAGAGCATATCTGTAAATGTACATATAGCCAATAATTCCAATCGAACGGTAAAAAAAGTAAAAGTGTTTGTAAGACAATTTGCTGATATATGTTTATTTTCTACTGCCCAATATAAGTGTACTGTTTCTGAACTAGAAAGTGAAGATGGATGTCCTGTTGGTCCTGGATTTACTTTATCTAAAGTATATACAGTAAAACCAACATTGCATAATAACAAAGATAAACGTGGTTTAGCTTTGGATGGACAATTAAAACATGAAGACACAAATCTTGCTTCTTCAACAATAGTAAGCAATCCATCACAAAAAGAAAACCTAGGAATTATCGTTCAATATAAAGTGAAGGTGAAACTTTGCTTGGGGGCTTTAGGAGGAGAACTCACGGCAGAACTTCCATTTATTTTGATGCATCCCAAGCCTGAAGAAGAAACACTTTCAACGACTAATAATGTTACCAATTCTAGCACAGTGGTTGATGATAATGGTGTACGTGTAGATAATTTGATTGAATTAGATGAAGATGGCCCTGCACCATCTCAAGATGAAGACATCATTTTTGAAGATTTTGCTCGGTTACGATTAAAGGCTGGTAATGATTAGTTGATGAATATAAACCTAGATGAATTGTTAAATCTATTCATTACTCTACTAAGTGTTTAGGTTATTAATACATAAATACATTGGAAATTTCTGCTAAATTTAATTGCAGTAAATCCATTCAAACGTTTTTGATTTAAATGGAAATCGTGGAAATTCTAAAAATTGATAGAAATCAATTTCACCAATAATTGTTGAAGGGAATGCAATTATTATGAAATATTAACCAATTTTAACATTTGGCAGAAATAGTATTCTAATGTTTGTTAAAATCAATCTAATTATTTAAGCCCAATTCCTAGGGCTTAATGATTAAGTTAAGTTTATTGATAAATTAAATTGTTAATATCTCAAATTTATTGCAATTCAAATAGTAGATTTTTAAGTTCAAAATCTTTGTTAGTTTTGTAGTGACATACAATTATTACAATGCCCACTATCATTATAACATTTTTTAATTTTTCAATATAACAACAAATACAAACGTAGTTAGTATTAAAACGTTTAATTTAACTGTGAACTTAGCTTTAAAAATGTATTGTTTTTATTTGTCTAAATTGTATTGATTACCATATAAAAAAAGTCTGTTTGATAACACTATTAGGTATATTATTTATACATTTAATATAAGTGTTAATTAAACATCTGGTTAATGTTTGGATATTTTTTACTAGTAGGTATTATTTTTATATTTTGTATTAAATATTTTAGTGCACATTTGAAATTTATTATGTATAAACTATGAATATTATTAACATTCCTCCTATTATTATTTTATTTAACAAATTATTATCTAATTTGTTTCAAGTGTATTTTTGTACAATGCATTAGCTTACATTATTAATAGACAAAAATGTCGATCAACAAACTTTATATTTCATTTAATAATTTATGAACAAAATTAACTATTGCCAATATACATTGTATACATAATTAAATTTATTAAACATTTTTATTTGTGCCAAAAATTAATACAATTTTATGATTTATTTCTGTGAATTATTATTAAATATTGTATTCTTTAGTTATTTATTGGCCAGTAAATATTTGTAATTTAATTATAAACTATTCATTTATGAATTAAAGACATTAACCTAATCTACATTTATTTAAGATTATTTAGATTATCAAACATAAGCATTTTTATATTTTTTCAATTATGTTTTGACAATCGAATTAGTTATAAAATTTACATGTTAAGTTAAGTATATTATGTAATTATATATTAAGAATATTTAGGCAATTACCTATCTGTGTGCTTTGTGATTTATGTATTGGAATTTATTTGTAATTTTAAGCTAAACCAAATTATTTAGTAGTATTATTTATAACCAGTTTTATTTTATGTTTATATGATCTTAATTTTTATTGATAGGGATTTTAGTTTTGCGTTAATAAATAAAAATAAATTATCAGCTTATGTACCTACCACAAATATTAAATTAAAACAGTATTTATACTCCTATATATATTCTATTCTATGCAATTTCATTAAGTTAAAAATATACAATTATATATTCAAATTGGTTTTCATATAATTTTGTTGAAAAAGTATTATTTTAGATTCAATATTTTTTTTTGTTATTTCATGTCGATTGTAAATAAAATTAAAGTTCAGTTTTATAGGTTTATATTAAATTTGTTTTGTGACAGTCTAGTCCTTTAAAATGGTAATTAATATTACCTTTATAAACAAATCTAGATTTATCTATACTTTTTTATATGGTAATAAGTTCAACATTGCACATTGAATTATATTGCATCTAGATAATATACCTCGTAATATACCTATGGATGTATTATAACCAATACCCTAGTTGTTATTTTATTTAATAAGCATATTATTGTTTTTTAGTGGAATTGTATTACCAAGTACTGTAAAAAAAATCTGAATATAATACATATTATATAATTTAATTACATGTTTAATATATGGGTTATATTTCTAATTTTAAGAATGATTTATAATTAATTTTTGAATAATTAGGTACCTTGGAGTTATACATAATACTTATTTTAATGTTTTTCCACTTAAACCTAAACTTACGGTAATAGCATTTTATAATATAATTTTTATAAATTCAATAGGTAAGTGCATAATATGTTATTGAGAAAAATTTCTGCAATACAGGGTGAAGCATAAAAAAATATATAATATTTCTATATTATATAATATATATATTTTTTTTTTTTGACGGTGGGACTTTATCCAAATTATTCATTAAAAAATAGTTCATTTGTATTATTCTTTATAAGAAATTAAAAATAATAATTTATTTAATAGGTAATTTATAAAGGAAATTAATGTTCTTATGTGTATGTATACAAATTTATTTTATTTGAAACTTAAGTTATTGAAATAACATTATTTTAAGATATTTGCTCTTGCGCACATGCTTAATCAAATTTCAAATACATATCAAAAAAAAAAAAAAAATAATAATAATAATAATAAATAAATAAAATAAAAGCAATATCTTTTGATTGTTATTTTGTTGGGTACCTAAAATAAAATATGTAATTCCTTCTTCATTTTTTATGTTTAGTAATATATTGATGTATGAAAATATTTGTAATTGAATATATTATAACCCATTCTATTTAATAAAACTAATTTAAATAATGCTGTAAACTTAAAAAATATAAAGATTATTAGATAATTATTACATTTGGCCGACATTAAATTAATGTTAATAAATTAATTTATAATATAAATAATTATAATTACCTACCAAATTTATATATTGTAAAATTATTTATTTGCTTACATAATTGATGTTTTTAGCTTTAAAGAATTGCTTGATTAGGATACAAAATAGTCATTATAATAGGTATTGCTTCATAATAATTTATACAGTTACATACATCTTTTTTACTTATAAAATAGAATTATAATGATTAAAATAGATTTTTATCAAATGTATGTGATCGATATTATTTAACTTTGGTTAATAAATATATAAATTATAAATAAAATTGCATTGATATATACCTATTTTTTTGTTTGATTTTTTAGTATATCCATTTATAATAACATTCATAATAATAAGTACAGACTATAGAGTGATCAAAATTTTATGTTACAAACATGGTAGGAATAACAAGCTTCATATTTGTTACATATATAACATACATACTATCTTAATTGTCTACTCTCTATATCATAACATTATTGTAATTGTATAGATAATAAGGATATAGTGCTTTCTAAATGTACTTATTTGAAGTTGTACAAAAAAAGAAAACCAAATATATATAGTAAATAATAAGTTAAGAGTTAAATATTGTAAGGAATACATGGGGATTTACATATTATAATAAAACTGTTTTCAAAGAAAGAAAGTACAACATTATAACTTTATGGCTATAAGAAAAAATGTACCTACTTATGTTTATTTAATATAGTATATTGTATCTACTATACGTACTTACAGCTATTATGTATAATGATCTGAATTATGAATTATGACGCTAATAAAATTATAATTATTTAAATATTCCAATTGATTATTTTATAAAAATATTACTATTTCTTCGAATTCAATAGTCATACATTCGTATACTGAAGGTATTTTATTTAACTATTCTAGTAAATATATTAATTTAAATATATATGGCAATCAATGATAAAATTTAAATGATCAATAGATTTAAACTATACTAGGTAGGTATAACGTTAATAAGTAATACATTTTATGTAAGTAATGTATTATTGGTGGTGAAATATGTACCTATAATTAGGTGGTAGAAACAAAATTCAAAATTGTTTTTTACTTGGTTGTAGTCATAATACGTAAATAACTAAGTCAATTTATATGAATTACCGAATCGTCACTTTTATAGACTTGAGAATTGTGAATAGTTAGGTACGACTATTAATTATAAATACAAATTTATTCGTTATGCATGTTAAAAATATACAATATAAAATTGTACATGATTGTTATTTAATACCTAGTATTAGTTAGGTGTATGAAATTTCAATTTATAATGTTTACCATTAGGTACAATAATTATTTTCTCATAATTCGTAACGTAGGTAAGTAGTGGTATAACCTACCTACTTTTTCTGTTAACTACATAGTAAATAGTGTAATGCTTTTGTATTTTATTAATTCGAATGGAACGTCACGTGTCCTCGGATCTGGTAAAAAGTTTAAAAATTGAAAGTCCAGAAAAACACAATAATATACCTACCTACTATTGTAATAAGTTATGAAAAACGCGTTAGTATTCGACGAATAAAATGGTTAGGTCAATATAATACCTATTACGTTTTAAATATTAAAAAAATGAATTTTAGTCGGTAACAAATAATGATCGTAATGAGAATACGATCGATTAGTACTTTAGCAAACGTTATTGCTTATTATTTTGTATAGGTACGAATTTTTTGTGCACGAGTGATGATGGGAAAAAGCGTATGACGAAAAGAACGTATAATAATATCCGTTGTAAATGTTAAATAACAATATTTTAAAAGTGTCAAAAGGGCGTGTACCTACCGGATTCGTTGTATATTATAATATTATTATATAGGTACGACGAGAGCGTAATATAGCATTTATTATAACACGTTGTGTTTTGTATCTCGGTTGATATTTTAATATTTATAATAATATAAATTAACTGTGTTGTTGATGTATTCAACGGTGTATATAATATTATATTTGTGTACTTATGTGATGTATGATATAATAACATATATGGATTATAATATACGTATATAATTATGGTCGAAAAATACTTATATGAAAAAAAAATTCATTTAAATATTGTTATCCTTATCCGAAAGGATGTCAAGCAAAATTCTCTCTGTGTGATGTAACACGAATATTTCTCGATTTTGTATAACTACCATATATGCGATACACGAACCTCTTTTTTTTTATTTTTATTTTTATTCTTATGATTATATTATTTTTTCGTTATTATCCGGTGTTGGTCGTTGATAATATATTATTTAGGCCAGGATTTATTAACGTTCGAATGTTTGATTTAAATATTTAGATGTAACTACGTCGATAATCATATAAATAATAATATTATAATACATAATAAATAAAAAACATATTCTTATTTGTTTTTAATATTTAAATTTTTGTCATAAATTCATAATGCCCATACTACCTACATATTATTATAATGCGTTGCTAGTTGCTAGTTTGCATTATTATATTATACTTGTGTACCTATACAATAAATATATATAGGTAGGTATCTATATTTCAAAAATCATTGTTTGGTTTATTATACCTACATGTATGTAATATTTTCAATATGCCTATTCATAATTAATTAAGTTGAAATAAAATAATTATTATGTAATCAAATTTTATTTATATAATAATTATTATAAAATATTATATAATTTAAATTTTAAATGTTTTTGTTAATATTTCATAATTCCCCTAGGCTGCGAAGTCAATTTCAAACAAATATAGGTATAAACAGGTATATTAGTCGGATGATTTCTCCATTTGATAATTGAAATTTAATATTCTTTTAGATAGGTGTTAACTAAGAACAATTTAATTTTAAACGAAAATATCGATTGACTTATTAGTTAAATTTTTAGTTTAATACCTATGTGATTGCGTGCTGACCTACGTAATATATTGTAATTTGTACCTACATACATCTCGTATAATAATATATATCTATATACTATTAGAGTAGGTACCTATATATTATTTAATCCAAAATTTAAAAATAATTTTCATAAACACAATGACGTAAATATACGTCATATAGCGTTGCAATACATGCACGTTTTTTGTGTAGGTATATCAGTGTAATTTTGTGTTTATCGTGTAAATGTGTTGTAAAATATGTGATACATTAATAATAAAGGAAATTTGGTGATTTACATATAACATGTACTTATAGTATACATTTTATATCTACATCAGTGCATTAACACAGTGATTCTCAACCGGGGTGACATAATCTTAGTAAGGGTGACATAAATTTATTATTGAAGGTATACGAAAAAAATAAGAGAAATTAATTTTTTTTTAAATAAAATCTTACTGTCAATGACCATTACGTCGAAGTAACGTCTGTTGTTTTATAAACAGTAAACACCTTGATATTCAATACATTAATATAATTACTGTATACTTCGATTGTTGGGTGACCAAGTAGGTATATAATAATCGTTGGTAATAAAGGTGACACAAATTGAAAAAGTTTGAGAACCACTGCATTAACATATTCTTGAATAAAAAAATCTGTTAAACTTATGCTGTACTTACCTACTTAACTTAATACGAAAGTCGGACCTCGGACAGTATATAATATATATAGTTCTTACAACGATAATTCTGCAGTTTAATAAGTTTACTTGTTGTATTTTCAGCATGAGTAGACTAAAGTTCAATTATACTTAAATTATGAAATTTGATATTTATTAAGTTAAAAATATGTACCTAATTATAACAAATTATGTCCTTTTAACTATTCATAATTATTTATTATAGGTGTTCCACTTGTATACTCAATGGCCTGTATTTTGCGTTTAATTAGTTAGAAAAAATAAAAAATAACAGCTAATAAAAATGCATAATTACCTATTAAATTTAATAATAATTAGGGTTATAAAAAATATTTTAATATATGTAAATATATACAACAAAAAAATGTGAAAAAATATGACACAAAATACAAAAAATAAAAAAAATAAAATATTAATATTAAAACTATTAATGTTATTCAAAAGTATTACCTACATAAAATAATTATGTGGTGATTAAAACTTTAAAATTTTCGAAAATAAAAGATCTTCTGTTAATATTAGTATATTTTTATACTTGCTGAAGCTTCGTTCAACATCACTTGAAGCACAGACTATATAGTCTGTGCTTGAAGTAATATTTGAGTTTTTAAATTTTAGATAAGATATAAATGAAATAATTATTATACCTATATACTATAAATACTTCGGTATTTTTTTTGGATTAATAATATTTAATTTTTTTCTTTTACTTACCACCACGACTAATCTAAAATATACCATAAAACATGCATTTTAGGTGTTTGTGAATTATGCAATAATATGCATTTTATTCTAAATATACAATAATATATAAAATAAAATAACCACCATTTGCTTCATTGTGTGACGTGAATTTGTGGACATTTCAAACAAAATCAGTAATCAGAAGTTTCAAAAAAAAAAAAAATATGCCAATACATATAAATCCTATTAATAATGTATCGTAAGTCCTCAGTTAAGTATTTTCACGTGTTAACGTTTAATATTGAAGTTACGATTACAAAATAATTTATATGATCACAGTTTTAAAATTAATATACCACCTACTTACAAGTAGATAGAGTTTCGCTTCGATAAACACCCTCAGCAAAGAGTAATTTATTAGATGCCAATGCAATAAAAATATATAATATATAAAAGTATAAAACTAATAGGTACATGTGCATTGTGCATGCAAATCGTCATACACAATTTCTAATTCAAAATGCCATGGAAGTAGAGTTTTAAAAATAAAGAAGAATAAAAATGTAGTATTATAAATTATAATATTATTTTTAAAATAATAAAATATACTTGAATATAATATAATGTACACCTGCTATTCTAATATTAATAATAAAATAATATTTTAAATTATTTTGTCATCATAGCCTACTATTGTTAGGAAATGTTAAAACTTCCTATGCTAGGTATATAATGACAATTCCTAGCTAATTTAGGAATTGTCAACATTTCCGGTAGGTGTAAGGTAACATAATATACATTTATAATTATATTTATATATATGTACTCGTATTATACTACATATTACTATATAACTCTAGGTATATCATAACTGTTCAGTGCTCAATTTATAATTATGTTAATTTGTAGGTGTATATAGTGCAATAATATTTATAATATATACCTACAATTTTAACAGAAATACTGTGTTTAGTAAAATTTTTTTTTTTCCTAATTATCTCCTTGATTTGATAGATTTTGACTACGTCAATTGTTTGTAGTAACTAATAACATTTAGGTAGCCGGTAGGTATCATATTAATGATATTTAATAATATGTTAAAAAATATGTTCTAATGTTATTTAATTATCATTTCATATTATATAAATATTCATTGTAGGTACCTAGTATTTTAATATAAATATTTTACACAATACGGCGGTATCATCAAAGTCAATTTTAGAGAGTTTTTCGTTTTCTATAAAAAAAAAAGTTTAGGTACCTAAATACAAAATTGTATCATGTTCGTATAATATGATCTATATAGGTAGGTACTTAAGAGTTTCTTGTATGTAGTTTATGCTATGACATTTTGAAACATTTGAATGCTCAATATGACAATATTCGGTTTAAATTATAAGTACCTACTAATGATTGGACATTTATTGAATCATATATTATGTAATAATTGATTTCATTAAGGCGTTTAAAATTTTAATCATTACAAAAACAATAAATTTTATTTTTAATTTAATTTTTTTTTTTTTTTTGAATACCTACAATAATTTGTGTGTAGATATTTTTTTAGCAATTTAACATTTAACTTATATAAATTATTATAAAGTAATAAAAATTTTTATTGTCTATACAAATTAATAATTATAAAATATAATATTTTTAGTAATTATTAATTACATTAATTATTTTCATCATAGAAATATATTATTATTTATTATACTTATTACGGCGAGTAAAGGAGTTTTGAATTCATTTTTTATATATTATAACAATTTAATACTGAAAATGTAAAATTTTTCTAGAAAATCCACAGTTTACATCGAAAGAGTCCATACACTATTGATTCATCAACTTAAAGAAAAACATTCTCAAATTCGTTTGAGTACACTTCGAATTTGTAATTATCTTTTTAAGTATGTACTAATTGCGTTTTTATATTTCATTTATATTATATTATATATTATTCATTAATTAATTGTTGTGTGGAACTTCAGTACAACTGGTGCTATTTGTTATAGGAGGTTTGAATATTTTAGAAAATTAATTATAGTCAATTTTTCGGTTCTCCTGAAGCTTACAGTCAATACGGACGTGGGACGATCTTTACCGCCACCAAAAAAATTTGCTACAGAATTAGAAATTTTCGCTGTTAAATGTATTAAAGAATGGAACGATGAATTTGGAGAAAATTTTAAACATGAATTTAATTTTGTGTTTAATTACTTGAACAAATATAAAAAAGTAAGGTTTGGATTTGGACAAAATAATTAGTGGATACTTATTATATTATTATCATCAATTATTTATGGTGTACCTATATGTATATGTATTATATTTTACAGCCATAGACATATTATATTGTATCTATAAATAATAAAATATGTATAATTTAAAATATATGTATATGCTGAGGCCATGTGTAATATTTCAGATTAATTTCGAATCCATGACTGTCCGATCGGTGGCAGAAGCGAGACTTTTAGAAAACAGGGAAGAACGACAACGTCAATTGAACGAGGAGAAATTAAAAAAAATCGAGTCCAGCATAAATGGTAAGAAATGCATTTTTTTTGCATATGCCTATAATATAATGGGAAATTGGGAAGTAGTTTATTTAATATTTGTTTGCAGTAGCATAGTACCTAATGTTTATATTCGTTTTTGCATAGAACTCGAACCAGAAATCACGATTGCTGCTAAAACTTTGGATAGTTGTTTGCAATTGTTGATTCCCACGCCAGAAGAGTTTGCTATACCCGAAGCCGAAAAAGACACATTTACAAATTATACGGCACAGTCATCGTCGGCGGTGGAGAAATACCGGAAAAGAGATGAATCAAATTCAAGTGACGAAGACGCCAAACAAAGAGAAACCGGTATAATTGATCCAGTCTCACATACTGTAAATGTCACATTGAAACCAAGTAATTACTTATTAGTCGTTGTTAAATACTATCTTAGGGTATTTAATTTATTTGTTTATTGTACAATCATAGATTTCCGAAAAAGGGTGAAAAAGACCGAAGATAACTTGGCTATTATTGAAAGTGCAAATGAACAAGTAAAACTTATATCTGACAAGTATTTACCAAAAATCAAAAAATGGTTACAAGATATTGCAAAGATTTCAAGTAATTATGATATATTAATACTCAGTATTTTTTATCTGTGAAATGTAAATATTTTGGGTCACTTGTTCTATTGAAAATAACACTTAAATTTCTATGTAAGTGTTGGCTTCTATTTGCAAATATTTCATAATTTATATGCATTACCAATAAACCTATCACATAGTACTATTTACTACTTGTATTTATACTTGTACTATTAAATTTGAGTAATTTTATTATAATTTTTTGTACTTTTATATATTATAGACGGAAACCTTTTAAAACGAACAATTGAACTCAAGCAGTGGTTATCTGACTTGATTGGTCAGGAAAATAAAATCATATATTATGAAGAGAATGAAGATTCCAGTGACTCAGACATGGAAGAAGTCCCTCAGTCATCTGCTGATGATCTGTTAACTCAATATTTAGTTAAATCTAATACTAATGTAATTTCAATGACAATATCTAACTAAAACCATATGCAATTTTTAATATATTACTATATATTATTTATTTATTATAGATTCAAAGCCATAGTAGCAATGATAATGTTCAATCAAAAAAACTTATTGATAAGAAAGAAAAAAATAAAAGTGTGGAAGTGCCAAAAATACCATTTGATGTTGATCTTTACCACTGGGAGGACAATGAACTTATAGCACCTCGTATTTTACCGTAAGTATATTTATTTCATTCTGATTGTTTACTCAATTTTAATAATATTTGTTAACAATTTTATTTAAAAATAAATAAATAATTATAAAATTTAAAAATATTACATCTCTAATATTGTAGTTCATATTAATGCATTAACACTTTAAATGCATGAATTGTAGTATTGTATTTTTAGTATTAAAAGTTGTATGCTATTTGAGCAATATTTATTAGTGTTGTCGTTTATTACCTATTAATAAAAAAAAAATTTTACCTTTCGAATAAAACAGTTTGAGATTTATTTAAGAGTACCTACTATTTAAATTGTCTATTCAACAAATTAGTGATACTATATTTTAAATTGTAGTTTACATTTTTTTTTTATAAGTTACTAAAAACACTTTATTGTTTTTGGATAAATTTAGTTTTTATAATTCACAGTAATGATTGTTGATTATTTAGATTTAGACTATCATAAGCTCTCCATGTAAAGTTGTCCCTGGTTTAATTTGTTTTATTATTGACTAAATTAAATTTATGTAAAATGTCCACTATAAATAATTAATATTTATAAATAGAAAATTACCCCAAAATATTAAACTATGTTAATTGTATGTATATCTAGCATACGAATTGCTACTTAATAGTTATTTATTTTATTTTTTAAGTATTGCATATTTATCTTTACTTTAATTATATTGTATAGCATACAATTTTTATTTTTAATCGCAGTAAACTATTTGTTACAATGAATCAGTTTTATTATTCAGTTAGTCAACTATTTAGAAACATAAGAATTTCTGATGTATAAGTTATATATATAGAATATTTAAAGTATTTAAGAAGTATGAATGTACATGCATTAATTTTTATTTTACATCGTTAAAAACATTTACGGCATATAGTTGTTTTTGCAGCAAGGCTATTGATTCTTAATATTAATGAAGTATATTTTTATGTTTTATTTATCTTTAAACAGTTAAAACAATTTTATTTTTCATTTTACATTTTATAACAATTTTTATTGTTTATATAACGTATTTAGTAGTAAATAAAACTATAATGGTCATATATCACGTTTTGTTTAATTATACACTTTTTATTTATTTATTTATTTATTTATTTTTTTTTAACATATCTATGCCTAAGTAAAAGTATTGTAATTATAAGGGTTTTTAATGATATAATATTAAGTATTACAGAGCTTCTTTAACATATTTAAAATTTAATTGTTTATGAGAATTTGAGTTCCCAATATAAATCATTCACAAACTATGTATACAATTTAGTAATAAATAGGAACTAACACCTAATTTTTTTAATTTTTTTTAGTACAAATCAAGATGGACATAATTTTTGGTCATCCAATTCTGTAATGGACACAGATTGTGATGGCATTATACAACCAGGAGGTTCTACAAATTTACGTACACGAGTTATAGAATTTACTGGTAAATTTGAAAGAATTAATAGGCAATGTAGAGCTCAACTACCAAGTGGAAGGTTATGTCCAAGAGAAGACCGTTTTAAGGTAAATATATTATTTATATATATATATAATAATTATGTATAAAAATAGAGATTGTTCAAACATTGATGTTGTTTAAATAGTAAGAACTGGATCAGAATACTATTCTTACTATTTTAGTAATATATATTGCTAATTAACAAATTACATACATATTATATAGTGTCCGTTTCATGGACGAATTGTCCCAAGAGATGAACTTGGACAGATTATTAATTCTGAAAAGGAAATATTAATAGAAAAAGAGAAAAAGCCAAGTGTACCTGATTGGCAAGATCCTCATTTACTTAGAGATATAAAGGTATAAGTAATTAATTAAGTATATTTTAATTTGTAAATAATTTGTTGACATTTTTTTTTTTTATGAAATAGCTTCAGACTGGCGTTGATCTTACAATGCCAGAAAAAAGAAGTAGAAAAAAACATAAAACACATTCTAATTTGACAGATTTAAAAAAAGAACAGAATACTCCTCGGGCCCGGTTAGAAAAAAAAGTTTTCAAAAAGTGAGATATAAGCTTTATATTATGATTTATAATTATATACTAATTACAAAACTTATTTAAATTTATTTCACATTTGTTTAAATGCAAATGTATAAACAATGTATAAATATTTATGTTTTAATTTTACTTCTAAATGTGATAAGTATATTATTAGTAGAACCTGGAATTATATTCACTAAATGCATATGAATATACACTTATTATCATTAAAATATCCACTAAAGATTAGCAAAATATCCAAAATAAAATATTAATTTTTGCTAATTTATAATAAGTAAACATTAATAAATAAAATTGATATTAATTTAAATAAAATTAATTATTTAAATTGAAAACATCTAAATTAATCAATTTATAAAAATTAAATGAATATAAAAATTCATCAATCTATATTAATACTTGTAAACTTTATCTTGTTATGGTGAGTTCATGAGATCAATTATATCGATAAACAATTACCAAATGACAATATTTTTTTCTCTTAATATTGAGAGAAAGTAGAAAAACAAAAAAATTTCAAACTTTCTAAATGTAAAATATCATTAGAATTTATAGGTAATAATATTTTTTTAATATATTTATCAATAAATACATTATATAGGTATTTTAAAACATACTAATATATGTACATAATTTTAAAATGACCCAAATATGAACAAATATGCATAATCAAATTTTAACCATTAATTCATTAGACACAGATTCAAATTTATATCTTATCTAACTACTTTTTAAGTTAATTGATAAAAATATGCAAATGCATAAAAATCTGGGCCCAAATTATTAGTATTATAAAGATTATTTAATTGATTTTGTAATTATTATATATTTTCACTTTTAATATATAGTTTTTAATTTTTAATTTTAATTGAGTTTTAAATTGGTTTTTGTTGTAATTGTTGAAATTACAAATAAATAAACTGATTATCATTATATAATTATCATTTGTTGTATTAGTATTAGACTATTTATGAGAATTTATTACTTAGTGTATTTTCCTTTAGGTCGTCTGTGAAGAAAGTGGCAAAAATTTTAGATGGTGTGGATCACCGGAGATTTCGAGATAAATTTGGTGATCAATTTAATTATGTACATGATACAGCATAGTTATTCATATAAGTTATTCATTTATTATTTTTAATATAATATATGTAACTATAACGGTTACCTATCATGTAGATAGCCGTGGTACATATCATTATTGATGTTTAAAAAAAAAATTAGTGTAATTATTTAATGTATATTTTTTTTATTTAATCATTCAATTACAATATTACAAAAATGTATGAAGTATAAATTTATGTTAATAGTTATGTCAAAGTATATTATTGTATGTAAAATTATAAATATTTAAATAAAATAAATAATTCAAGATTTATTTTTTTATCATATGAAATAAATTTTTATTACCTAATTTTTTATTTAAATCATTGGGATATAATAGATTTATCAGCTATTTATAACTAGTGTGTAATGCATATTTAAAAAAAAAAATAAAGATGATTTTAAAAATATTTTAGCAATTTGAAATCGTGTATATAATGTTTATATTATGTATATTATTTCAAATTTTAGAGTCTGAGCAAAATATATTGGTTTTACAATGACGTATGTCTTTTATTTTATGTATAAAGATAATTTTTCTACCCGAAATAATGCTCCGATTTTCACAAACAGCACAATGTTTTTGGTTTGAAAGTGGATGTTGGAACTTTATTTAGGTCATCAAAATTGATCCTATGCAATAAGAATAACGACCAAAAAATAATGAAAAATGGAATTTTTCACGAAAACTGAAAATTCGATTTCAATATTTCACGATAATTCGCGCGGGCAATTTTCAACTTGGAGACTAAAAAATTTTATTGGGTATTCACGTAGGTACTATATATATGTTATAAAATTTTGATTTTATGAAAAATCTTATGACATATTATTATGTAAAGTTACAGAACTTTAATTTTTCTATAAATTATAGAACTTTTGCGAAGAATATAGAATTATAGAACTTTTGTAGAAGGTACCTAGAATAATTTAAATATGTTGATACCTATATTATATAGGTAGGTTACCTAACCTAAACTAAACGTAAGTATACTCGTACTAAACAATTTTCAAGGTTCAAGTTATTTTAGAATAACGATGGATATTATAAAATAATTTTAACAATAATTTTTTTTTTAAAAAAAAATTGAATTATGACTGATCTGCGGTGAAGAGTAGCGAAATCCAGGCCTGGATGGCTGGATTGGTTAAGCGAGCTACCGAGAAATTCTCGCTGGGCCTCCAAGCATAAAGATAAAGATTTTAGTGATATTGAGGAAAATAGTGAAAATGTCGAAAATTAACTGATCAGTTAGGTACAACATTTTTGTGTATATTATTTAATCTTACAATTTTTATGTCTATAGTTGAAATTATGGGCCTCGTAGATTTAAAATCCCGGTGGGCCTCTTTATGCTAATCCGGCCCTGGCCGAGATCCCATTAGTCTTCCTTAAATCTGTCATTGTTACGATACAAATTATGACGACTTAATATGTGTTATACCTTATACTGAAACGCTGACACGTGTCTTTTGACTTTTTAAATCTATGACCATTTATAGTTTAAGTATATATGACTATATATGACCATTGTTTGTTATTTGTTAAATGGAGGCTGTTCTGTTCTGGTGCTATTGCATCTGAACGATTGAACTTGTTCGGTGACTATAACTGATTTCCGGTCTTATAAACTCTAATTTTATGTGAACATTAAACATTTTAGAATATTACATAATATTAAGATTCAATTGTAGACTTAAAGTATACTTATAGATACCTACTTATTACCAGTAGGTATAAGAATATATTTATTTTGTTGAAACATTTTTATCATAGATCTTAAAAGTTAGGTAGGTAGTTTTATTCGTTTGTACTTTGTACATTTTGATTTAAATAAACTTAGTTTAGAATTGCAAAATAGAAGTAGGCGTATATGAACACTTTTTACTTTTAAATATTTATTTTAAGTAGGTATAGACATAATTTATGTATTTTTCTTTTTAAACTTCTGATTTAAACCTATGAATTTTGAATTTTGGGAAGTGCATTTTTATAATGTTATTATATTGATAATACGAATACGACGATAAAACAAATAGGTACTTATCTTAATATAACTATAATATTTACTTATTTTCTTCATAATTATTTGGTTCTTTTATTAGCTTCCGCTCACAGATTTAATATCTAATCCTAATGGTAATATTAATCTATATAATTATGAATTCTCATTTCTCATACAGATTTAGGTGCGTACTGGTATAGTCATACATAATAACTAATGAATACCTACTGAATAATACCTACTTACCTACCTATTTAATCATTTAGATAGACTAAGTCGTCTGAATATATAAATATAGAATTATAGATACATAAATATTATGTATACCTACAACCTACTTATTAATTATTATCATACATTCATACATATACGTATAGTGTAATATTACATTTTTTGGAATTACGTTTGAATTTGAGATCTAAGCTAAGGTCTCCTTCAATTCATTCTAGTTGCATTATAATATAATAATAATATACCTATGTTATGTACCTATATATAATTTAAAGCACCAATCTCTATAGTTCATTTTTTTAAATTAATAGGTAACATTTTTGATTGACAAATGACAACATGTAAGTTTAACAGATGTGTATTAGGTAGGTAACCTATAGTCTACAGATATGGAATATTAATTATAACTTATAGAAATATAGACTAAGACTACTATAGACTATAGTATAATATTATAATTAATTTTAATGAAATTTCCATATTAATAAAGTTTAGTAGGTACCTACTTAGTTATTTTTAGATACCCATAATTTAAAAGTATAATATATACAAATATTTTTATATTTCTCTAAATTTTATGTAAATACGTAACATATTATAAACGTGTTCCCTTTTATCTCTCAAAATAGAACATTTTTCTCATGAATAAATCGTTTTAAGTAACATTCTCATGTTCTTGTAAAAAATAAAATTTAGAATAATATTATTGGCATTTTTTTAATAAAATACATTATACATTGCATATTATATGCAAGGTATTAATATGTATTATTATGTAATAATATCATATTATTATACATAGGTACCTATAAAAGTTATTTTTAATAAAATTAAAAGACTACAGTTTAAAATTTATTTATATTTTATAATAAATATTACTTTTTCAATATTAAATATATTTTAAAACTAAAATTCACGTACGCAACTTTCTGATTTTAACTTAAAATTATTATTATTTAAGTGTTGGAAATATTATTAATTACGATAGCTTTCCAGTTAGTTTTATTGATTATTAATTATTAAATATTATTAAGTATTAATTTTTTTGTTATCCCAATAATAGGTAGAGGTAGGTACATATTTTTTATAATAAACAATTTAATTTTTAGACTTTTAGTCTATCCGATGTTTCATTTATAAAATATAAGTAAGTATAAATATTGATTGCCTATATTACATAATATTGTAATTATTATTTTATTTTATTATCGTAAGTGAATTAGGCAATACCTAACGGTTAATTTCAAAAGGACGATAATACATTATAGCTATCTACTAGTAGATACAGTTTATATGGAAGACAATTTTCTTTGTTGAAGAATGTAAAATATTTACATAATTTTGGTAAATATTAATCCATATAACATAAAATGAATACCTACCTAGTACTTACATAGTTGTAATTAAAAATTAAAGATGATATATAGGTATATGTTATTATTAGCTAGTATAAATATTACTAGTATAATACTATGTTTATAGATGTCTAATTAAATTTATTTGTTTTAAAACGATTGACAATTAAAAAATATTCAATTAAATATACCATATTATTAAGGACACGTTTAAAAAAATATGTGAGTTATGTTACATAAGTGATCATAAGTAGGGGCATTTTTATATTTGAAATTTTTTAAAAATGTGTTTTTAAATATCCTATCAAGTTCAGTTAGATATTTATTGAACAATTGGGTCATGCAATACAAAATATATGTCTATATTTTAAATATAAAATAAAATTGTAAAAGTTAAAATGTGCTTTTTATTCTAGAGAAAAATAATATTAGTTTCAAAGTGAAAATTTTGAATGGGGTATATGGTTGTCAGGTAATATTGAACTCTGTGGTTGACAACTATTATTCAAGGCTTTATAAATAGTAAAATGATGAGTTTTTTTTATTGTGTGCATATATATATATATATATATATATAATCTAATACTTGCATTATTGGATAACAAGATTTTCCCTACTTGAAGTGACATTTTATATTTGCGCGTTATTATATCAAAAATTGACTTATTGCTTTTTGATAATATATTGATTTACATTTATTTATATTTATATATAGGTATATAATAAATATATATATAACACAATACTCAATAGATACTTCGGAATAAGTATTGGAGTTAAAATTGATTTAATATTTAATAAAATGAACATTCATAAATGTGTGTAAATATTTGTGAAACCTTTCTATATTTTGTATAAATATTTTAAGTTAAATGTAATAAAGGGTTTGATTCAAATTAAGAGTGTATTTAGACATTTTTAAATGGAGGACACATAAAGAAATATATTAAATATAGGTAGTAAGTAATGAATGTATGTATAAAAATAAATATGAAAATCCATTAGAATTCTTACAAAAATGAAAAATTCTCTTGAGTAATATACCATATACGTACCTATATAATAAAATATATAATAATATTTATTATTAATACCTACGTAATATTCTGCAAAATAACCAAAATTCATAGTTATTGATTGTTGACACTGTTGGTTGTGTTAATTTTTATCGAAATTCTATAATTAAATGTATTGTATAATAATACGAGTAGATATGTAATTAAAATTTTACATACGGAAACCTTCACGATTTGTATGCAACTTGAAATTTATATTTTCTATAACGGGAATTATCTATTATAATAATTATATAAAACACGATATTAGAAAAAAATTAATTTCGAACTAAAACTTGTAAACTTCATACTTTCTTGTATATGCATTAATTTGTTAAAAACGTCTACTGATATCAATATTTTAATAAGTTGTTAATCGTGCACACACGTCTTACTCGATTAATTTTACTGTTTGTAAATTAAAAAGTGATTGACCTAGAGATCATCTAATTAAATATATTTAATAATCAAACAAGTAAGAATATTTAATATTATAATATCGTAAAGTACGAGTAACTATTGGTAGATAATATTGAAGAGTTGAAATTATCATTGAATTATGAGGTATGTAAGTAGGTACACCAATTATCTATACCTAATAGAAAAGGCGATTACGTAAAAAATGTAAGTACCTATATAAAAAATATTGTGCATTATATTTTATTTATTTTTTTATGTATTTATTAAATTTGTATAGTTTATAATAATTATGAAATGGAAATTATTTATAACGTTTATTCATGTGGATAAGTGTGTAATGTTTAAATGAATAATAGTAGTTTGAAATATTTTAACGTTGTTTAAACATATTTTAAAAAGTTATAATAATAGTTTCAAAACAAATTTAAATTGGGTATGCAAAAGGGTAAAATATCTTTATATATTCTACACACTAATGTATCAACAACGCATAATCATATACGTTTTACCATATTAAATATTATATTTATATTTAAAAAAATTCGCGTATCGTGTTATTATTATTGGTAGAAGAATGACATGCGGTTTTAATTATTAATAATTATATATATTATTATCGTTTAAATTATTCGTTCGATTATTTTTTGTTCGTTTTAAGTGAAACTAGTCTTATTTGACTGTTAAGAAAACGATGTTTATTAATAATAGTTATTATAGTACCTATATTAGTATTAAAATTGTATTATAATATATTAACTAATATTGTTTAATAAAATATAATGTAATATCAAATCTAAATTGTTTATATTTTGAAAAATTGTGATATATAATATATGATAATTATACTTGTTTATCAAATTTTGATATAATTATAAATTTATAACATGTTAGGTATATACATAGGTATACGTCATATTTAGAAATTATACATTTCTTTACTCCTACTTTATTTATTTTACAATGTTCATAATTTTGAAATGTTCGATATAGTTATATTCGTATGTATTTAGATTATTTTATATTTCTTTTAAAACTTTATAATTACCTAAAATATGATAAATATTCATAATTTAAATTTTACACTTCTCGTATATGTAAAGCAGTATGCATTATAAAAGTAAACCAATTTTGTATTTTTAATTAAAAAAAAAATTATTTTTAAAATAGGTTTGTATAATTACACAATATTTACTAATATTATAAATTTCGATATAAATTCAAAAATTCAAACTATAATAATTAGGTACCTATTATGGTTAAAAAATTAAATGACCTACATAATAATAATAATAATAATAATAATAATAATAATAATAATAATAAT
>JAIUCT010000009.1:11133178-11169510 GCA_021307375.1 Tetraneura akinire
TAATAATAATAATAATAATAATAATAATAATAATAATAATAATAATATTTTTTAATAATTACGATGTTGATGCATACCTATAATTATGTTTACCACGGATACGTGTGTTTAGAATCTAACATGATTTTTTTTCTGATAATGAATATATTAATATTTTATGTTTGTTATTTGTTATATTATATTTAATTTTTTATTTAATATATTAAATTAATCGTATTGTATAATTTAAATGTGCATATATATTAGATAATTCATGTGTATGTGTTATCGATGAATTGCTACATTTTTGTGTCATTTTTACTATTATTAATAATGTGTTTAATCGTTTGTGCGGCTGACAATAATAAAATTATTAATGTTGGAACTTCGTTATACAGAAGACGTGATTTAATAAAAATGTGGACAGATCAGGAAGTAATCCGACTGCAGAGTAGAATGATTATTGAACAATTATTGCCAACAAAAAATCATGATGGCGCTGTATTCATTAAATACATGAAGTTAATTATGAATAAATCGGATATTATCGATAACGTTACGAGTAGAAAACAAATTATGATCATGGTAGCTGATATAATGGGTGGTTACATGTACGGTGTACTGTTACCTAAAGTTAAAATGACTTATTACGAAGGTCATGTTGGATTTAACGTGACAAATAAATTGTATGAAATGATGCGGAAAATTAAGTAAGAAATTGTTTTATGTATTTTCTATTTTTAAAAATTTCTAATCGAATAGTGACATGAAATAAAAATAGTGAAAAATAATAAATTATAATATTTTATATTATAAACTATAATAAGTATTTAAATTTAATAATTTAAAAATACTTTTTTGTATTTTTGTATTTTAATATTATTTTAATTAATAATCACGTCTACAGAAATTATTTATTATAATTTTTTACTCAGCTCAAAAGTTATTTACGATTGCGTAACAATTATTGGATTTGTAACAATTTATCTATTTGAGTATCTCATTTAAATTCCAAATATTAAATGACAATCATTGTAGTTTTGAAATCTTTAGTATTATTATTTTTATTCCTAACATTATAACATATAAAACAATTATTGTTAAAGTGGTATTGTAGATAGATTTGTTTATTTGCCTTCTTTGTAGTTTGTTTTTAACAATAATAATATCTACTATGATATTGATAGCATAGGATTTTAATTTAAAAATTTCAAACAATTTTATATTTGATTATATAATCCAATAATTAAAAACCTAATAATAATATTATAATATATTTTAATTTATTTAAAATAATAATTATATTTAACTTAAAATTTAAATTTTAGCTATAGGTATAAGAATATAATCATATATTAAAATAAAATATAATACATATAGGTATATTATTGAATCTGGAATTGGAAATTGTTATGGAAATATTATAATAAATTATTGATTAATAATATATTATATTTCAAATTTTCAATATTTTGGTATTTTATATATAAATATTTTTTTCAACAAAACGTTTTTTGAAACGTGAATATGTCACAAATCACAATAATTCATGTATATTGACTTCTCTAACCTGGTACTTGATATTTATTATTTGGTATAAATATGAATATGAAATTTGTATACAATAAAATTCTATTGTATTGCATTATATATTATTATCTATTCTCTATATATTTTGATCTCATAGTTTTTTTTTTTTTTAGTATGATACTATTTATGAAACATGAACAAGTTATTTTTAGAATGTAAAAATATTCGGACTATTTCCTTATTATAGTACATAATATTATATATTTATGAATTTGAGAATATTTACTTTAGAAACATAATCTAAAATCTTGGTTAAAACTTTTTTGTTCATTGTTATAGAAATTGTATATTTTTATAATTATTAATTTTTAATATTTTTTAAGAATATTTATTTATTTTACACACGCGTAATGTTTTTTTCACATTTTTTTTTTCTAATATGATAGTATTTATATGTTATTTACGTTTATATTTGAATTATAAAGAATTAAATTTTAGAATTTGGAAATAAAAATTAAAAATAAAAATTAAATGGTATAATTTATTTATAATAACTACGTATAAAATGCACCTAATATACATTGGGAAAAAATCGGATAAACATCAATTAATTATAGAGATTACCTTCGTCATTAAAAAACTTGTAATTATTAAATCGTATATATATATATATATATATATTTACAAAGTTCGTTAGTTATAAATTTACATAATAAAATTATTATTAAGTAAGTTAAAATAATTTAGTTATAAACTTGTAAATATAAGGTAAACTGGAACAATCTAATTTTGCATTAATTGTTTTTAGTTTTGTTGTATTTCCCTTACTTAAATTTATATTTTAACGTTCAATAATTTCTCTCGTATTTAATATTATTATTATGCACTTTACTAAGAGTATTTATGGTTAATTTATTAAAAATAAACAAATTCGTATGTATTATTTTATTATTTATTATGTATATAAATAACGTAATAATTGATCTCATTTGAAATGATTCGAGGTCACTAAAATCGTAAAAAAATAATATTATTATAATATAAATTGAGAATATTAGATTTGGATGGTTGTGGATAAGTCTTTTATTTTTTATTTTTTATATAATGTTTGAACCGTTTTTAACATAATATGTTTTTTGAACAGTTCAAAACGAATGTGTATATAATGGGAGTTTTTGAATTTATTTTATTCAATAGGATAGGTATGGGGTATGGCGTCTTGACGCATATTATAATATGATGCCTATAAGATATACGCGCAAAAGACGAATACGGAATACATAAAACTTTATGAACGTTTATTATTGTCGCATTAACATTTGAAAAATACATTTTTCCCGACTGGTTCAATACTGTTGTAGTCATAATATTCGTTGATAAAGTAATGTTGTGTTATCTGTTGTAACGTTATTTATTAAGTATTGACTATTATAGTAACCATACATACGTGCAGTGCGTATATCATCAAATGTACACGATAATGATAATACGAATATAATAAAAATGTCTTTTAGGTAAAGTTGATGTAGAGTTAAATGTTCTGTTAACTAATAACTAATATATATTATTTCATTCTAACGTCGTTTTATAGATTTAAAAATTAAGAAATTTATGTTAAAATCAAGTAATAATAATAAAAAATAATAAGGTATAGTTAAACGTAATAAAATTATATTGTTTCATCGGTTACATTAATATTTACAATAAAAATAAATAATGGCATTACTCATCAGATTGTGGTATGATATTAGGTACTTTGTAATATTGTAAAAAATACGGATTTATATAATGGTCATGAAAGGATAAGTCTTACAACGTAATTATTAAGATTAAAATGCATTGATAAAAGAATCGCATTCGAAAAAAACAATTTTTAGCGAATTTCAATCACATTTACTTATTATAAATTATTGATTAAAATTTTGACATATTTTAAGAAATGTAACCTTATTTAATTGATCTAAATAAATTATCAGTTACTAATTAGATCGAATTCTCTACTGAAAACTAATCCTATTCGTGGTAATCGAATCACAGATATATTATCTAAAAAATGTCTTTTTAGACTTTTAAAGACATAAAAATCATACGCGATAGTAAAATTTTAAACTTTAAAGACTTGTAAAAATAGTGTAACTTTTTATAAAATTTTCACAATATTTTACATGCATATGGAAAAATATGCCATAAAAGATAAAACACATATCAAACTTTTAGCTTAGAGTATTTAAAAACAAAATGTTTATATGTTATTATTTACAACAATATAATAAAAATTCGTATAAGATATCAAATTTCTTTGTTTCACTAAAAATTTCAATTTTAAACAAATCTTTAAAAAAATTGGGACTTGATATTTGCGAAATAGTTTAAGAAAATTTTTTTTATGAAACTATAAAATTGTTAAATCGTACGCTCAATTATCAATTTAATTAAACATAATATTATTGAATAATATTAGATTTTTAGGATATTTCTATTTTTTTTTATTTAAACTTAAAATCAACATAACAGTTCTACAATTTTATTATGTAGGGTAATATCAAATACAAAATAAAATATAATATTCAATATACAATTTTCAAGTCCCGATAATTTTTATATTTGCAGAAGTTTATGTTATGATTAAATAATTAAAATTAAGTTTGTCGAAATTATAACTTCCGTTATTCCGTGTAATTTTTAAAAGTTTTCCCTATCCTAAAAGAAGACAATTAGGAAATTAGAAAAATGTATTAACTATTTATCCAATTTTGTACTGAAAACATATCTTAATTCTTGGTAATCGGTCCACGTTTAATGTTTAAAATCGTGCTTTCATATACAGACATGAAAAATGATACTCATTGTAAAACCAATACATTCTTTGCTTCGCTCAGAATCTAAAATATAACTTAAGAATGTTATTTTTAAGTGTATACAAATATGACGATAATCTATTTTCTTCAGATTCCGAGACGGACACATCACGTCGATAATATTCTTTTGTCAATTAAAATATACATTTTAATTAGATATTGGTACATAGTGAAAAAAAAAAAACATTTTTTACATGATAACAATGCAAGTTTTGTTTTGTTGGATTAAATTATATTTATATAACGTCATAATTTATTTAAGGTTTTTATTATCACTGTTAAATTAATTAAAAAAAAAAATATTTGTATACCTACAAAACAAGATATGCATAATGATTAATATTAATATAACAATGTTTTGTATTATATAAGTACCTGAAATAAATAAAATCAAATAACACGACATACATGATTTATTGATGTAGATACGCGTTGTATATTCAGCTATTCGCATGCTTAAAAATGATTAACCTAAAAAAAACGTACTGTAATAAAATGTTAGCAAAATTCTAGAGAAATTTAAATTTAAATAAATAAAATGAATAAATTCCAAAAAAAATATGTAATATTAAGGATTCCTCGTTTGGTAGCTATAAACAAGCGACGGTATTAATTTTATTATTTTCCACGTCAAGTATTTTCTGCGAAAACTATACAGTTATTATGTTTTGCGCTATATAACATAAGATGTCCGGATGTAAATATTCCGGAATATATTTTATAAAAAGGGATTACGCAAGCTTTTTTTTTTTTTTTTTTTTTTTATTAAGAACCGAGAAATCGTTAATCTCTGTGTTTTTCTACGTTTTTTTTTTTCGTAATACGTTTTCTTCTTTATACAAATATATTTCTAATGTTCGTAATGTACGAACTACGAGTCAATATAGTAAAATAAAAATACGTTTTACTACTAATGTTTAAAGTGAAAATATTGTCGTGTTTAGGTATACAATACGAGATCGAGTATTCTTTGTATAACAAATTTGTGTTCGTTGTACAGGTTTATTTTGGACACGGACGGTCGTGGTTGGATTTCGTCGTCGGAAGTCGAAGGCAGAATCGACTTAAATGTGGTAGCAGATGGTGGTAATGTGAAGGACGACATTATATTCCGTGATCACAGTGAACACAATACGAACGAAAATTCGTGTGGGGCGTTGTACCTAGAACCGTCAATTGGCCAGCAGCCGATAGTGCCTGCGGTTCCAGCGTTCGACAACGATCAACATCCCGGATCGTTGGTCGTGCCATTCGCCAACGGCAAACGGTTGTTCAGCGTTGACTCGCCCGGCGTAACGGTTGACAACAACCGTATTCCGTTGCTAGTCCGGTATTACATGTTGGCCACCAGATGCACATCGGCAGCGCCAGACCCGTTCCGACGGGACATCCGCCGTTGGATCGACGAGGCGGTCGTACCACTTTTGCGCCGCAATCGTTGGTACCCTGTGCTGGCCGGCGTGTCACACGTTATACGGGCGGTCATGGCAGATACGGCTACCACCGATGGTGCCAGGCACAAGAGAATAGTGGCGTCGCAAGATTTTGTGTCTTCGCGGCCGATTGACCGAGATGACAAGTGGCCAGTGTGCGACGATGGACCACATGGCCGACTGCCCAACACGAACGTATTTTTGTTCGTCGTTTGGTTGTCGCTTACTTCCATGTGGCTGTGTTTTGGCGTATTTTCTGTCCACAAAATGATACGATTTGTAATTAGTCCGTTGGTCGGTCTCGTTCGTTAAATGACGATAGTCCAGGACGAATCCTGCAGTACACACGGAATTCGGCCCTACGAGTATTTGATGACATATATATATTTATATATCATATAATTATATATATATCGAAACGGTATTCTTATTTATTATGAAACGTCAAATGTCATTAGTCACTTTTGATGGATTAAAATAATATGATAAAGTAATAATAGGTAATATTATAATACAAATAATACGTGTATAACATATAAACCTTTTTTTTTTTAAAAAAAAAAACATACGAAATAGTTCATATATCATCAAGATAGATCTGTTAATATTTTCGTTTCGTTAACTTTAAACGCGTGATTACACGTATGCCACGTGCGAGAAATATGAAATATTATGTTATATGTCTGCGAAAATAAAATATAGGTACAATTGTGTTTAAACACGAATCGGTTCATTAGTATCTCTTAATATTCTTTATTCGAATTCTGATTAATTTGTAGCCTACGTTAATATTATTGAAAAATATATCTGTGTGGTATATATTGTGGTATAATATGTGGTGTATGTCGTGCTGGAGGATCGTAAATAATTATATTTCATTAAAATAAATAAGAATACCGTTTGAATATAATTACGTTAATATATTATATTAGATTATGATCATATGTAAAGAAATGCGTACCTATTTGTGTTAAAAACTATATATTAAATTGTATAAGTACGCAGTACCAATTATTTTGTTACATTATACTCATTATAGTATTGTTATTATGATATATTAATCTGTTGAAAATTATTATGGATCGGGTATAGAGTATAAAATAAATAAATAATATTTCAGTACAAACTAAAGAAAAAAAAAAATAAAAGGCTCTTTAATGAGCGTATACATAATATATGTCATTATAACAGCACAATATTTTATATATTACGTTCACATTTCTTTATATAATTTTTTTTTTTTTTTTTTTTATTCATTGTAATCACAACAACTTATATTATTATTAGTATTTAAATTTTACGTTATGATTAAGTAATATTATACGCGTTCATAATTTAATATGTATAATGTAGATACAAGTATAAAAATAATTAATCAGATTGGTGGTATTATTTATTTTAAATGGGTTTGACCTGGATAATATTTTGTGTATTAAGACGGTTCACTGTTTTGATATTATAGACATGATTAACATGTTATGTATTAGTACCTACGCTAATCTTAAATAAACCTATTATTCTGAATAAATATAAAAATATTATTAATTGATAATACTATAATTTAAAAAAGAAAAATTCAATAAATGTAAATTTTAATAAACATATAAGTATTTTAAAAATATTCATTTTTTTGTCTTCATTTAAATTCATTTTTATTTTACCAATTTATTATATATATATATATTTATAAGGAAATTATTTATTTTTTATTTAATAGAAGACATCCTGAAATTCTACTTAATTGCCTTTATAATAATGTCTTTTCTTGTCTCTCCTATACCTATACAGTTTCCATTTCCTTAGCAAATTATAAATTTTTAACTATTTTCCGGCAAATAAATTATAAAACTTTAATTATTCTGGAATCTAGAACCATTCTCAGATATTTATTTATTTGTTCATTTTTATTAAAATTAAATTAATATACATTTTTTTTTTAAAAAAAATTTAAAATAATAATTACTACATTAATATTATTATAATATCATGAATATATAGATGTAAAATGTTGATCAACAATTAATTCACTTTTATATGTAACGGAGCGTAAACCAAATCAGCTCCTTTTAGAGCAAACAAATATTGCAGAGGTCTACAGTAGGTAGAAGATATACTCCAATCCTGGACACACAGACTCGTATGCACAAACCCAACGATTGCGCGATCCAACAAATGTTGTAGAAGTTTACTAGGTGGTACGGTAGAAAGATATATTCCAATCGTGGACGTGATTGCATTAACACAACCAAGCGCGTAGTAACGAGCTGTGATTGGACGACCAATCAGAGAAACTCGTCATATTCAAAAATAGCATAAAAGGCGAACGATCGACCGATATTATTCATTCCAGTCACAACAGAAGTCCACTTAACGTCTTCAAGACTCCGGAAACAAGAACAAGCACACTGACTCTTCAATATTTTTTCACACAGTCAACTAGTACACAAAACTAGACCGAAGATCACCGAACCTGCTCCTGCTGCCTTCAATCTAAATAGCCGAATGGTATTCCGCTGATTACCACGACGAAAACTCCGAAAACCGCAGCCAGTTTATGATTGTCGCCCAGCCCTAATACGGTCCGTTGTCAGTTTGTCACACTTCACCGAGAGTTTATAAGTTGAAACGTACCGTGCATTTGGACTAACGAATAAACGAATGACTATAGTAGGTACTCCGGTACTCGAGCGCCGACTGCGATGAACCAGTCGAGTAGACGCCGACGACCAAAGCCAAGCCGTTGTGAACGATAGGACCATTACTTGACAACAGAAACCCATAATATGCTTGGTTAATAAATCGGTAATAGATAAATTACATCACATACACACACCACGATATTTAAAATATAAAATAGTTTTCCTATTCTTAAGCATATATCAGAATTCAATAGTCTGTCTATAATATAATTACAGAGTATTCATTCAGGTCCACACACACGTTATATATATACCATATACTGTATTTATATTACAGTTAAAGTAAATTTATTTATTTATCAATATAATTATTAATATCGTCATCTCAAAAACAGAATTCTACGGATACAAACTATACAAGGTAAGACGTTAATAAATAATATATATATATTACACACAATAGATTGGTAATATCAAAGGGCAGGAAATTAAGGATAGAATAGAAAGAGTTAATATCAAATATAATACTAAATATTAAATGACGTACTTAATAAATAACATTATTTTCTATTGAAATATTATAACCTCTCTCAGTACTATATACTTTTAACTTTATATTTTGTATAGAAATTATCCGTGGCGTATTTTGAACGAAATTCTGAGGGGGTCCAAAATTTGTCTCCTATATAATAAACAATAAATTATAAATTTATTGAAGAAGAATAACAAAATTAATTTAAATATAATAAAAAAAAATAAGGATCGCTTCGGTGATTCTATGTGGGGGGAGGGATCCCAGATCCTTGGACCCCCGTAAATACGCCACTTGAAATTATGGAAACTCGATAAGAATCGCGAAAATTATTATATTAGGTACCTATTGACCATATTATTTATATGTTAATTATATTAAATATAAACTAACAATTTTATTTAACATTCACACAAAATAATATATTTTGATAAATGCGTGGTAAATGTTTATAAAAGTCATGATTATTTTAATCTGTAAACAACGAATATTTAAAATTATTATTATTTTTAATATTAATATAATTATATCAATTTGTTAATAATCGTTCTTTTTTTTCTGGTAAATAGGCCTCTCAGGACAATCCAATTTTGTACCCTAATCCAAGCTTTCGCCAAATAATTCCACGTCTATTTAAAATTTTAATCACATGTTCCCATCTTGTTTTAGTTCATCCCAGTAGTTTTTGTTCTATATATTACTGCTTTTATCAGTTCGTTCTTATTCTTCAAGCTTGTTCCGCCCATTAAAGTATTCGTTATCTTATTACATTCATTATATTTGTATTCTGGAATAAATTCTCTAGCTTGCTATTTTTTTCTTTTTCTTCATTTACCATTGCCACAATCCTTAAGTGGTCCAAAAATTTTCCGCAAATAATACAAATTTTTTTCCCCAGCTATTTTCCCAGTGATCATGTTTTCTCTCCATATAGGATTACCAATCGGATAATAAAATCAAAAATTATGTCACGTCTCAGTTTACTAATATTATGAAGAATATATTATGTAACAATTACATGGATAAAATGTACATGATAATCGACATCGAATAATAATTCCTATAACAAATTTTTGTTCATATATTTTTCAAATTCTAATACAAAATTGTTTTGATAAAATATACATTTTGAATATTTTCTAAAATTCTCGTTTTTATATATACCTAATAAAATGTTTGAACAATTAGAAATTTTGAGTTTTTAGGATTAAAAATTTTACTAAAGTATACTAATATATTACTTAAAATTAAAACTATACGAAAATATTAGAAAAATCCCACGTCTCAATTTTTTTTATAGCTGTTTAAATTTGAAATTTTAGTGCAATCGAAAATCTAAAAATATATTTAAGTATTCTTCTTATTTTTTTCAATACTTTTAAAATAATGATTAATAAAAATGGCAAACATTATTTAAACATTATTAATATTTTATTTAAGTATACTTACATATTGGTTACCGTAGTTCCAAAATATTAGAAAAATCTCTAGAATCAATTTATTTTTATGTGTTTTAATTTAAAATTTGAGTAAAATCAATATTTAAATTATATTTATATAGATTCTTCTTATTATATTTCAATATTTCACAATAATGTTAAATAAAATGACAAAAAATTTTGAAATTTTGATTGATGTTCAAATAAATTTCACTTAACTCAGTTCAAATTAATTGTGAATATTACATTTCAGTTTCATTTTTGTAGCTGTTTAAAGTATAAAAAGCAAAGGAAAGGATACTGGTGTGGAAGGATTGAAGGAATACAGGTATAAAGAGTATTAGTGTTGAATTTTAATTAACATTTGAATGCAATGATATATGATTATATCGAGTGAAGTAATGTCAGATTTGGTTATTTAGATGACTAATTTAGAGGATTTATGTGTACATATATTGAACGAAGAGACTGATAAATGTAAAAATTTTATTTAATACATAATATTACCCGATGAATTTCGCTCAAAATCGTATTTCAGAATGTGATGATTTATCATTGTATTAAATTTTAATCAAAATTCAACTCTATCCTCTTTACACCTGTATCCCTTCTACATCTATGGAATGTTCCATCCCTTCTTTTGCTTTTGTTAATTTTTAATTATAATTTTCAATGAGCATTATGCTGTATTATATTTATGTCAATATTTGAGCTATATTTTTTTTTCTTTTTTTTTTCTTTGTAGAAAATATTAAATAATCTAGAATAAATCAAGCAGAAGTGGGTCATCTAACTGTCATATCTGTCATTTATTGAGTTTATAACTTTTATACTCATTTATAGGAAACGACAGTCTCTTTATTTTTGTGTACCAAATATAATAAATATTTTTTACTTCTTTAGATAGATTTATAACTTGTTTTATATTTTAAGTTATATAAATTAGGTATAATAAATCGAAATTAAAAAAATTAGATTATTTTTAACTTCAACATAGTATGTACCTTTAATTTAAATTAATTAATTTTAATATAAATATTAAATTATATTATTAAATTTTGTAAGTATAATAAACTATTACAATCTAAGTTTATATGTTTACTATTTTATTAATAAACTAAATTATATAGAGTTTAATAAATATTATAAAACTTTATTGTTTTATCTGTTAAGTGCATAAAAGTTTGAACTTATTGTTATTTATGTACAGTATAACTATCATGCGCATTTTAATGTGAATCAATTTAATATTTAATAAGATATAGTAATTATATTATATTTCATATATAATACATTTTTAATGTAGGTACACGTAAATATTTGATAATAACACTGAATGATAAATTACATAAATATTACTGGATATAAAAATTCTCATTTTTATGTATACGAGTATAATGTTTAATAAAATTGGTATTAAGGTATACAAATTTTACTGAAGTATATAATACATACTACTTAACATCATATCAGAATATTAGAAAAATCCCTAGTCTCAATTTTTTTTATAGCTGTTTAAAGTTGGTATTTTTAGTTTAAACGAAAATCTTAGAATCCATACGAATATTCTTCTTATTATTTCTGAATACTTTTACAATAAAAATTAATAGAAAAACCAAAAAATTTGGAAAATTCTTGAAAATTTTATTGAGGAATACTGACAAATATCTTAACAAATATTTAATATATTAGTAAAATCACAAGACTCAATTTTTTTATAGTCGTTTAAATTTTAAATTTCATTAAAATTAATATTTAAAATATTTATTTGGATCTTTCTATTATATTTCAAAAAAAAATATTGATAAAATTTTTTATGATATGGTCATTTAGGTAACAAGGGATTTTATGAGCATTTATATTGAACTTAGAGACTTGAAAATCGTATAGGATGTTCATTCATGTACTATATGTGTACTTATATGGTCCATGTATATATGTGTGATAAAATTTTGCGTTTTAAATCTTTAATAAAAAATGTCAAAATTTTAATCAATACCTCTACATTATCTGACTGAACTTCGCTCAGAATCGTTTTTCTCAAATGCAATGGTTTATCATTAAATTCAAATTTTAGTTAAAATTAAACACTATGTTTTGCACACATCTTCGGCTTGAGTATCAGCTCGTCTTTTTTTTTTATATTGAATCACAAATCGTTTATTTTCTTATTGAGATACTATAAATTTGCGATGTGCTTAAAAAATAATGTGTAATATCTAAAATAACTAACAGTTGAAATCAAATTACTTATATATTTAGAGATAAATTATATATTATCAAAATTAAATTAGTTTAACACCATGAATTATACTATTAATATAAAAATAGTTATATTGATCTAAAATATAATGGATACGTTATACATATTGTTTTATAACAAAAATTACACACACGATAAATTTATTGTAATAATAATGACAAACCCAGGCCGTCGATTAGTCCATTATTTTAAATAACTGGATATATTTCAAAAAATGACCTCGTACTAGGATAAAGACCATTTTTCTTTCTTCTCGAAAAACCCACGATTCCAGAGAGAAACGACATAGTTATTGTTCCATTCATTCATCCATTTATTATCTATATGATCATTTGGTATACTTAATTAAAAATATTTAAACGGATAGAAAAATATTAACATGATCAAATATAATGGGATAATTTGTATATTTTTGTTTAGTCATACATATTTTAATAAACACGTACTAGGTACATTATATCATAAAAACATTCATAACTTAATAGATAAATCGATAATTACTTACACATTTTATTGATGTACGAGTACCATAATACACACAATACGAGTATATAGAGATTAACGTGAAACTGTGGTAATAATACTAGACATGTTTTATTGTTGATAAATATCACAGGAAATGTTGTTTTGTTGTTATAGCGATTAATCAGCAGTGTTTAAATAAAGCATATGTACTTAAGATCTTCTTTATGTTATCCAGCTTATACCTCACGACTATACAAGAGTTATAATAGAGAGTCGCCAGTTTGCCACCTTAAAATAATGTCGTAGGAGACAACTATAAACTCTAGATTTATTTTTAATTTAATAGCTTTTTAAATCAACAAAAGAGGAAACAAAGGAGTATATATAGGTACATATAAAATATGTATAGGTATAAAATATTGTGAAATTATAAAAAATAATTTAAAATTCAGATTTATTATTATAATACATTTTAATGATAATTGTTTTAAATTGAAATTCAATATTAATTTAATATTCAAATAACTAATTATGAAAATAAATTTATGTCTACTGATAAAAAATTATGGTTAATGTAAAATGTTATTAAAAATCAATTTGTTTATTGATTTGATTTAGAAGTAAAATTATTGTTATAGAGAATGCAATATTTAACTCTAAATAATTTTATTATTTTAAAATCAAAAATTTCCTACACATCTATATGTATCAGTTATGCCAACATAATATGCCGGTAAAGAGTTTAAATTCAACAACAACAACAACAATAAAAAGACTGAACAGTTATCGAGTATTAATAGTTTACAGGGACAATCTTAAAAAAATATCCTGGGGGGGGGGGGGGTGTTACCATAAATTTGCCTACTAAAAATTTACAAAAAACATTTATTTTTATGAGTTCTAAATTATTTAATAACTTTAATGTTTAAAACCCAAAAAAAATTCCGACTGGAGGGGGGTGACGCCCCCCATGACCCCTCATCGGATCGTCCCTGATAGTTTATATAAAGAACTTGCTGTATTACCTGAATTATATCGGTATATAATAATAAATTTCAAACATTTAAATATGATCTCAATTAAATTTTAATGGCATTACCTACGTATTTCTTGAACACGCACACATATAATATATACCTATACAGGTATATATAATATATATATAAATAAATATATTAATTTTTATTTTAAATAACATAAATTAATATAAAAATATTAATTACCTATTTTTTATAAGTGAACATATAATATTTGAACTTTGATTAAAAACCAGGGGGAGAGAGAGGAATAAATTAATTATTAGTATAATGTAAAAATTATTATGTACAAATATTTTTGTACATGCGCTTTTGTCTCCAATATGGCAATATAATTATTAAATATTAAAATATAAGTAATTATGTAAATTAAATTAGGTATAACATTACCTTTTTGGTTTTTTCATTTATTAATATTTAATAGAAATCTTTTTCTTCCGAAATAAAAACATTTACAAAAATTATTTGTAAACAACAAACAAAAATGAACCAAAATGAACCAGTGGAATATATGGATTTTTCATTTATATATGAAAATTCCGATATCATTAAAAATAAAAAATGACTACTGATTATCAAACCCGTAGCAAAATATCTCATCTGAAAAAAATAAAATAAATATTTATGAATAATTAACTTAAATTATTTTTTTGTATGAATAAATTTCTAAAATTGAGACTTTAATAATACAATATGTGAATATTATTTGTTTACATTTTGATGAAAGGTTTCAAATTGAATAGCCCAAGGTATCGATCCAAGGCCATGTGCAAAAGATAAAATGTATATAAGTAACACAATTAAAAAGTAAATATTTCGATCTGCTTCAGCAGTGATAAAATTATTATTCCATATGATTAGCTCTAAAATCATCATTGATAAAAGCATACCAAAACTTGAAATAAACATTAGTTTCCTCTGACCGTAAAATTCGACCATGAATACTGTTACTATTGCAAATATCAACTGTCGAGCGAAGATAAAATATTATATTAAATGACAATAATTGTTATTAACTACGTTTTATTATACTTGATAAATAGTCAACAACAAAGCGCATTGCGTATACGATACAGGGGTGGTGTTCAATTCGCTGAAGATACGTTGAATACTTCTTTTCAGCATGTGAATTCCACTGAAATCACGAAACACGAAAAGAGCTATGCGGATAGAAATGACATTCCTGTTTTCTTTCTTGGTAAACAGACGTTTGTACACGTCCACCAAAGATTCGTCCTGTAAACAAACGCCGTGAATATAAATTTCTAGTAAAAATTAATATTTTTTCCACATTTCGTACAATATGTATGACAATTATTATTATAAATCTGGACGATATTCTATGTAAAATGCACCGATAAGGTTTATCTTATAATTATGTTAGGTATTATATTGTTCTGAGCATGAAAATATTACCCAAGTGGGGACGATAGCGTCGCCTTGGAGACCACGGGGTTTCTTTAAGTAACGGTTTGCTTTATTATCCATAAACAAGTCGCAGTTTGTTTGGGATGTGTCATTTTGTGACATCACCCGTATTAGAATCAACGAAAATACGTTCAAAGATATTACCAAGGTTGTCAGGATATTCTTACGATTCCATGAAATTACTAGTGCACTCAATGCGTGTGAAATCAAAACGCCAATTAAAATGAATACCTCTATAAGACATAACATAGCACCTGAAACACGATTACAACTATTTGACATTATTATTGTACAATGCACACCAATAAAATATATAAATACGATATTACACATTTAATGAAGCGTTATATTAAAATATATTGTAACAGTTAGAACATGTTAAAATGATTTGATATATTTAAATGTTATATTAAATAATTATTTTGTTATAATATAGTGCTAAATAATATCCATCCAGGATCCAAAAGCTTCATCATTTCATCTAATCATTGTTAATATTATTAACATTTTATTTTTATGTTATAGTTACTTCATTAATAATTGTCAATAGGTAGGTACATTCTATAAAATAATAAGAGGTATGACAAATAAATTAGGTAGTAATTTTTATTTTCCTATAATTTAATTTCACGTGTAAAATAAATTCCAATAATTAACTTTTAAAGTTTTAACTCTATTTGTCTATTTGTTTCCATAATAATGCTAAATAAAAATATTTATCTACTTTTTGACTGCAATATAGTCATTCACTGTCACTAAAAATTAAATGGAAAAATTAATTTTTTATAAGGTGTAGTTTAAAAATTATACTTGTACCTAGTTAGTTAAGTATGAAGTATTGATTTTGAATTATTGTTAATTAATGAAAATTTGTTTTAAATACCTACTAGTTATTTTATATGCACTTTTAAAAGTCAAGTGATAAATGAATAAAAAATCTATTTAATACATATATCTATAATATTAAATTTGATAATTTTGTAATTTTTTTTACATCGTTTAAAACTAAATTATAAGAATTTATTTTCCAATTTATACAAGTATACAATATGTCAATATACATACTTATATTGTATAGAAGACAATTTAATGAATACTAAAACATAATTTATTTTAGTTTGGTTAGTTAATTTGGGATAAAATTATTAAACGTTATTAATATTACTATGTTAACTGCTTAAATATATTAATATAAATAATATGACTTTTTTTTAAAGAAATATTAGACTTAACTTTAAGTTAAACACATTATATATAAAATTATTTTATTTAATTCATTTTAATTTAATTTAATTTATACGTTCAATAGTATATAAGATTATTTTGTACTCATAATAAGTAAAATTGAATTTATAATATTATTACAGTTAGCAATGGTTAAAAAATAACTTATTTATTTTTTAATATTATTTTTATTTTGTATACAAAATAATACCTTTTGGACTTTTGGTTAACAAATTCAATCATGTGCAATGAATTGCAATGTTTAAAAATAATCTATTTTTATGAATAAAATATTTAAATATTATATTAGTGGAAAAAGATATTGATATTGTAAACACAAACATCTTATAATTTTTTTTATTGATAAGTTTTTATAATATTATATTATATACGAGTATAATTCATTATAATCGGTGGGGAACATTTTAATATTGAAATATTATTTTTAACTTGAAGTACAAGTATTATAAAATATGCTTAATAATAAGAAGTAAGATTAATTACTAATTAATTCTATTAATTCTAATGGTTGATAATTTAATTGTTGTTTTCTATCAATTATACTAATTACGAATATTTATTATATATTTAAATTGGGTATAGTACCTATTATATTTATATTTTAAATATTTAATATTTTTTGTAATACCAGTATTAAACACCAACCAATAATTTAATAATAATAACGTAATAAACAAAGTTACAATTTTTTTTTTTTTTATAATGGCGTAACATAAACTATAAAAAATAAAATAAAGTTTTTGTATATTTATAAAAGAATAATATTATACAAATATGAAATATTAATAAAATACACTATATACTAACTATTTAAATTCATAGAAAATACATGAAAAATTTAAACGAAAAATTATTAAGTTAAATTTAACATCAGAAATTTATTTTAAAAATTATATAAACAATTTATTATTCAAAATGTTACCCAAAGTCAAATTATGTAAACTATATAATAACAAGTTTATTATTATTATATTTAAGTATGAAATTTATAAATATATTATAAAAATATTGTTTGATCACTTTATTTATGATACATTTCTCTAAAAAAAATAATTAAAATAGAACTAAAACAAAAATTGTTAATTATGTACATTTTGTTTTTGGTACCTATATTAATTTTAATTAACTTTGATTATACTTAAAAGACCCAAAATAAATTAAAAAAGGTTTGTTGTTTAAACAGTTATATAATTTTTTTTCACTTTATTTTAGGACTTATTGTATGATATTAATATGCTAAATAGGTATCCTGTAATTATACAAGCACCTATAAATATTTTTTTTTTATTTAAATTTAATTATTATTTAATCAGTAATATACCAATTATTTATCTTTTAATACCATTTATAAAATTATTATATGGAGATGGAGTTATACATTTAATATAGAATTTTTTATCTATATAAATATAAATAGTAATATTATTGAAATAGTTGCGTTCAATTTTTAAATTGAATTAAATAAAAATTAATTGATAATAATTTTTTATTTAATTCATTAAATAATCGAGAATAAATATTATATATATAATATTATTAAAATATTATGACTATAAATATAAATACATATTATATATAAATTACTGTAATAATTTAATTTTTTTCCATTTTTATTTAATATAATTACAATATGTTCATAGGTATTTGCTATATTATATATTGATTAATTGTTCTATTAAATATATATAGTCATAAAAAATGCATTATTTTATTTAATTAAGATTTTAAATTATAATAGTTATTAAAATTAAAATATATTTCATAGGATTCAAGATAATAATCATTAATTAATATTATTTTTTGTTGGAAATTAATTGTTTTATAATAAAATAAGTTATGTCTTATGCAGAATATATAGTCATAAAAAATGTATTATTTTATTTAATTAATATTTTAAATTATAGTAGTTATTAAAATTAAAATATATTTCATAGGATTCAAGATAATAATATTATTAATATTATTTTTTGTTGGAAATTAATTGTTTTACAATATAATAAGTTATGTCTTATGCAGAATATAAGATGTTAAACAAAAAAAATTAAAATTAAATACCAGTATTATATAGGTTTACATTTTGTCTTTTTTTTTTTTTTTTACTCATCCGTAAAATCGTGATAAAAATCCATATAAAAAGAATTTTATACCAGTTTCAGGTATAAGGATTAGTTTTTTCTTTTTTTTCCACTGTTATTTTATAACATTGTTTGTATACCCAAATACTTGCTTTTAAAGCATTAAAAATCCCTTTTAATGTATATATCCTTTTAATTCTTATAAATATTATACTAATACCAATAATGTATACATATATTTACAAAATGAATTGTGTGAACTATTATGTATTAATTAAATTGAACGTATTATTTCTTATTATTACGATTTTGGAGAGTATAATATTTTCTATAGTATTATTATTAATTATGAAATATTATATATTAATATTATAATGCTATTAATATTTACTTATTATCAAACAATTTAACTTATGTTTTATCACAATTATTAGTAATTTTATATTTTACTACAATAATTTTATTAAATAGTTATTATTGTTGTCAAAGCCAATTTAAGACGAATTCATGAACAAATACTCGTATAAGTATAATATTCATATTGTTGTGATATACAAGTTTATAAAATAAATATTGTGTAGGTATATTAAAATAGAGAAAATAAGAATTTGAATATAATAACATTTTCAGATCTAGATATTTAAAATTTTAAATATCTAAATAATTGTAAATTGGTAATTATTACCATTTGGCATTGTCTGGTCATATGATAAATATTAATTTATTTGATTGAATTTTGAATAATTCATGGTAATATTATGAATATATTGTAAGAATAATTTATTTATATATTATTATATTTATCAAAATTCGATGAACATAAATGTTATTATTTCATATTGTTTTTAATTAGTTATTGAAATAAGCAATGCCACATGTATTAAATAAAAAAAAAAATAAAATGATGTAGATTAATTTATAAATTATTATATGTCTTTTTTAGATATATTTAAAGTGTAGAACTGTAGATATTAATATTGAAGCAGTTTAGAGGATATTTATGAATAAGTATGTAGGTAGGTATCTATTTAAATAAATTATAAAATATAGTTTATTGCAATAATATTTATGGAAAACGCCCATTTTTCTGTCAAATATATATTAATAAATTATATCATTAAAATAGATACCTACATATTAAATAAAATGATATTATGTGGTAAATTGTTTTGGAGCGTGATAGACCACATTCATAAATTGCAAAGTTAATTGTACTAGTTTGACCAACCCTCTTTGATGATAGTAAAATTATCGATCTAGTAACCAGGCATTCAGCAGAATACTCACATAGAAAATGGACGACATGATGAGAACACGCAAATAAATTGCTCAAAATAAAAAACAAATTAAAATATACAATTCGCTGTATTTCGTGCAGAGAAGCAGTGGGATCGGATTTTAAATTCTGAATATCGTTTTTAAAATTTCTTATTTTGCCCGACGAGCTTCACGTTCAACATTTCAACAATTTTTTTACACTTTTATAACACTGTTTCAGTCACTTTTAGACATCTTAAAATTTACATAATATAAATTACATATACTAGCCTTGATATAATTCCCCGGAATTTTCCACAGTGTAGATGGGTACTGCTACGGCTAGAGAAGCGCATCCAAAACCTTGGAGTGCTCGGGCTACGTACATAAAGTATACCACGTCACACGGGAAAATTACCATTAGAATGCCAGCGCAAATCGATACGCACACACCGATAACCATGAGTTTGTAAGCTCCGATAGACCTTACTACGGTACCGGACCACTGTGACCATTGAATAGCAACCAGGTACAAAATTGCCTTAATGTTGTCTTGTTGAGCGTTTGAATATTGCTGCTCATCTGGACGCGTTTCCTCGGGTGACCAACTTATGTTTAGTCCTATTGTCACCGCGCACGTAATAGCTATGATTTTCAATAAGAAATATTTTAATTATAATCATTATAATATGAGACTGTACCAGGAAACCGAGGGCTAGGTATTAAGCAACAAATGAGTAGGTATTATAACATTACCTAGAAATGATGAGAGTAAATCATCTTTACTTTTTGATTTTTCGATATCTCTAAACATCTGAATGATATTACGAATTTACGAGAACGATTTAAAAGTAAGAAAGGAATTTTTATAATACAATAATAATAACTCTAATATAAAATAAAAAATAACGTTAACATGGAAACCATTGATTATTATAGTAAAATGTAAAAAGTAATCTATTGGACGAGATAGGCAATAAAAAATAAAACAAAAATAACTGTTTATACGATGTAATATTTAAAATAAATAAAAAATAATTTTTAAGAATACATTGAGAATTAAATGAGATTTATTGTCCTGCTTTTAAATTTTTTTATTCTAAAATATATTAAAAGGATCTAAAATTCAATTGTATTTTTAATATAAGAATAATTCAAATTGTTTGACTATATGAATGTAATTAAATATTATTTATTATTAAATTTTGTTTTTAAGGCCTGATTCAACTGAACATTAAAATAATAAAATCCTGTCTGTATACAAATTATATAGGAGAAAGAGAATTTCTTACTGCAGAATTAAATGTGTGAGTGATCATTTTGAGTTTTCAAGTTTGATTGTGTTTTTATTATTATTTATTATACTTTTATGTAATTCATAATAAATATAGGTTTATATTAAAATGAAAAATATAAATCTTAAATATTCCATTATTTTAATTAGTTAGCTTTCTTTAATTTGCTTTTCGAAATGTAATATATTAACTGAAATTTGATGAAAAATTATAATTCATAATCATAAAATAATTGACGATTGTGTGTATCCATTAATTACTAACAAAATATTTCCTCTAATATTAGGAAGGGTTGAAGTTATATGCATGTTTAATTGCTTGTTTTGTTCAATTACTTTAGGGTTGATTCATTAAAAAAGTAAAATAAACAATAAATTGATTATAAATTACAACGATTTAAATTTAACTTTAACAAATCAAGTGATGGTAATGTAAAATGTTTTTACATAATATTACAATAATAAAAGTTGATTTAATGAATAGCCTACCAAATAATATAAGTTTAATTATTATGGTTTGTAGTTATATTTTTTAATTTTTTTTAATATTTTTATTATTAAATTATATATATTTTATAAAAAATATAATATATATATGTTTTATAAATATAGTTTATTCACTATAATAGTTAGCCAATATTTTGAAAGGAAAATAGACTAGGTAGTTTCCTGATTTCCGATTATGGATTCTATACATCATAGATTAAAGCAGTAACAAGAAACGGAATTGAATTGAATGGATTTATATAATATTATATATACCAATAATACCAATATATAAAAAAAAAAATACCTACAGATAATTTGTGGACTAGTAGAAATGTCACGGTTAAATAATTAATGTGAGAGAAATAAAATAAAATACATGATAATACTCAGTACTACTACGACTATAACAGCGCAATAAAATTAATTACTCTTACTAAAAAGCCAGTTCGTTATTATTACTATCAGTGTTACGAGCAGGTCATGATTTCATTAAAAACATTAATCATATTATCATACGATTAAAAATGATAAAAAAAAGTTTAACGCATACAACACAAGTCAATATTTATTATATATGCAAAATTATTTACTACACAAAAGTTTATAAATAAATAAAAAAATCAAATAATGTCCTTTTATAATAATATATAATACATATTATTATTTTTTTTTAAAAAAGTACTATATTATATAAAAACTAGACGTATAAATTTGTATAAATGTTTATGTTTATATTTTTGGAAATTTTGGATCTTATGTTTTTATTTCAAATTACATTTATGATTAATAAATGGGGATCGTTTGTATAGTCGTATTTTATTTTACATAAATTAGACAAGTCATTAATAAATCAGTTAATATTTACATATAATATGTGTATATGTCGCAATAAAATAAATACATTATTTGACTCGGTTAACATTAAAAACTAATTAAATTAAGATATCGATCGATTGTTATCTGTCTTTCAGTTAAAATACTGCACAATAATGACAATATGAAAAGTTAAAAAAAAAAAAAGAAAAAAAATAAATAAAATAAAATGAATTGGTTTGATGATTATTATTAGATAATTTTCATAATATATACGAAACTATAATATTATTGCGAATATTCATTACTGGATAATACTCTGTTAACAGCGTGCAACATTAAATTAAAATTATTGATTAATTTAAATTTTACGTCCAACAATATCTGATTACTGTATGCGATATTGTGTAAATAGATAATAAAATAATAAATTGTTTTAATATAAAATATTACACATTATTTTTTATTTATTTCGATTTTCAAATTTTAATGTATCGATTACCCGGTAACGTAATTAATAGACAACAACGTGCTTATTAATTGTAATTAATAATAATCGTACTATGTTTGCACGGGAATCGTTATGAATTTATGATCAAACAAAATACCGTTTTATAACAAAAATAAAAAATAAATAAATAAATAAAATGTTTACAAATCGTACATTCCATCGAGTTTATAACGAATTAATCAACGTACACGTCAATGCATCTTAAATACGTATTACGTTCAATATAAATTTATACCTCGTGTATCGATTTATATATTATGTTATGACAAAAAAAAAAAAACCACACGTTTTTATTTTTTAATAACGAGTGGTTTAATATCATCGAGACAGAGGGGTGATGAGGTATTAATAAAAAAAATAAAAATAAAAAATCGGGGGAAAAAAAAAGAACCGTTTTGTAATTTATTGTATTATAAAATCATGAAAATTCAATATCGTGTAAAATATGGAGTACATATAGTTAAACTATCGTCCTCAAAAGCAATTGTCAGATACTATTATATTTTTATATAAACACTCTGTTAGGTATGTCGCGGGGAAAACGTTAAACAATGTTTGGTTCTAACCACGGTATACCGTATATACCGTGGTTCTAACAATCTGGGAATTGCATATTTTCCTCTTGTATAGTTTCGTACGTGATTTGCAATAAATTAATAGCGTTATAGCTATCGCGCGCGTGGCAACAGTATAATAATATAATACGCGTTATACATGTCGGTGGTGGTTGCGGTGTAAATATTGCGGCGAAATTGAAAAGTTAATAAAATACGCGATTCATAAAAATATAATATACGAAAAATCTTTAATAATAATAAAATATTAAACATAATATTTATAATAATATCAAACGTTGTTAATCGCGTCCAACGAAAAAATTAAGAGAAAATTTTTATTTTTTAAATTTAAATTCAATAATTGTATCATTAATAATAATTATTGTATTGTCTACGCGCGTAAACTAATCATTAAAAAATATTTAAACGATAACGTTTTGATTTTATAATATCATAGTATTATTATGTTTTGATTTTTGATTTATAATATTTGGCACCTGCGATATCCAATAATACTGCGCTCTCGAAAAGTAATAATAATTATTCTACAATTAATAATTAATAAATAGTTGTTATATTCATAGAGTATAATAAATAATAAATCTACGAAAATAATTTATTATTAAGCGTTTTATAATATTTGACTTAAATATAAATAGAATTTCAATTTCATTTTAATATACAGCGTCCCGGATATTATTTACTCGTTGTACTCGTAAGAATTCCGTTAAAAATTTAGATTTTGTAATGCCATTTTTTTTTTTTTATATATAAATTACATAAGTTAAATAACGGACAATATATAATATTACGTTTATTACTTTTTCAATTTAATCTTGTCGTAATAAATAAATTTTTTTCACGGGTCAACTTTCAAATTTCACCGAGAAGTTCATTTTTTTCCCCCTAGAAATCCACGTTCATTTATTGGACAACGATATCGTTTTACCACAGATAAAAAAAACGCCATAAGTAAAACAAACATATTATATTATAATATTTGTCATCGAAAAAATTGGAAAAGCGATCGGAAAGTAAGGGGAAATATCGATTTTCCAACAATATTATTATTATTAACGTATTACGTTACGGGGTGAAATCGGCTAGGAAAATAATAACGTTTTTTATAATGTAAATTTATACGTAAGATTTTATAACTGATATATTATGATGAAAAATATCGAAAAATTTGATGCGAAATATCAAAAAAAAAAAAAAAAAAAACTCAAGCCCGACGAACCACAGTGACGTGTTTAAAATTCCGTGTCATATTATACGGTTTTATAATATATTATATAATATACTCATTATTCATTTCGGGGGTTCATTAGGCGAACATCCGTCGCGTCGCCGGCACGACTATTTGTTAGGTAGGTTGGGTTAGGCGTGTGGCGTAGCCGTTACAATCATTTTTGTCGTCGCGAGAAATTTTCCGGCCGTCGTCGTTCCCGCGCGGGCACCGGAAATCTCTGCCCCCATGTCGGCGTGCGGCTTTACGACCCTCTCGCGTCAAAACGATCATGCGGATTTTCCGCAAACCGTCGCGTGCGTATTTATAATAATTATAATAACGATAATAATAATAATAATGATAAACGCGCACACACTTTCGCCGTTTTGTTTCGGCGCGACGGTCGGCGGTACCGACGAGTCGCAGAGCCCTTTGCGGCCGTTAGGTGCCGCGCTTCAAGACACGTTGGCACGCCGCCGGTGACGTTGTCGCTTACGGTCTGCCGACGCGAACGGTGTACGCAAAGCGGTGCATCAGCGAACGGGTGACGTTTTCGTGTATCGTACAACCGACGCACGGGGGGAACGGGAGTTCGTCGTCCGAAACATTTCGATAAGTTATTTTTTAAATTTGTCGTTTTTGAATTTTGTTTTTTTTTTGTGTTTTTTTTTTTTTGTTTTTTTTGCTTTTCTTAAAGTCCGTCCACACGGGTTCTGTGTCTACACACTCCGAAATCGGACATATCATATTATACACGAACATCGCAACGATTGACCGGTGACCGGGTGTTTTTGGCGAGGTAGGTAATCATACTTTTCTTCTTTTTTTTTTTCCTTTTTCTCATATACTCGTAGTTCTCTATCGTTTCAACCTTTTTCCACAATTTATTTTTTTTTCACTTTATTATCCGATATAAACTAATACAATATATACATTTTGTCGTATTCATAATAAATATTACCGTTAACCGTAAACGATAAGAAATAAAAAATTGAAAATGAAAATTGGAAGTACCTAGTTTTTTATTGTTTAATTTTGACGGAATAAACTACAACACTTGACAGTAAAGAGCCAACGACGATCACTTTTATACAATAATTTATAGCACTATCTTGAAACTAATATCAGAGTTATCTGTACGGTTTTATATTCACTCGTAACGTTTTCTTACGTATACTACCTATTATTAACGAGCGTGGTGATACGAATTTTGTGTTGACTATATTCTATATATACCTACTGTACACGACACGCATTTGTCAATTAAAATCTAAGTCACACAATTTAAATTTGACTGATGGAGTGATGCGTTCGTCCGATACGTAATTGGCTAATAAAATGTCGAAATCACCTGTGGATTTATTGTAAATACTGTTTTACGATTGTCCATTAACTCAATCAATAATAAGAAAAACGCACGATTGGTTGTTAAGTCCGATTTGAAAAATACTAAACGTTTTTATTATTATTATTGTTATTATTATTATTATTATTTTTATTATTACTACTACAATTATTCTTTTATTATTATTTGATAATTTTAATAGATAAATTAAATCCAGTTCATTGATAATTATATTAATATTATTTTATATTATACGTTTATTTTAGTAATTCAATAATTTTTAATATTTGTCTATATAATCACTAAATGTTTATATAATAAAAATATTATTTACCTATAAATAAATGAAATTGCTGTATTCTTGAGGAAAATGTGATAAAAATAACTGGTTCTTGAAAATTAAATTATTAATACGTCACTGTGATTTTGTATTAAAATAATTACATTCAACAATTTATGAATAGTCTATCTATTTATCAATCATCTCTTCCCTACACGTATGGTAATTTGATAATGAAAATAAACAAAGTGATTGTTTTGTGTTTGGGATCCTTTATTATTAAAATTATATGAATACATAAAAATGTAAAATAATATTATCGTTTTGTATATTGATTGATTTGATTGGTTATTAATAATAGGGATATGTTAATTTGAGAATTATAATTATTATTTAGTTTAAAAGATTCTTTATATTATATTTTTTTATATACATATATAAAAATAAATAAATAAATAAATAGTTTACTTTAAAAGTAATAAAATTCATAAATCTTAAGTTCTAAAATTGTACTTAAATTTGTATAAAAATTATATTATTTTTACTTTACATATTTATACTGAATATTTCAATTTATTTTCCATTATAATTTCCATCTAATTTTTAATGTGTTGAAAATAATAGACATTACTTACATAGAGATATTTTCTATTTCTTCCTTTTTAGATTCTGAGTGAATAGTAAAGAATGTATTGGTTTTTCATTGATGTGTTTTTTTTTATTAGAAAACATGATTTGAAAGCCGTAAAAGTGGTCCGATTACTATAAATAGGATATGTTTTCGGTAGAGAATTAGATATAGGTGGTCTCTTTATTTGGGTCATTTTTTTAAATTTTTCAATAGTTTTTTTTTTTTTTACGATAAAGAAAATACCAATGGCAGAAAAACAGTAAATTTGATTTTACTTATTAATTTTGATAATTTAAGAAATATACGTCATAGAGAATTTATTGAATATTCTCATAGATATTTCATGAATGCGATATACTTTGAAACGGTTACTTTGATAATTTACCTGGAATAAGGTTGTATTTAATAAAATATTATAACATTTTAATCATTCATTTATTATCTGCAGTGTTTATATTTGATTGAACTTCGCTCAGAATCGTTTTTCTATTGGACATGATGTCATATTGCATTCGTGTCTTAATTATAATGTAACCCTATTCATGACCATTGTCCTTTCCACGACAATATTCTAACCATTTCATCCTGCACTCTAAAAAGTATCTTCTATTCAAAGTTTATAAGTAATTTTATATAAATATATTCCAATTATTTGATAGAACAAATTAATAATATACTTTTATGTTGTTAAAAATGAGTAAGCGCTTATTGTTATAATATATTTTATTTTACTATTATAGTATCAATTATAATTATTTTTCTAATAATGTTTATATTTTATACACTTAATTCAAAGTGCGAAATTAGTAAACTCGTGTATTTATAACCAATGTAGCAAAATATTATATAGGTATTATAATGTTGAGTATAAAATATAATTTATATCTAGTCGATTTTATAATAAATGCATTTGACATAAGCTATATGTTTGATAAATTGTATTTATATTGATATTATTTTATATCTTTTATATTATTCAAATTTCATTAATATATGCGTTTCATTAAACCTATTCTTTGTCTTATACGAGTATTTAATGCATAATATGCACGGCACCACATAAATAAATCAGTAGGTATACGAGATTGTTTTTATCACATTTAAATATATCTTGGCTGAGTTTACAGATTTTAGTTTTAAAATACAATAGTAGGTATAATATCTATTTTATATTTTGATAATAATTTCCGATAATATTACAATATATTGTTTTTTGTTCGTTATTTTTAAATTATATTTAATAATATTTGACGCAAAAGATAATTAATATTATTTTATAATATATTATATGATTAAATTATTATTAATATATTATATATTATTATAATATAAGAATTAAAATATTAATCTAAAGTAGAGGCATGTAAACTAATATCAAGATTTACGAGTATTTTTTATAATAGCTATACCTATTTTGTTTTGTTCTTTTGACATCATTTTAATGCATATAATTTATTAATGAACTTATTATATCAATATATCCGACAATATTTCGAATGACATTCAAATTAACATTATTCAAAAATAACATTTTAAATTGTTTATAATGCATTATGTTAATTAATAATAATACATTATATTATTATATATTTTAAAATTAATTTATATAAAACTAAAAAACTGTTATATTAAAATTATATTTTTTAGATTAAAACTGGACTGAACATTTGAAAAATCAAAGTTGTATTAGGTTTATTTTTAAAATTTAGTCATTTGTGACTATATTCACGAAGCTGTATTAATTTAAAATTATTTTTAAATTATGACATCAAAGAGCTTGTAATTAATTGTTTTATAATAATATTAACAATATAAAATATGTATCACAAAAATACTAGAGTAGTAAAATATTTAATTTTTTCAAACACGTAATACGAGTACATTGTAATTATAATTAATAGAGTAAAAATATAATATGATTTCATTATGTTATAATTTCATTCATTATATTTTATGGAAAATTTATACTTTTATGGTATCAATGATATCGGTATAATTACAATTTAAAATATTATTATTATGTAATTTTAATTATTCTCAATACTATAATTATATTGAGGAAGGGATTTTTCGTAATACGAAATTTCTTAAAATCCATACATATTAAAAATTTCATTCATCATTAGAATGATGATGAAAAAAAAAAAGGAAATAAGTTAAACAGTATCTATAAGTTCATAAATCTATAGAAAATCATAAAATTATATACGTTAAATGAAATTTTATTATGCCTATATGGCTATATATCTCTATCTAAATATCATTTAATTTATATATATTTATATTACTTACCTAATTAGGCAAATTTATAAGCGATAAAATAATGTACATAATATTAGGTGTATGTATCTATAAAAATAAATAAATCAAAATAAACTTTAATGTTATAGATCACTATAATAATTATGCATTACACTTTATCAGTTATACATATTTTAGTCAAAGTAAGTAATAACTAAAAACTTTCATAAAGCCTTTTTTTTATAGTCAGAAACTTAATACAGAAATTATGTTAATAAGGTCTTGTTTGGATATTTTATATTATATTTTGTATAAGAAAAAATGCTAAATTGACAAAAAACTCATTTTAAATAATATTGGTGTATTTAATTAAGTGTAAAAAAATGTTTTTATAAATTAATAACTAAAAATTGAATATAATTATACTAAAATTTGTTAATTTTTTTTCAAACAATATATTATAATTTAGACATATTATGTTAGTATTAAATAGGTATACAGTGTGTAAACGATAATTGTTAACACTTTATAATATCTTTGGATGGAACAATAATAATGGAATTTTTTTTTTTTAGTTAGACGTTATATTGAACAATGCACGTTTATTATGCTGTCCGATTATTTTACCGTGATTAGTTTCGCGCATGCGCAATGCAACTTTTTTTTTTTAAATGGCAACTCCTAATTTTTACTATTAATTATTTTTCTCCATATTTTTTCATGAATTTTGGTGGTTAAATCACATTCCTAAGTGCAAAATTAGCTGAGTTATATCAATTCAAAGTTATTAGATATTTTTCGCAAAAATTTGTGACATTTTTGCTAATACGTGGTTATTTTTAATTTTAAAAGTACGTTATACCACCAAAATGTTTCTTTTGTGTTTTATTATTGTATTTGGCCTGTGTATGGATATTACAGTTATTCTCAAGTGTCATTTTCATGTTATTTATCAAATTATTTACCTTTACCATATGCTTTTTATTTATGTACCAATTGATGAAGTAACATTAATTATCATTATGTCATTACTCATTAGTTCATGAATATCTTTAATACTTATCGTGTTTTATCGGGTGTTTTAAAATAACTTTCATATTATCCACCTTAATGGATTAACAATATCTAAGATAAGTGATCTGTAATAACCAATGACACTAATAACTCAAACAGATGCAAACTGTGAAAATACATTCGTCATTTATTCATTGTACGAAAATTACATATTTATACAAATTTTTATACATCTAATTTGACTAATAATTCTAAAGGTAATAATTAAAATAAATTAATATTTAGTATGCATCATTCGGAAAAAGTGGACATGTTATTTACATATTAGGAATGCCAAAAAAATCCTCCAAATCCTATTATTTATCAAGTTAAACAATAAAAATTGATAATTCTAAGTTGTACTATCCATACAAAGGTTTAAATACAATAATAAAACACAAAAGAAACATTTTGGTGGTATAACGTACTTTTAAAATTAAAAATAACCACGTAATAGCAAAAATGTCACAAATTTTTGCGAAAAATATCTAATAACTTTGAATTGATATAACTCAGCTAATTTTGCACTTAGGAATGTGATTTAACCACCAAAATTCATGAAAAAATATGGAGAAAAATAATTAATAGTAAAAATTAGGGGTTGCCATTTAAAAAAAAAAAGTTGCATTGCGCATGCGCGAAACTAATCACGGTAAAATAATTGGACAGCATAATAAACGTGCATTGTTCAATATAACGTCTAACTAAAAAAAAAAAATTCCATTACTATTGTTCCATCCAAAGATATTAAGTGTTAACAATTATCGTTTACACACTGTATATTAAGAACGTCGTTACGTTAGTAGAGTCGATCATAAAGAGAAGATGGAAAATGGTTGAGCACACACATTAAGACATCCAGAAGAAATGCACAACACAATACTAAATGGCATAATGGAAGGAAAAAGACCACCTGGGCGACATCGCAATACCCATCCCAATTTATTGGACAAATCAAGAAAGATGCAGGAGTAAGAAACTACAGAGGCACTAAAGGAAATGGCGAGTGACCGTGAAGAATGGAGAAGAATAGTTGCAAACTAACCTACGGGTTGAAAAAAAAGTATATTATAATAAAATAAAATAGTACAATACAACGAAAGCACCAATTATTGATAATAGCTAGGGGTGGAAAATTTTATTTCATCGATGAAAAGTTAAATATAATTACATGCACAAAAAATTTTACGAAAAAAAATCGAAATAATTATATTAAATTATCGGATGTTATTTTTACATTATTTGTTTTAATATGTTTTTTACTCTATTCGCTCATAGTCATTTATATTGTGTAACTGACTGCACATTGAAATTTTCATATGTCAGAATAACATTAATTTAAATGCATAGTATTTTTAAGACAAATTTGTTTCCTAATTTAAAGTCAAGAATTATTGTTCATAAAGATTAAATCATACTATAAATTTTATAGTAAAATATTGAATAATAATGTAAAAAGTTTTGAAAATATATAAATAAAATCGTATAAAACACACTAACAAACTAAGTAATATATATATATATATACATACAATATGCAATATACTCGTGTAATTAAATTAAAAATATTAAAAAATGTTATTATATTTATACGTTGGTTATTAAAATATATTATAAATGTATACGTATAGTTGAAAATAGTAATATTATAATAGCTATAATAACGTAGATAAAAAAAAAAACTTTTAAACTTAGAAAGCTGGTATCAGACGTAGCTATACTTCAGTTGCTACATTTTCATGTTACTTTATTTTTATACGTTTACTCTTTACATTCATATTATTTATATTCTACATATTCTGCATTAGTTTTTTGTATTCATACTCTCATATAAATAAAATAAAATATAATATAATTTATTATATTATATTAATATGTGACCATTAGTAAAGTATAGTCCTGTCTCGGTTCACATCATCAATGATTGATGATATGATTTTCTTTTGGTACTAGGAAATGTACAGAAAATAAAAACAAAGGATTAATTGATATATTTAGTTCTTCTTCTTGTTATTATTATTATTAATATTATTGATATAAAACGAGTATTATTTTAATTTGGTAAATACTCGTACTTGCAAACAGTCAACGACACATTTTAATAAAATTTATTAACGTTATATAAGGTTAAATGGTTATAAGGTTTTTTATTTTAACCACAAGGTTTTATTTTAATACAGATTTTAGGAACATAATCTCAATCAAATATAAAAATCTCTAATTCCACGTTCAAAAACAATATTCAATTTAGAAAAATGGAAGTAGTGGAAGTGATTTAACTTAATATCCTTAGTTATCTCCATAAATATAATATTATAAAATAATGTCACAATAAATTGAGTAAAAAATCATTTTGTCTTTGACGCCTCAATAATTCGATAGACGAGTACTTTTACAAAATAGTTTATAATTTGAACATATTACGAAAACAACAACAAAATACAAAATAAATATTCTACGAATACTACTGATAAAGAAGTTAAAAAACAAATTATATAACTTTTTGATTTTTTTCTATAGAATATTATATTGTAAGAAAAATAATAATAAATCATAAATATTATTGAATGAGATATTTAATATTCTATGAAAATTCGTTTTTATTATTAATACTATATTATTTACAATTATTATTGATAGAAATATTATATAAAATATATTAGTTACTATTCTATTATAAGGAAAAAACAAATACAATTGTTATTTGTGCGTTCAATTAAATAATATTATAATGTAAAAACATATTTTAAAAAGAGAAAATATATAGAATATATTATGTTATATAAATGAAAGAGTAAATAATAAAATAGAATAATTAAATGTATTTTAATTTTATACAAATCATAAATTACTTTATTTTTTTTTCTATTCAATATATTAATGTTATTTTATTATTCATAAGACATAAAATAATATTATTATGCGAATATGATATATTTTGTGATATCGTAAATATAATAATACTCGTTTAAATACAGTATAAAAAAAAAGTATCATCGATTAAGTATAGAATATTGTTATAACGCATACTTGTTGTTTTATTTAATATGTTGCAAATATTTATTTTTTATTACACACATTATACGAATAAAGAGATTCGCAAATATATTTTAAAAATAAATGAATAGTTGAAGGCTATTGTATTGATTGACCAAGATAATGTGGGGGTCGGTTATTACTGTAAACAATACAGTAAATGGTTAATGTTTATTGGAAATAATTATAATTATTAAGTCAGCAAAACCGGTCATTTATAAAATTTAATTTCAAACACGACTAAACAATAATAATAAAATTATTAAAACAAAGAATTAAAATTGGACAAAGTATATTTCGTCGATTCATGCGCGGATTCTCGGGAGGGAGAGAGGCTATGGGTTCTCTAGCGTTTTTCAATTTTCGTTCGACTAACCAATCAAATGTATTTATTTATTAAAATAATTTTTTAAATTTTGTAATGTTAAGCAAAAGTAAACTCAATTAAATGTTTATTTCGAAACTCTTTTTATACATAAATATTTACAAAAAAAAATGAGAAAAGTATAATATCTACTATTAATTTTTTTTTTATCTCAGCACCCCCTGTGAAAAATTTTTGGACCCGCGCCTGCGTCGAATGTTGGAAGTTGGAACAATAGGACACAGTTGTTCGGCAATCGAGCTATCTCATTATAAGCTGGAATGTGCTACAGAATAAACACTAGTTCAGTTCGTTTAACATGAATATACCTGATTTAACTCATTAACTTATGTAATCTATTATGAGTTTCAGAACATAAATTATGATAATATTGTCTAGTGTGCGATTTCATTTTATCAAATGCATATTATAAAATAATTTGATGTTTCTATTTTATTACCATAAACTTTTTTCACTTTGAAACTTATTCAAACTCGTATGTAATACAAAAATTGTAAAAGTGTAAATAATAATTTATAGTTGACCATCGAGCGTATAATAAATTACTTGTTTTACATCGATGCATTTAAGGACGTCATAATAATATTACAATACTGTGATTTTCATAAATATTGTTAATACCCAAAGAAAAGTGAAAAAAAAAACGCATTTATGTAGCAAAATTGCCTGTATATCACGCCGTGTTAAAAAAATATCGCTGTTGGGAGGTTTGTTTATAGAAAATTTCAATATACAAAAGCACGTTAAAGAATAAAAGCTCATTTCAATTATAAGATTAATTTTACGTATGTATATTATAATACGTTATAAAAGTACTAGCTTAAAATAAATTTTTAGTTAAAATTTTAAAATAAGTAAAATTATTATTACAAAATCTAAATATTTAAAGGAATAATTTTCGCAACACTAATCATTTTATCAATACATTTATGAGTATTGTATTATAAATTATAAACGAGATTATACTTCAATGCAATATAATTTTAATATTTTTGTTTAGTGGTAAATGTTAATAATATTTTATTATTAAATCTGTTCATTTGTTAACTGTCTGTTACTTATGGTTATGTTCTTAATGAGTATACCACTATTTGTAGTAAGTTATCGTGGTTTTATTTTTTTTATCGTCAAAAGATATATTATATATATTTATTTTTTAAAAAAAGTTAAATAGCAAGTACATATATATTTCACCAACACATATACATTTATATATATATATATATAAAAAAATAATAATAATAATAAAATAAAATCTATAACCTCTCTTCATAAAAATGTAATATAATATGTTATTAGGTATATATAATACGAATTTACTTTGATGCCAAACACATTATAAAATATATTTTATTCTAAATTATCTGACGAATTTTCAGTTATATTTTATTGTATAGGTAACCAAAATTTAAAAATATAAAATAACACCAATACACTTGTATATTGAATAAGACACACAGAAAACTCTTTAAATAATATTTTTATACGTAAAAAAAAATAAAAGCCGGATAAGGAACTGCAGAGACCGGATGCTCGAATAGAGGCGACTCACACTTTTTGGCTCAGGAACAAAATATAAAAATATAATAAATTTGAAATATATATATAATATATATATTATGTTGCTCGGATGTAAATAACCTTGCAACAAATACGATAAAAAATAATTTAAAAAATGTATTCAATTTTCATTTATATATAATATAGAAATAATATAATTTTAATAATAATTTTTATGATTTTGCAAATATATTTACAACAATATAATGGTTCATTCTATTAAATTTTTATTTTTAAATAATATCTTATCTTTTATAATTAAAATTAATTTTGTTTATACTATATTTTTACTTTATTATTCTAGGCAATTTGTCATACAAACGAAAAACAAATTTTATCGTTGTATTTTATATGTTTATACTATTTGTAGAAAGATAGGGGAATATAAATAAAATATCCAAAGTAAATTCCATTTTCAATTTTGTACCTATCTGTTACGTACTGCATGTAATCTTAAAAAAAATCCTATAACCAAAAATTGTTATATTTTATGAAATATACGTTTTATAAAAAAAATACATATTATTATTGAAAAAAAAATATTTTCTATCATATTTTTAAACCACTATTAATATTAAATTAAATCGTTTTCTCGATCAAAAGAACAAGTCACTATAATAATTTGATACCTGCACCTATTATTTAACCTACGGTTAACAAAAGTTTAATATTTATATATATATATTATTATTATTATTATTATTATTATTATTATTATTATTATTA
>JAIUCT010000009.1:11169910-11221390 GCA_021307375.1 Tetraneura akinire
TAATAATAATAATAATAATAATAATAATAATAATAATAATAATATATCTAATAACCTGAGTTTATGAATATTTATAAATAGTATATAATTGCAAGAGTAGATAATAACTTCATTATTATTATTATTATTATTATTATTACTACTACTATTATAATATAATATTAAAAGGTAATAATTTTATCTTTTTTAAATAGCATTAATATCGAATAATTCTATAGCATAATAAAATATATAAAATTCCATTATTTAAATTTATATTTTTATGTAATCCTCTTTATAATAGTATATATATATATATATACACACACACGTCACACACAACACACACATATATAAGTATATATTTTTATTTAGTTTTAAATTAGATTCAATTATACGATTAACATATAAATATATATGAATCAAGAATCAAAATAATATATAAATATTTTTTTATACAATTTTTATTATTTATAGTATATAAATTATTATATATAGAAAAATGACTTCATTATTATTCTAACCAATGTGGATATCCTAACAATTATTTAAATATTTTTTATAAAAAAATATTTATTGATATAACTTATTTTCACAGACGTTTTTAATATTATTGAAAGTCTTTTTAAATTATAAAACGTACCTACACATTATAACATACTGTACACATTTCTGTAGGCTGTAGATAAGTTTAAACTTTAATTTTGTTACATTGTTGACAGACTCAACAGAATTAGATTATTAATTATGTTTCATACAGTATTATAAAATTTGTAAAATTAATATTATCACAAAATACATAAAACATAAATTGTTCAGGAATATTAAATACTTTTTCCTGGAACTTGATTCTGAATACAGAATAGTGGACTGTAGCCAGATTTTTAAATAATTAAGAAAACTTTCATCCAAACTACGTGAATAAATATACCTTTATTTAATGATTTAATATTGTGTTTACATATTTTTTTTTTATGATAGTAAATGTGTAATAAAATTACAATATATAAATTAGTAATTACTTGTTTTTATGATATTTATATTATTATTTTTTGTATAGTGAAAAAGAAAATGTATTTTATTTAATATCAATAATTATACTCGTATACCTATTATACTGTATTCAACATATTATACAAATTAACAATGAATTATTAAATTTTGAGTAAAACCCTTTTTACAAATTTATAATTTGGAATGTCATAGATTTTATTATTCTATAAATTTATTTTTTATTCATGTATTATGATTAAGTTTTAAAAGAATGAATAAACTGACGTATTTTTGTATGGTATATTTTTTACAACATGATATTCAAGCTAATGAATTCAATGCAATATTATATGCACATGACATCTAAAAATATTTTAATATAAAATTAAATTTGTATTTTATCTACTGATAATACAAATTTCAAATTGTACTCGTACAATAATAAATGTGGCCAAAAATATTGTATTATTGATGTATAAATAATAAAATAATTTTATTGATGATTTTAATTAGTATTTTATATTTCATATAACTCTGAATAATAATTTTCCATTTCAAACAAAAATAAAGACTTATAACTTACCTTTATTTTTATTTTAAGTAAATAAATAATATTAATATTATTACTATATCATGCTGCTATATTAATACGAATAAATTATTATATTTATTTCAATAAACGCCGAAATGTTATAGTATAATATTGTATATAGATACGTTTTAATATTTTTTCATATCGACATTTACCATAGACGCGTTTCTCTCGCATAAATATTTACCATATTTAAATCAAGAAAATTCTGTCAGCCTATCGATATCATTTGTTGACTTATTTCACAATATCGTATTTTAACTTAACCTTATACCTTCTCTTAAATATTATGTGTGTTTATCTTGTTGATGTGAATAAATATTCTCCATAATAGTATATCGATTTCTGTTTAAGTTTATTCATTTTCTAAAAATGTAAATAATTATTGTAATGATTTCAACACATTTCATAAATATTAGCATATAATCAAAATGTCTAATTAAAATAAATAAATTTATAAATACCTATATTGTTATACAAATATAAATTATTAAGACATCAATTTATATAGATAAATATTATTAACGTTAAATTCTAAATAAGTAAAGTATTTATTTTATAAATTATAATAATAAATACTATACATGCATGTTATAATGTTTATCTCTTTAATTTAGTCGGTACTTACAAGACCGTACCCGTAAAAGAGTTCAAGAATCACTTCACTTTACCTTAAAAATAATATTATATTGACATAATTCCATATTTCCACATACAAAATTAATTTTTCTTATGTTTATTATTACATAATATAGCCATTTAAACTTGAAGACTATTTTTCATAATTTTTTAACAATATTTATTAATTTAATTTAATCTATAGACATTTATATAAATTTTCTTTTAAATATGAAAATACTAAAACTTTAGTGTACAACTTTTGTAGAATAGTTATATATCTAATTTTGAAAAAAATTATACATTTCACTAATATACTTGATAAAATAATTTTGTGCGATTTTTAATAATGTTATATTAGCAATTTAAATTTGCGTTGCATAATTATTAGAAATTTCACAGAATAAAATATTTTTCTATTTGTATTGTTAATACTTTATACTTATCATAACAAGAAGTTCATAAAATTAAATCTTTAATTATTTTTATTTTTATCGAATGAAATGTTTATAAATATTTTCAGTCACAATGTTTATTTTAATTTTGTGAATACATATAGTTACCAAAAATAATATTTATTTTAATTAAACGTCAACGCTATATAATAGAGTTGGATATAAATTATATCACCAGGCTTATTTAGTACAGTTAACTTATTGTATTATTCAGTGGCGCCCAAGTTCTTAAAAACATATAGGGCATATTAACAAATTTAAAGGCCTCTTGGTAATTTAAACTTATTTTTTTCTCGTCCTTGATAACAAATTATTAATTTTATAAATGGAATAATACATGTAAGTGACAATAATGATTTATATTAAAACTTTATGTGACCTCCATCCATATTTTTATAAAAAGATGTAGGACCGTGGACGACTACAACATACACTTGGGTGCCACTGGTTTAATTCATAAAATACAAGTACATCAAAGCGATTTTCTGTGGACTTGTCAAAGCATTTGTATATTGTATTTTTATGAAATTGCTGGGAAAGATAAATTTCAGAAGGCTTCGCTAAATAATAATTTGGGTTCAAATACTTCTCATAATTTTTAAATCGTAATGTTTCTATTTAAAAATGACTGCTAAATTTTGACATTTATTTAGTCATGTTTTTGAGCTTAAGATCCGGTATGCATTTATAGCAATTTGCTTTTAGTTTCGTACAAACATAATATTATAGTAAGTGGGTATACAAAAATAAAATACGGTAACTTAATAATAAATTAGTAACTGATAAGTATAGAAGCTGAGATATTGCAATATTTGTCGTGCTAGTTTGATTATTACATTTATGATAGTTGAATGATTTCATTGATTATACAAATACAATAATATTTTATTGTTTATCAAGTAAACAAATAATGATCTAGTTCAATAATATAGCAGTAGCATTTAATGATATTTTAGTCAAACATAATATTGTCGAGTTTGTTTTCAAACTTATTTATACATTTATTGTTTTTGAAATTTAAATAACTTTAACATTAATTTAGGACATAGTAATATATTTAAATTTACTAAAAAAAAAAAAATAATGCAATATTACAAGTATTTCATTAATATATTCATTGTGGTATTATATAATGGTATAAAATACAAACAGTAAAGAACAGGTAGGTTTTCGGTTTTGTGACCTATTCATTCTTATTCAATATCTAAAAGTATTAAACAATACATTTATTGTTTTAATAATAAGTATTCAAAAATACCTACCCAATAAATTATAAAAATTATATTAATAATTTATACATTTATGTCAGAACTATTTATAAATTATAATATAATGTTCTATTTAATAGGGGTTTTAATTACAAATTAATGTTTCTTAAATTCTTTTTTCCACAATTTGTAAGATAATTGATAATATGCTTATTATTATATTTGATACAGTTAAAATTAATATAACAAGTACCTACTATAATATAATATATATTTCATTATAATATATTATAACTTAAATAGTAAATTAGCTAATAATAATAGTATATATTGCTTATACGTGGAGAAATTAATTTTGTACATAAATTGGAATGAATTTGAAATAATACTAATATTTTATAATATTATTATACGTTCTCTCTCGTTAAATATTTATACACAATATGAGATTAATTTATAAATAAAAAATATATAATCAAGAAATTTATTTTGAATTTTAATAAATTTAGTACAAAATATTTATTATTTTAGAGACATTAAAATGAATGTATGAATGCATAAATGTATATCGTACCTATACAAATAACAAATACGTATACAATTTAATAAAACATATTATAATTTTCAAAAAGCCATACTATTTAAATACAAAATGCTAATTATTTCACGCAGAATTTTTTTCCTTGGTATAAGATAAAATTTAAAATTTAAAATAATAGCATTAAAATAAAGGAAATTATATACAATATGTTTAATCTTTTTTATTTTATCCGTACTTATTTTTTATTTACATGTAAATCATTTTAAATGACTGTATAGTATATGACCAACAATCGTTGACCTTATATGTGAAATTTCAACCTTCTATGTAAAATATGATCCCCAAAAATGCCACAGAGGCATTACAAATTTTTCTTAATTTTAATTTATCATTATACTATTCATATTTTGAATATCATTTTTACATTTTTTCTGAAATATATAATTTTTTAATAGAATATAAATAATAGACCACCATTGTTGTAAATCAACTGATATTACAAATATATTAATTAAAAATATGTATATGTATTATGAATAAATATTATATTTTTTTCATAGAATTATTTAATTCTGGAAATATTTTTTCTCTGTGAATTAATATTAAGGAGATAATTTAATTTTATAAAAAAATATTTTTAAAGTGATAGAACTTTCTAATAATTCCTACAAAGTTTATTGTTTAAAAGTAATTTATTTTAATAAAATACGATTATTTCATTTATAAAATATCATGTAAATCTATAATAAATATATAAGGCCACTCATAGAGATGTGATATTATTCAATTTGGTATATTATAAATTTATAGTTATTTAATAAAATAATTAAGCCGTTTTATAATATAAAAACATACAATTATGATATAATAAACCGATAGTAACAGTTACTTAGAATAATAATAAATTAGTGTATTCATTGCTTAATAGTGTATGAAGCCATTAATGTATTTAAAATAAAATTGAGCACTTATGATTATATTTTATAATTATTTAATTAAAAATCCGAATTACAAAAATTGATACTATATTAGCGTATTTCTACAACTATGTTTTCATCTTTAACCTTCTAGTTGTAGAAATATGTATACCCTAATATAGTATGAATTTGATAAATTTGATAAATTTGTAGTTTTCATTAATATAAATATACCATTAATGTATTTCATATTATGATTACATATAATATATTTAGTGATATGAAAAAATTAAGTTCCCATAATAAAACTGAATTTTATTTTATAGGTATATTTCAGTTATCATGGATGTAAAAGTTAAATATTTAAGTCATGTCTATAACATAAACTACAATATATTTTTCATTAAATTTATTTGTAATCTAAATCGTTAAATGAACACAAATATTACTTACATTGATATTAAAAAAAAAAAAAAAAAAAAAAAACTATAAAATGTAAAATGTAAAATGTAAAATGTGAAATGTATTATTTTTTAGAAAAAGATACAAATTTCTCATTCTATTTGTTTCATGAAAAGTTTAATATTTATTTAACTAGATCATAATTGTTCATTATGTATGTAATAATTATAATAATGGTTCCAAGTGAAATATAAATTATAATTATAAAATATTTCAATTTAAAAGATAAATTAAAAATAAGATGATTGTTTAAAATAAATCTAAATAAAATAATATCATACATATTATTTTTGTGGTTTGTTACTTTTTGTAATTTTTGAGTATTATTCAATAAGAAAGCAAACTTGAAAAACGACTTGATTATAGTACCAGGTAAATGATATTAATTACCATAAGTGAACGTAAAAATAATATAATAATTGCTCCTATCATTCAGAATCGAAAAGTAAAACATAAATAATGATGTTTCTATTTGGTTGCTAAATAGGTACCTACTGAAGTAATTTTAAATCACCTAATAATTCAATTTTTATTTTTTTAAATACTAATAAGTAATAATTTTACATTCAATATAAATCATATAAAATATGAATTAATTTTTAAAATTAATTCAATTGTTAATTAATGTTTCAATCCAATTGACTTGTTATAACAAAATGGAGACCTAATAATTCATACCTGTAGTACAAGTCCTACTGTGTTTTAATTAAAGAAACTTCTTAACTAAAAATATTAACTGCATGCATATTAAAAAAAATATAACATGTAATATTATTAAATGTACTAAAAGGTGTAACTAAAAATAATTATTCTATAGAATTAATTTTACATAACTTATTCATTTGTTAAGAATTAAAATATTTAATATATTTTAATAAATTAAAATAATATATTTTAATATTATTATTTACATAATAAGGTAGGTAAATATCATTTCTTTTATAAATATAAAAATATTTTAGATTTTGAGGGAAGCGAGAAATGTATTGGTTTTAAAATGATGCGTGTCAATTTTTTTTATGTCTGAAGACACTTTTACTACCAGAAATAATGCTCCAATTTTCACGAATAGCAAATGTTTCCGATTAGAGAGTGGATGTAATGTAACTTTATTTAGGTCATTTTTCCAATTTCTTAAAATTGACCCTATGCGATAGAAAAAAATGACAAAAAAACGGCATTTTTTTTTATTTTTTTTATTTCAATATTTCGTCGTTACGTTAATTTTTCTACAAAATATTGGACTTTTAATATTTCGTAAAATTCTCGTTTTTATGTATATAATGTTTGATTAAATTGGCAGTTTTGGGTTTTATAGTCTGAAAATTTTACTGATGTATACTGACTTATTACTTAACATGATATCAAAATATTAGAAAAATCCCAAAAATCAATTTTTTTTTTTTATAGGTGTTTTAAGTTGAAATTTCAGTAAAATCAATATTTAAAGTATTTAAACGGATTTTTATGTATGAAGACACTTTTTCGACCAGAATTAATGCTCCAATATTTACGAATAGCATAGGTATCCAGTAGCAAATTGGATGTTGTTGGTACTTTATTTAGGTCATTTTTGACGAAAAAAAGGCATTTTTCACAAAAACTGAAATTTCGACGAATTCGATTTCAATATTTCACGATGACTAAGGCAATTTACAAATTAGAGACTTAAATATTTTATATGGTGTTCATTTATGTAATATATGTGTATCTATATGGACCCTATACGTGCGATAAAATTTTGCATTTTAAATATTTAATAAAAAAAATGTCAAAATTTTAAATTTTTATCATACTGAACTCTCTCAGAATCATTTTTTCGAATGCAATGGTTTATCATTGCATTCAAATTCTAATACAAACTAAATACTATGATTTGCACACCATATATCTCTGCGACAGGAGTATCAGCTCGTATTTTTCTATTTAATATTATTTCAAATTACTTCTAAATTTATATTCTTTAAATAAAAATAAATCATACACATTACTTTTTGACTGAACTTAATTTATATTATAGTAATATTTATTAATAATTTTTTTTTATTTAAGTTATTTCTGTGAAAGTACAAAATTCAAATGAATAGATTATCATCTAATGGAAATAAAACCATTAATTGTTCTTAAACCTTATTTGAGAAATGTATAGACGGAAATGTAAGTAATAAATAATAGATACACTCATTGTAATCTGTTTACAATAAAAAAAAAAAAATAATATTAAATTTCAATGACTCCGAAACAATTTGGGAACTTAAATGTGGTAATTCGTTACCAAAAAACGATTTACTATAACTACTAAATATTTATAATACCAATATTGGAATATTTATGATGTAGGTATGTAATGTTTTTATAAAAGACATATAACAATTTATCAATAAAAATTTAATTTCTAAAAATGTACAATCATGTAAATAATAGTTTTTATGTTTTAAATTAGAATTTTAAATTAACTATAATTATATTATATTGGTTCGATTGAAATAATGACATTTATTTTATAATTTGAAAACTTTAATTTAAAAGAGAATGAAACAGTAAATTCATAATGCCATATTTTTATATTATTAAAAAAAAAAAAAAATAAAGAATTTAATATTGAAAGAACAAAATTATTAAATGTCCTACTTAAAATTATATAAATATTCGATTACACATTAAAGTACGAGTATAAATCATACTCAATACAAATATTTAAATATTATGGTAATATTAACTCAAATATTTATACACTATCTAAGTTATTTTTAAAAAATTAATATATTTATAAAATATTATTTTTTATAATATTTAATAGTTATTTTATTTTATTAGCAAAAGTTTTTTGGTTAAAATTATCCTAAATATATATGCATTTTTATCTCTTGTATTAAACAATAAATTGAAATCTGAAATGTTATCATTTTTATCACAAATAATTTTTTCTGAAAAATTTAGACACAAACGTATTACGTAGTATAAGTAAACATTGTCTATAATAATTATTATATGTATAATATTGATTATTATGAAAGAATATGAGCATTTCATAATGAGGTGTACAAAATAATATTATACGAGTATATAGATATACCTATTTAATATTGTCAAATAAATTTAAGAAATTACACTTTTAATTATTTATATTTATAGTATAAAGTACAATTAGAAATTACAGTATAAAGTATATATGTATCAAAGAAATGTATTATAAAGTTTTTCGTGGAAAAATTATTATGTACAACATACAACCTAACCTAATTTGTATAAGTCGTATTTTTATGGTAGAGATTACGCTCGAGAAGTGCAGGGTTATTAAAGAAACATACAACTAAAAGTAAATGTGGTTCACTACATCAATTTTTATCGTGAAAAGGAACAAATATTTTTATTTTAAAATAGCATGTCAAATGCAATCCTTTAATATTTTTTATTATTGGAAATATTAGACGAAAATCAGTGAGAAAATTTCATAAGTTAATTTAAAATGATTTTATCAACCTTCAAAAACATTAAATATATTTTCGTCCAATGGCAACATTGAATTCGTGTTACAATCATATTCAACGTAGTTAATACTTCAGTTATAAGAAATTAAATAATAATATACCCTACCAAGCAAATTTTATTGTTTGACAAATGTATTTAAATATTTTTGATATCGTTTAATTTTTCTGTCATCAATCGGAAATGAAGATAATTGATGGTAGCACTATAAAACAGATAATATAGATAATTGTAATAATGATAATTATTACTAATTTCACATCTAAATGAAATGTATATTTAAGTAATTAAATTCACAATGTGAATAGAAAAAATATTTACATAAGTATAGATGTAAGGAGTTGCTGAGAAATTCATTCGAAAAATATGGATGGAAGTTTATACCAGTATTGTATTAACAAATTTGTTAAAATGAATTCTTGTACCTTTTTAATATTAATTTTTATTAATAGATTATTAATTATATTGATAAAATTAATATTTTAAAATTTTTATCGACACAAAGAATAATATAAAAGAAAAATAAACGAAATAAGTGATTTATAATATTATGAATAGGTATTTTTATAAAAAAATCAATGTAAGAAATATTATAAGACTTCTTATTTTCATTTAATCTCTTATTGCTATATCAACATTATTTTGGTTAAATAATTTTATTAAATCTAAAAAGTATTCATGAAGTTATTATTTTAAATAAAATTTATTTACCATTGTTATATAATATATTTTATTTATTTTGTGTTTTACATTCGAATGTTTATTTTATATTCAATGATTATATTTAAATATTGAGTAGATACTTAACTGTTTGCGACAAAACCATTTAAAAGGGTGTATTTAACTAATTAATTTTCGAGTATTTACAACATAATACCCATGTTGTTTTACAAAGAACTTTATAACTTAACTCTAAACTTTTAGATTAAAACAAATAATGTGAATTACCGACCCGAGTTGTTTCACAAAAATAGTTACAAGAATTAAATTAATCCACGTTAGATATGGTGTTTAGGTTAGCATCTTATTGCAGTATTACTTGGATAAGAATTTACGATATCGATTTATAAGAGATTTTGCAATTAAATACTTAAATAAAAATTAACCATTTTGGCTTCTGTATGGAATTGAATTTCAATTCGTTTGAAGAGTACAAATTAATTAATATAATACGAGTAGGTATATGAAAATATATTCAAATCACATAAAATAATTATGTGCAATTTTGTACCAGTATTTATATTATAATTTTCGTAATAACTTTTGTTAGTATGTAGTATTTAAATATTAACATGGAAGGTAAGCGTTTATCCAAGTGGAATCATGATATACTAGTCGAGTTAAATAATTAAAATTTTATTTAACCTTCAAAATGAATTTTATGGCCAATAAATTTATATTTGTTATATAGTTTTTGATAATATGTTCTGTATAAAACCCCACACTTCCATTTATTATATAATTAATTTCACGTAATAATTATTTTTAAAAATATAGCAAAGAACAATGTAATTTATAATGAACATATTTATTTTAAAATAACGTCTCATTAAATGTATATTATTTTGTATATAGAAATAACATTTTTCTATATAATGTGTATCTATTATTTAAATTAACTATATTACGAGTATAATATATGATTTTAGTAAGTTCTATATAGAAATTGAAAAAAAATTTCGATCGTGTTTTTTTTTCACTGATTACTAACTTTTACTATTTTATTTTGTATTCATTTAAACGGAATTTAAAATAATACTTTTGAAGTAAAATATTATGTATTTTTATTATATTAAAAAATATTTGTTTCGCTCACAATTCATACATTTAAATTTTCTTTATCGTTATTTAAAAAAATGTATAGTATTATGTAGCACTTTGGGAAATTTTATTGTTAACATATATAAAAATCACTTTAAAAATGTAAATATATTGAAATAAAACAACAAACATATTTTCTACCTTTAATGTTATGAAATAAAGAAAAAATGTATCATATTTTTGCCTGTGAATAATATTAAAACTGTCACATATATATCATTTAATATTGTATAGAATCGTATTATACTAAAAAGTGTTAACACATTTATTTAGTATTATATATTTTAAATGTATTTTACATATTTACTTGTTCATAAAATTATAAATAATGATTTTAGGTGAGTACTGCGATACATCGATATTATAAGCACTGGCCACTGACAATTTCGTTATTTTAGTATGTAAATAAACTTCAATAAAATTATATTAATTAGAAAGTTGACAAAATATACATTACAATATTCCAAAAATAATAAACGAAAAAAAGTTAAAGTTAAATATAATAAATTAATAACATATTATTGTGTATACAAATGAAGTACAGTTTTATTAAAACTATGATTTATACGTAGGTATATAATTAATAAATTGTTATTGATGTGTCATATTATCCAATTAATATATACATAATAAATAATAATAAAATCTAATGAATTAACATCACAATATTCGTTACCTAATTTTAAATAGTTTATCGTTTATAATAATGAACAAAAATGTATTTTTTTTTTTTTTAAATTAGAAATATAATATTGTATCCTTACCCAACTAGATTTATTTTATATAGGTATACTCGTATATCATATTTAAACATAAATTTATGATATTTACCACAATACAAAGTCATATTTATCCCAAAATAATCAAATTCAAAATGTTGTTAATTTTCAAAAATACAAAACAGGTTAAAGATTAGAAATGAAAAATGGTATTCTAAAATGTATTTTGCTAACATGGTTAGTTTTTCAAAAAAATGTTAATCAGATAGGACAAGGAACTTGACAAGATATCAAATAAAAGCACACGAGAGAATTTTTTTCATAATAGTTCTCCACCTTTATATAAAAGCATCACATTTCGACTATGAATGGTGGTTTTCTGCGTTTAATAATATATATTATATAACATATTTATTATTCAAAGACCATAAATAAAGAGTTAGACAAATGATAGTCATGACATATTTCATATTCTAGTCTCACATTAAGACATAAAATCCATTTTTTCATTATAATATTTATATAATAGACATAAAATTAAAAAAAAAAAAATTCTATTATTTTGATGAATTATACTAAATTTTATTATAATATGATATTTAATATGTCTCATATAAATATCATCAAATTAACAAATATTAATAATATTAGTAATATAATATTTCAAAATTTCATAGTTTAAAATAAATTTTATAAGATTGTCGCAGTTAATTTATTTAAAGAATAGTTTAATTTAATTAAATAAGGAAAAATTGAATATATAAGTTATATTTTTTTCTTTATATAATATAAAATTTGTTTATATTTTTCATTTTATATACCTATTTAATAACATTTTTATATCATATTAATAAATAAAATAAAAAAATGTCAAACTTAAAATATTGTAAAGTTACTATTTACAGAAAAAAGAAACAAAGCCATAAGTACCTAAACCGTTATTAAAAGTTTGATTTTCTGCTAAAAGGCTTTGAGGAATAGTTCAGAAATATAATATGTCGAGACTTAGGTAAGCACGTATTTAAAATTTATAATGTAGATAAAAAATGTAAATCTTAAATTTAAAATAATGTGATTCGTTTGAATTTGTTATTATATTTATTTGGAACTTATTTTATGTACGTGTTAGATGATATCGATACGAATAAATAATAATTATGTATGGAGCAGGACATAATATGAACACTATACAACGTATCCTAATGTAATAATAGTTAATTAAATTTCTATATAAATAAATAATTTATTTTACAAATTTACATAAATACAACAGTTACTTAAACAATTTATTTAATCAATAATGCTAGTTAATTTTAATCTTTCTTAAAAATATTATATTCCGTATTATGAATTTGAATACAGATAATTTTACGTCTTAATTAGAAGCAAGATTATTGCACATATTATACGAGAATAATGAAACAAACACAACGATGCTGTTCAATGTAATTAAACGTAATATTATTATAAAATATACGTTTCGCATGGAGCTAAAAAACGATTAAAATTATAAATTCAATTTAACACTATATGGTCGTGATAACGTCATTATGGTTCATAAATGTAAATCAGACACGGTTTATCTGTTAAAATTATTAAACGCGCACATATCGATATTGGAAATTTGCAAACACCGTCGCGTAACGATATTAAATTATGTTTATCGTATAGGATTTATCTCGTGGTATACGTGTTATGGAAATGTTTAAATTTAAACACATTTTATGTGTAAGTATGATATAATGTTTATGCGGTGTCGCCTTCGTTGTGCACTGTACAGTTTGTTTTTCATTGTGTCACCCTTACTCTCAAACAACAATACAATAAATGCGTATAGATGTCTAACGCGTAGACATGTGTTCTTGTACTTCTGTTGGTGAGTGCGATATCTAAAGAGGTCGAGTGAAGCGTATACGCATCGCCATAAGACATTGTCTACATTTCTCACCGAATATGTCACGCGTTTCAACTAAGAACACGCGACGAGCTCCTATATCATTATTATTATTATTATTATTATTATTATTATTATTATTATTTTATTATTATTATTATTATTATTATTATTATTTTATCCATTTTTTAATTATAATTTGTAGACTACTAGACTCTAAAAAAACAATTATTCGTAACGAAATTATATTACAATCGTACACGGATTACCATGTTATTATCAAATCGGTTGTTTTCGGTGACAAATTATCTTAAAAAATATGATCCTTGACCATTACGTTACAGTTCATAATATTGTAATTCGATCTTGAGTAATTTAATTTTACTTTATATCTATATTCTTTTCGTTTAATTAATTTCATTGATTCAATATAACTTACGATTCTGTACACGAACCGTTGAAGTTTAAATCCAGTATAGTTAAATATTACGAGTATATAACTATAATAGTTACAATTATTATTTTAAAATATTTTATCGTTTTTGAAAATACAAATATCATATTAAAGAAAAACGTAACCATAAAGAAGCGAAAGTCCTTTTTTAAAAATCGTCATTGTTTTTTTTTTTAATAATTGAATTTCAAAGAAATTTAATTTATTTACTAGGTTGTCTGTTATTTTGACTATACATATATAATATATATATATATATAAATATATATATATATATATATTTTATGTACTACAACTACAATCAGTATTATTATTTATTATCAGCAGGTAAAGAAACTGATTTTAAATATTTATTATGTAAAATTTAATCAGTATAACTGTACAGTTTTATTGTTAAACTACTAAAAATTGTTTCGTAAGCTTTAAATTGCCTTTGAATATTTAAAATACACAGTCTCACGGTTAAAGATTTTTATTTGTTATCAAAAAAAACAAATGTATAATATTTAAAAATAAACTTATTATAATACATAATTAATTTAATCCGAATAAAATATTATTCATTACCTATATTATATTATAATTTCTAAAAAATATAATTAAATTAAATATTCAGATACAAAAATTATAATATAAATCATTTTATTCATAGCAATTAAAACACAATCACATATCTAATAAACAAAAAAAAATAATAATAATAATAATTATTGATAATATTTTTTTTTAAAAAATAATACAATTTTTAATAATTATAGTAATATAATATAGTAATAAATATATAATAATTATTGTATGATTAAATACAAAGTAAATACAAAACATATTGAAATTTACTAGGTATATTACTTTTCGTTACGAAAACCTACAAAGATTTTACATTAAATTTAAATTTTAGATAAATATAATCAACACTTGAATATCTCATTAGACCTTATCATTATATAATTGTAATGTTTTCTAACAGGTACTGAAAGTAAAAATTCTTTAAAACAAATTTATTTAATCAAATTTTTAATAATACCGTTTTAAAATAATATTTTCATTTATAAAAACCCATAAAATGTTTACATATAATATAAAAAAATAACGAAGTTACGTATTATATACCTTTGTGTTACAAAATGTATCATTATGTACTTGGAAAAATATTTAATAGCATATTCATAATTTTTTATTGAATTAATGAATATTTTTAAGCATATTTTATGGTTTATAAGTCCATATAAATCCGAACCCAAGAGTAATAACCATTTACCGTTTATAATATACATAAATCATATTCCTACCGTAGTGCAAACTGAGATAGGGATTTTAAGCTATATTTCAGTACTTACAATAATTATTTATTCATAATATATTTTCTTTATTTATACGTAAGTGTGTGTTTTGTGTGACCGTATTTAAAAATATCATAAATACTATAAACTCACTGGATTTTTATTTATTTTTCAAACGATTATACTTTAAATCTTTAAATTGTAATTATTTTATTTAATGTACTCGTATATTTGATTTGTTATGAAAATACAACCATTAATTGTTATTTTTGTTTTAAGAAAATTGAAATTGTAATGTGAATGGTTAAAAACAATTAATTAGGTACAATGTGTAATGTGTATTTATTATAGATAAATTTAATAAACAATTGGTCTAATCCGAATAATTATTATTTAAGAATAATATAATTTATCCAATTTTGAAACATTAAATTTCGTTTGTTCGTTATTCATTATTTCACTCTACAACCAAAACTGTATTTTATATTATTTTTATTAAAAATCTTTAGAAATGAAAATGGAATATAGAACAATAAAGTACACAATTTTTATATTGATTGATTTTGGTTTTAGTAATACTAATTTTTTGACATTTTTAATTCGATAAAATTTTATTAATAAATAAACACAGCTAGGGATTACTTTTATTCGAATATATTATGAATGAATTAGGACTACAACGTTTAGATTGTAAATTATTATTTTATGGTACAACAAAAGAGGAACGACACGAACATGTTTTAATTGTATAGTATACATTATACATAATAATATTATGTACGTACGAGTATACAAACTGTACAACTGTATAGATACTCGGGAACTGCGCCAATTATGCGAATCACTTGTATATTTTATAAACATTTCATGAAACGATCGTATATTTTAAAATACAATATTTGATTCGACGTAATTATTTCTTCAGTAGACTGTTGTAATTTATTTTTTATCATTAAAGAAATAAGTACAACTATCGTTCTTGAATCATTACTTGTCAATTCGAAACATATTATATAATCTTCGACCATTATGTATTTACGCGAATGAATATTCGTCTTCAAGTCTTGCAGTTTAATCTTAATGAGAAACATTATTATATACCTTAGTTTAATAATATATATTATTGTTTTGGTTAAACTGTCTACATCCATTATTCGTCGTTTTGGTCTTGCCGCCATTCGACGGCAAATTAATAATATTATGTACCGGTGTATAATTATTTCCAAAGAGACACACAGCGCAAAGCGTAAAGCCAACACGTATCGATGGAGATCGATGACGCTCGTGTAGATATAAAGCCTATAAATTAATTTAGAAAATCGCTTTTCGTATATATTGATGAAATATAACTATATATATAAGTCGCCTTTATGGTCTACGCCGCGGGTATTGTCTCGTCGAAATTCGAATTCAATTCCGCGGTTTTTGCCAAACTATATATGAAAATGCGTGCAAGTGGACTATAAAATTGAAATGGTTTTGTTCCCAACTAAAAGTTTTATCACTCAGAACGGCGTGCTGTATCATGTTGGCTGCGTTCCTATACACGCGCGCAAGATATCTACTCGTATAACGTTTATAGGTAAATCGTATCCGACGAACATCCGACTATTTTTATCGCGTGATGCGATTACGAACACCGCATGTTAATATTATAATACGATTGGATTTCATAAATAATAATAGTTCGTCCGTGATATGTGTGTATGAAATAATATCGAGTCCATATCATGTTATAAGCATAGGCGCAGGTCTTGTGCACCCCCAAGTTTGAAATGAGCATCCTCAAAAAATAGAAGTCTTTTTATATTATAATATAATATTATATTAAAATCTTAAATAAATTTAAGGTAAATACTAGAAAAATCACGTTAAAATAGTTTTAAAATGTAGTATAAGTATACATAAATTTACATTTGTAATTATTGTTATTATAAATATAGTGTGAAGACAAAAAGTAGGAGATGTGGGAGCAAGCCCTCACGGGTTTGAGAGGTTTTCACAATTTGTGCACCCCCAAAAATATTGTTCTAGTTGCGCCTATGGTTATAAGCTATATCAAAAATATATTACGGTATAGGCATACTTCTGCGTAAAGTGTAAGTGCGGTAAATAATTATGAAAGCATTTATTGTTTCAACGTGAAAATATTAATAATAAAAAAACTAAAAACAAAGAAAAATCTTCTTATATACTTATATACCTAAATCTAACCTAACCCTAGTAATAATAAAATTACTTTACGCTTTATACATCTAATATAAAATTATTATAATATTATGACGTGTTTCGTCGAACGGCTGATTGAATAGGCAAAATAATAGCACGCGGGTATTTCTAATTTTTCAATATATTTGCTGTTTTTTTTTCGAATAAAAATAATGAATAATAAGATAATATGCAAGTTATACGCGTTATTCGTGAATACAGCTCATCACATAACCGCAATATGCAAATGTATATTATTATCAATATTTAATAATTTAATTTCAATTTAACTAGATTATACATCTGGTTTAAAACAACAATCTCACTAAAGCTGACATGAATCTGTAAAAGGCTACGTGACTTAAGAAGTTTTACTTCAATATTGTACCAACAGCGTAGCTAATAGAATTTATAACATATAAAGTGTTCCAAAGTTCATTATGTAGAGATAAGAACAATTATCTCATTGAAATTATGAAAGCGATAAATATTATTGGTATTTTTTAAGAATCATTAATCAATATGAATAATATTATAAGAAAGTCTTAATAATTATTATTCTAAAAAAAATGTTTGGCATTGTCTACTTCGGTTTGGGTTATTTAATAATAAATTTAGGAGTTTATTATAATAAATTAAAGAACATTAATTGCCATCATGAAACGCCCAGTATTGAAGTAATTAAAGTAAATGAAACCTGTAATAAAGATTTATTTTTTTTATTTACGATTTACGCACTGTTACATAATTATATAATATAATAATTTTTCAAAGTTTTAAAATATGTCTTTTTATAAATATTATCACGTGTGTTTTATTATAATATCCGATTTTAATTTTAATTTATTTATTATTAAGCTGATTAAATGTATATTATGTTTATATAAATTATACATACATTTTTATAGTACTTAACGTTTAATTACTTTATATATTATATAAATATTTATGTTTTGTTTTAAAGGATAATGCTTATGGATATAATTTAAATACATTTACATGTATTTAAAATTTAAATTATATAATATAATAATATAACTTATATTATATTACTGTAAATAATTATGAATATAATAATAATATTAATTAATTATCCATAAAGTATTTTAAAAAAAATTTTACATATTTTTTAAAAAAATATTGTACGTATTACATTTAAAGTTTCACATGATTTTACTACATACCTAAAATTATAATCATATATTTGATTTATAATTTAATAATTAAAATATTTATATTATTTTATCTTTCAATTAGCTCAAAAACATCAGTTTAGATATAGATAGGACCACAATTAAAAGGAAAAATAAATATAAATTATTCAAAATTTTCTTAATGAAAATAAATTTTTTATTCATAAACCAAAGTGCATATAATTATTTAATGATAAATGAAATAAATATATATATAAGTAATACGAATAATACTATTTTTAGTAGTAATATATTTATAATCGGTACTTATTGGTTTTATAATAGTTATGTTGTGAGAATTTAAACAAATGTTAAATGATTATATGTATTGTTTTATTAATTAATAATTACGAGTAGAATATTTAATTTAATTATTAATCATTCATTATAAATTACACTTTTTTAAAAAAAATTTAAAAGGTCTAATCGATAAATAATTTATTAATATATTACAGATAATAAATTAATAGTTTATTTTATTTTTATTTATTTAAAAGTTAAATTTTTGTTTAATCTATTCTACTATAAATTATCATATAAAATTATTATTAAAATATAATATACCTATTAATTTATAGGTAGGTATATTATTTATAAAATTATTTCATGTCCTCGTATATTAAATAAAAGTATTTTAATTAATATTTTAAATATATACCTATGTCCTATATATATATATATCTGTGTATATGTGTGTGTATGCATTAAATATGCATTTTAAATAGAAATAAATGGAAATTTCAAGTGTTCAAACAATGCAAACCATTATTTTAATACAGTCCTATTTTATTGTACTATTTTGTATATAATTTTTAATTACAAATAGTTAGTATTAATAATGATAATATATAGAATGGTAACCAGAAAATTGAGGAAAGTTATGTTAGGTGTACAAGTTCCAACATAGATGTGGTTGCTTTGGTTATTTCTCACTTGTAGGTCATACAAAAACGAACAGAATAGTTGTATGGAATGAACACTAAACAGTTTCAGAACTAGTCTAGTCTTTGTCATCTTACAATACCTGTTAGGAGTTTAATTATATTCTATTATCGTAAAATGTCAATATAATATTATGGTGTAATTCGAGCTCATGTATGTATTTTATTGTACACCTGATACCATTTACTGCAAGTGCAACATACAACATTATATTTAATAAAATAAAATTTTATATTGGAGGAATGAAAACTACAGACAATAATTACACTTAATATAATAATTATTCCTAATATTTTATTTTAATATATCTAAAATTATTAAATTTAATATTTTATAAGTCAATATTATTATTTTTTTTTTTTTTTAATTTGAATAATAATAATATTATTTTCATTTTACATTTAAAATTTAACAAATTATTTAACTTATTTTCAAACAAAACTTTTTTAAAAAATACAATAGAGATAGTCTATTATAATGATAATACTTTTGGCGTAACATACTAATCCTAAGTTTTATCTGCATAACAATAATATTATAGTTTAACGTAATTAAATTTAAATATGTAATTCAACGTTATATTTATTTAAATTTAACTACCTCATGCTAATATATTACCTAATTTTAAAATTCAAATAACATAAGTTATAATAATTAATCGTGAATCGTGATAAACGACACTTTTACACAATATTGTGTCTAAATTCCGAGTAAGCTATTGCGAAATGTTAAATTACAATATCACGTATACATTACATTGAAATATTATCCTAATTATCGTGACGTCTGTTAAAAACGAATAGAGAAGTTTAATTGAAATTATAAATTGATGACATTTTTCCGGAGGGAAACATGTTTTTACTAAAGGTCAAAATGTATTTTGACATTTGACGTACTACATAGAAGTATAATTCGTTTTTAATTTTAAAATATTCATATTTATATAAATGTGATTTAATAAAAAAAATATATATACATTTATTTTTATTTATATTGTGCATACTACATAAAAGTATTAATAAATATTGTTATTTTTTCGAATGGAAATTATTTATGTATATTTATGTACTTAATGAAATTGTTGAATCCATAAATAGAGTCATAAATGATGTTTTACTTATACATTCAAAATGAATAATTTAATATAGAATGTATAATGCATATTATTGTAATAATATAGAAATATATATTATAATATTTGTATATGGCTTGAGTTTGATAACTTACATTACACGCCTACATTTATCACAATTCAATGTAATATACTTGTATGTATGTGAATCAAATTGTTTTTTTTTATCGTATTTCATCGATAAAACAATATTAAAAATTTATATTTTTATATAATGAGTATAATAATAATAATATTTTAACGTAATATAATATATTTGTTATAATATACTGAGAGAAATTTCACTTTATATTATATGAAATATTTTTGATATAATATTACACTTTCATACAATAAGACTTGTAAAAATGCACCATATAATGTATATAGTATAAATAATAGGTATATAATATATATACACATTTGGTCAGTACATTTGAGAAGGTAGTAACCGACAGTAATATTAGCTTTTACTAAATCATTAATCTTCTTAAACAAAATACTATTAGACAGATAACTATTATCTAAAAAAAAAAAAAAAAAACTTTATTTGAAAACAAATTGAAGTAGGTATTTTAAATTATATATTTAAAGAAAATAAATAATTTCAACAGTAATATTATTATTGTTAATTTAATATGTTATGTATTTTGCATTTAATCAATTTTATAAGTACAAATGGGTTTTAACACATTTATAGAGTATTCTAAAGTATATTGATAAAAATTGTACCATTCTTAATATCAAATTTCTATAATAATATTAGGTTATAGTTTTCTAAAATATAAGGTAGGTATGTATAGGTAATAATTAAAAAGTTCTTGTTTTAAAAATAATATGAGTTTCTTTAAATTTTGAAAGAACAACTGAGTGATAATGTGAAATTTAGGAAAACACAATTTTCAAATGCACAATTTATTCTAAACATCTAGTTAAATGTGTAACAATAAATTCGTATATATGCATATTTAATTGGTTATAGACGTATACGAAGTAATGATTATACCTAATTAGAAAGAATTAATTTTAGTCGAATATAGTTAAATACATATTATTAGAAAACTAAAGTTATATTTTATAAATTATATACCTAGATAGTAATTTATATTTATTAAAATATTTTTATATATATTTAAAAAATGTAAACACGATATTTTTAAAATATGCTATAGTAAATTATAAACATTTGTTTAATTTACTATATTATTAAATTATAATATTATATTTCAATAAAGTACAAAATTAGAACATAATATATTGTAATAACAGTCACATAATATAATATTCCAATTAAATATAATCATTATTTTTTTTTTATACAATAAATTGTCGTTTACAAAGTTTTTTCGATTTAAATTTTCTCTTTAATTTTAGTTTCCGTATATTTTAGTGATTAGTTATAGCTTATAGATATCGATAGAACTCTCATTTCTCAACTTGACAATGTATTTTTGATACTTTTATATAAATGTGATACATATAGTATTGGGCACTCAGTATTATTATTTTTATTTAATTCTCAGCTGTGTAAATTACATTAATTTATACTTTAATGTTAAAATTTAGATTAGAAAGAATTAATAACATGTTAAATTGGTAACAAACTTCATTAAAAACTTTTAAATTAGATTTGTTTTTTAAATTTGTAATAATTTTGTTTTTTAAAGAACATTTCATATTTTACAAAATATATATTCTATTTATTATTAATTTATATTATTTTGGGAATAAATGAAATAATTACGGTATATACTCGTAGATTACCATTATTAACGTTATATTTAACTGTGTTTTATTTTCTTCCCGTGCATAATTAAATTTTTATTATTTCAATGTTCAAGCGTATAATATTTTGTTGCTTTAATAATGTTGTATATATATTTATAAATAATTAAGTAACCTACAGTAACACAATTATTTTTTATGATTAACTCCCTAATTGCAACAATGATATTATTATAATTTTTAAATATAATATGATAATAATAATAATTGAACTTAGTTATAATAATTATTTCTTACTCTATATAAAATATAATATAAAGTCCAGGGTGTGATCAGTAAATTCGAATAATATCCAATTATATATTAATACTATTATAATATTTAATATTATCAAAATAAAATTTATGTTATTAAATCGTCACATATAAATGTATTTTTAATTATTTTATTTCCTTAATTTATAAATATTATGAATGTTTTTTTTTTTAGTTTATCTAATATCAATTTATATTTATATTATATCGTGATACGATCAGAAAAGAGAAAACTATGTGACAAATTTGATTATAACATAAAGGTAAACGCATAACGTAAAGGTCCTTTATACTTTATACTTTTATAATCGATATCGATTTATTAAACGTTATTTATGTGTTTAAAGAGCCGCATTTGAGAATTTAATATCACGGTAACATAATACGCGTGATGTGTTTATGCATTAATAACATTCAAGTTTTTTATCAAGTTACATATCCCCGTGTTCGTAGAGAATACAGCGTGCAAAGTTAATGCATAAATTGACATTAATAAAATAGTAGTTTCATATATTGTCTCTACTGGGAACGAATGGATAACAAATAATCCGTTTTTACTTTTTCAAGCAAATTCATCTATGCATTATGTATACGTCATACTATAAGCAAAGTAGCATCGTATATATTTTCGTGTACACAATCAAATAAATGATATACTTACTTTTTTTTAATACGGTGCAATACGAGAAAAATTACAACACTGTATGTACTCATCACACGGCACGGTAAAAGTCTACAATCGTAAATCGTTTACAAAATCGTAGACACAAATTACAAATTAATCAATAATTTGTTTTATTTCCTATACAATACTATGGCGCGTTTTACAGTTTTTTTATTTTATTTTATCGTTTGTACAAAAATTAAGTTTATATAGTAGCAAAATTATAAATTTCCAATACGTTTTTATTAATATAAACGACAATAATAATAAAATATTGATTTATGGAACTGTTTGAAAACGTTTTTCATGACGCCACTTTCTCAATTCATAGCAAACTTATAAGTGATAATTACATTCTTAACGTTATTCATTTAACCTAACCTAACCTAACCTAACCTAACCTAACCTACTTAATATGTTATGAAAATAATTCGTATTATATTGACATAAAATCTATATATGACTTGTACTTTTTTTTTTTTATTTCATTCATGTTAATATAGCTACAATTAATTTTTTATTATTATTATTAAATTACCAGAACGAAATATAAATATATTGAAAACATTATACAATATATATTCATAAAGATAAATTGCATATTTCACAAAAAGCTAAAAAAATAAATTATAGTTTTCTTTTCTTTTCTTTTCTTATCTTTTCTTTTATTTGTTTGTTATTTTATTTTTATAGCATTCCAATTATATATATTATGCTTCAATGGTGTATCATTTTGTGGATTATAAATGTTAGAATACAATTTTGAAATATATTATTTCCTCGTTATTATTTTATGAAATACAAAAGAAATTGTCTTCTTTACAATTATGCAACACACAAATAATTATTAAACACATTTTTTATATTAATATACTCGTATAATATATTATTAGTATTTTATACAATATTTTAATTATTTTTAATTCATAATTTTTTACAATTTCATTATCTATTTTTTTTATTTTTCTCTCTCTCTTTTTTAATTTTATTATATTTTTTTTTATAAAAATATTATATATATATATATATATATTGGAAATTCGAATATTGAAAGAATTACTTAATTTATGATTCAAATACAAACTCGTGAAATATTGAACTCCATTGAGAACCATTTTTATATTGTAATGATTTACTACATTCTGATTTAAATAAAACATTCTGAATCTGAAACATACTGTTCAGTCAAAATGACTGACCCAGAATAAATTTCCCATGAGAGTAGGCGACAAATACACTAATAGAGGTGTTACGATTAGTCAATATAAGAAATTATGTCCAACTATTTACTTTTTTATGAACATCACATATGTTTTAAAATATTTTTATATTCAATAATCTAAAGGTAAATTTACGATAAATTTCAATAGATAATTTATTCAGGGTTGTATATTTTAAATCATATCTATGAGTATAGATAATATAATAATTATATTTTGTGTTAAATTTAATCTAATATTAAGTACGAATTGATTATTATATAAAAAATAATAATCATTATGATAGAAATGAAAATTAAACTCGTTTTAATAAATATATTTATACGAAAAAGGCAACAAATTTGGACAAAATAATGTAACCGAAAAATAAACATAAATTTATGAATTGATTATAATAATAATTTGATTCTACTCATTTATTTATATTTTTAATTTTGTCTGAACTAATTAATTGCTCATAGCATCTTTATTATTCACATTAAGTAATGCAAAAAATTCTCGGCCTAAAGTTTGGAAAAGATTTTAATATTTTATAATAAACATATTATTATTACTTTATATTTTATATATTAATCACATGTTATTATAATTAAAATTTTAATTATACCACGCGATAACAGTAAACAATATTAATACTAATAAATAAAAATTTGATATGATATCTAAAACAGCAATAATGCAAGTACCTACTGTTATCAAGTTGCTGGTTTTATTTTTAAATTAAGAGTATTTTTTTTAAATTTAAATTAGTATATTTACTTTATTCTTCACTTTACATTAGCAATTTAAATTTAAATTCCTTAGATGAGTAATAAAAAATTACAGAGCAAAGTTTGTATTTTTATAATTTTTTACATTATAAATATTTATTTTTCTCCTATAATTTAGTACGTATAATTATAATATAATCATATTAAGAACTATAAATAAATCAAGTTTCCCTTTTTTTTTTATATAATAAAATAATTTTATAATAATTTTTTTTATAATATTATTATATTTTCTTTATTTCTATTTTGAAAACTATTTCTAATAAATAGTAAAACTGTATTTTTTTTTTTATTTTGGTTTGGTTTGAATTAGAAAATAGTTTAAATTTCAAATTATATTTATTTTATAAATTCTGAAAGAAGTGACGCGAAAAATGTATTACATTTACAATACCACTTACTTTATGATGCTGACATGAATGTAAGAAGACACTTTTTCTGTTGGAAATAATAGTCAGATTACTTCATGTGCGAGGATTATCGGCATAGAATTTTTATCTAGTTGTTAGTTTATGGAGCGATAATTCTTCGAATTTCTCAATAATATTATCAGGCGCGAAAATAACTATCCGAAAAATGTTACATAAAAGTTCAATACAAATTGTATATGCCATATGGGGCCATGTGGGTAGAAAATAAAATAGTACTTCGAAGATAAATAAACACAATTATTAGAAAATAAATTATGATATATCTGAATGCACAATCATCATCATCACTTTTAAATCTTAATAATGATACAACACTACCTTTTCAGCACCACATTTTGGTTGGTTAAACATTATTTTCGGCGAATACCAAACGAACGAGAAAGGAAATTTCAGCACCAGATCCGGCTGGCTAATATTACATATTTAATTTAATAATATATTAAAACGTTGTAATGTTCATGAGCAACTAAACAATCATTAGAATTTATATATTATATAAAACGGAAAGGTATATTAGTATAAATATCTAATAAACATTCATGTAATATAACGTACCTACAATGAATATAATATTATATTATAATTAGGGCTGGATCAATGGGAAGGTGAAATAGTAGATAAAATATAGTACACATATATAATATAAATATTCTTTTTTTAAAGGATGAAGGCTATGATCGCGCTTAAGATCCTAAAAATTATATTCCGGCTCTGATTCTATGAAATTTCGTTTAATAAGACTACAAGAGAAAAATACTTTTATATATTTACTATAATTTATATCAAAATTGATTGGGTTAATGACTTATTTAGAAGTAATCCGAATCCAGAAATAGTTATCGTTAGAAACAATTTCTTTGTCCAGTAATTGTAAAAAAATGACAATTTTTCGTTTCTTGTTAATCCTGTAAGCAAACTATAAATATACCGTTTTGTTTGTACGTTTTAATCAATATAATAATATAACTGAAAATTTATAAGATAATAATTGCTTACATATAATTAAAATAAACATTTTTAAAAGAAGTAATTTTATAATAAATCAATTTTTAAATAAATATTTTTTGTACACAAAACTATTAGAAAATATTTTTAGTTAGTTCTCGTATATTATTAATTTATTATCTATGAAATTAATAAAAAAAACTTATTACATTTCATTATAAGTGATTACAAACTTTTTTTAAATTATTACATTCTTTTAATAATATAGATAATACTGATAATTATAATAGTTTTATTATTGTTTTAATAATTAATTATATAACCTATATAATATTATTTATTACGATAAGTAGTTTTTTTAATCAATTAATTCCTTTAACAACCCATAAAATATAGTATTTATTGAAAAATATTTAGTAATTAAATTTACTTTGTCCATAAAATCACTTGATAATAAATTACAAATCATGAATTTCAAAAATCAATTATTTTCATAAAAATATATGGATTTACGAGGCTATTAGTTCATCATTTATCTTAAATCCCTAAGGTAGGTAGTGTAAATTTACGACCATGAAGTTTTTTAATCGAATATTTACTCTTATTGTAATTACATTTTTTTTCTTTTATCATTTAATATATTTCTAATATTTTTGATAATTACTAATCAATATTAATAAGAAATAACTAATGTAATTTGTAGGAATATAATAAAGTACATTTATAATTAATGCTTGTTTGACTGTCCAGATTCTTGGGTCAACTCATGTAATTACAAAATTTTATTTTAAAGTCATTTGTAACATTATTTTAAAATTAATGTTATTGTTTTATTTACAACGATAATCATATAAAAAACAACACATTTTGACATCGCTTTATATTATTGATGTGGTATCTAATGACACTGTCAAACACATAAATCTAAGTCGTTATATCTTCAACTCGATATAAAATAAAACTATCTGTCTTTTTCTTTTTTTTTTTTTTTATCGTGATATCTGATTTAAAATTTGTAATTAGAAATTGAAATAAGTTGTAATAATTCACGATTTTCACAGAAATTTATATAATTGAAATTATTAGATAAAAAATCAATTATTATACAAATTATTTTATTATAAAACAAAAATATTAAATAACAATAAGAAAATATATCAAAATAAATAATAGAGTTTTAAAGTTTAATAATATTTGAAAATTAGTTTTAAATAAAGGTATTTATAAAATTATTATAGTATATAAATCAGAAAAATTTTATTTTATATTAATCTACAAGAAAATTACTAAACAAAAATACGAAACAGTATATTTTAATAGACACTATTGTTTAAAATATATGTATTTAAATAATTCTATTAGACCTGAATTTATTGTGGGTAACAATTTAATTTTATAATTATTTTTAATTATAATCAGCGGCGTTGTTACGGGGGTTTTCGTTAAATACGGGATATAATAAAAATAACATTATAATGTAATATTATTATATAATACGAGTAAGAACTCGTATTAAGATATACTACGAATATTACGAACGTTGAACATTATTAAAATTTGACTATAAATAATATTCTGCATTAATCTTAATTTATAAATTTTAACAATTGTAAAAATAATATTAATTCGATCAGAGTTTATTGTTATTTATGGAAATATAATCTAATCCTTCAACTTCCAACACAATTTTAATATAGACTTATACAATTTTTTAAATTTTATTTGATTTTTGGCTTATTGCTTGTTCGAGGTGTATCATTGAAGCTAACCCCCCCCCCCCCCCAGAAAAAAATTGTAACTATGCCACTGTTATAATAATTTATTATTTAATGTTTCAAAATGTATTAGTTTTTATGTTTAAATATTGTAAATATTTCTATTTTAAATGTATAAGTATATACTTAATAAAATGTAGTAGGTAATATTTTGTTGTAATAATTTCGGATATTATAATGTTAAATTTAAATTAATTATTTATTACAATATTAAAGGTTATTTGGCAATTTAACCTAACCAATTACCTAAGTAATATGCTGCCAAATTAATCATTATGCCTCTTACACAAGTTTAGTGAAATGAATAACTAAACTATCTATTTAACCAACGTAATTTAAATTAAATTCTTGATAAAATAGATAAATTTTGTTAGTTTTAAACTAAGTAAATAATTTTATATATTTAGATAGTAAAACAAAGTAACGTTTACTTCCATAATAATCCTTTGATATTATTACATTAATTTTAATTGTTCATTTAAGTCATACCTACATCATAACATAATATGTAAATTGTATATATTATATAAATTGTATAATATGTATAATTCGAATAAACCGATTCAATTGGTTTACCGTTTGAAAGATGTAATGTAACGTGTTAGTTAAATTTGTTCTATTTCCTTCTTTGACTACAATATTAATATATTATATAATGGTACAAAATAACGTTATCTTTAAAGTATAAATTTTGTTACACATTGTTCATTTTAAAAAATTATTACATCAATATCAATTATATAAATAAAATGATCCTTTAACAACTTATTTATTTCAGTAAAAATGACTAAAAAGTCATAATATTTAACATAGGATGTTTAAATTTATCTATATATAACTTTATTTAAACAAGTATGCACAAGTTAGTTCATAATGTAAAATGAACGTGTATTAATGTACAATATTATATCTATAATTATTTCTTAACGTGAGAGTACGAATATTTTTCAGTCAAGAAACTTTCAATCGTAATATATTATTAGTTATAATATTTTGATAATTAATTAACATTAAGAATATAATATAATTTATCAAATTTAGATACAGATGTTAGTTGTTACCTACTAGTTGATATGATACCTGTGTATGACAAGGCTTTATTATGTTTTAATTAATAATTTATTTCTATTATATATTATAATATTATATCAAAATTCATTGGTACATATTATTATATTTATAACCTGAAAATTATAATCAATTAAAGTTTTTAGAGGAAAAATATGTTTGTTATAAAATAAATAGGTATCCACGTTTCATTAATCATTATTTTAATTAAGTGTATATAATTCAATATTGTAAATTTTGTTGAATAATGTAAAATGTAATTAAATTAAATTAAATGTAATATATTATTATAATATTTGATATTTTATCATAAATTATAATTATTCGATACATAAATTAAAATATATATTAAATTATAAATGTATTATATTGCAGTGAACTATAATAAACATATTTATAGTATCATGTAAAAAATTAGCAGTAAACATAAAATGTAATAAGACACATGAAAATGTAACGTAATACTATACTACTAACTTTTATGTTCTAAAAAAATATGGTATTAGCCATGAAAGAGATAATGCAGGTGTTAAGAGGATAATGTTGAATTTTGATTGAAATTTGATTGTAGTGATAAATCATCGAGTTCGAAAAAACGATTCTTAACTATAATTATTCAGTCAGATAATATAAATGTTAATTAAAATATTTACATTTTTATTGTTTAAAAAAAATATGGGGTTACTTATCACTATTCATGCTGTTAATTATTATTATGATAATATGCTTATCTTGTTAAATTAATTTTTATACAAGGCACCGACATAATCTCAACACATAGTTCTAAAACGTTGGAATCCAGGGACTCTCGCCAATGAAGATAATGAGTATACCTATATCCAAGAACAATATTGTAGGACCCTCGTAATTACCCTTCTTTATATGATAAGCGACGTTTTGTACATTGTACAGAAATTTTCATTACCAGATTTACGAATTATAATATAATAACCAGGGAATAAAAAATATAAATTAATAAAAACACATTGTTATGAACACAGTCCGCGAATTTATCTATGATTGTGTAAGAAAAATTATGTGAATTTGAAAAGCTAAATTAAAAGATGATACCACTTAAACTATACACTGTGCGTCCTGCAAATTTGTCAATAACCGAACAGAATTTTACATGGTCATTGGTCCATATGTTTGAATACATCAAATTTATCCATTCTAGAAGTATAGAAATTATACATAATTTAATTCCATTTAGTTTTATTTCTCCAAATAAAATGTTTTAAATTAATTGTTCCAATTAATATTTAACAAAACAATTAAATTAATTTTAAAATATCGCCTTGAAATAAATAACACTTTTATTTTTCATTCTTAATAATAAAAATTGATTTAGTTTTTTATTCATATTTTTGTGAATTTTATTTTTTTATACTATAAAATATAAATAAATTACTGTAATAAAATAATTATAAATCAAAATTCAAACTTCAAAATTCAAATTTTACATCAATATTTATATTATATGATATACATTACACTTTATTTATTAATGAGTTTAAAATTAAACTTAAATTAAAAATGAATATAAATTATTAAGAATCCAGAAATAATATTATAACTATGCATGTTTTAAATTGCTCAATTGATTCAATAAAATTAATTTATATTATGAAATACATAGGTTTAGAAATGATGAGGTATTTAAACATGTTTACAAGTTTATTAATTTATCTTCCAAGTTCTAGTTAATTTTAGTTACCTATTCAAATGTTATAAAACTTTGTGTCAGTCAACAATTTATCCTTAATATTCTGTTGAGTTGAATAATTGTATACCTTTATTAATCCATTATTGTATGTAATAAATATTAAAAAAGCTCTATGGTGTTTTATTAAAAACCTAATTAATAATACATATAAGAATTTAAATTTTTATAATAGCATACAATCATTTTATAAGAGGAAAAAATTAAAAATAATTTTAACTTTTTTTTTTATACTAATTATTAATTATAATATAATAGTGATGTTAATTACAGCCACGTATATATTTATATAGACGATATGTAAACTGAAATTTATCAAAAAAAAATTTTATTTACATATTTTTCATCAATACAAAAACTACACAAATCGTGTATTTCATTTTAATTTTTAAATAATCTGTTAATAACATGTATTATTTTATTTTTTCCTTATCAAATCAAATCAAATAAATTTTTTTTAAAATAACTTTTCCTTGAATAATTTATATATATATACGAGTATATATATATATAATAATAATTTGTAGGTAACAATTTCATTATACTTATAAAAAATGAATGTAAGTTTAGAAAAATATAAAATAATTCATTTGTAATTCTAATGTCGGCGAGGATGTACTGAATATTTTTAACAACTGTATAAATATATGGAAAAATGGAACTAAAAAAATTGACGTTATTTTTCTCTTGCAAAAGTAGTAAAATGTTTCAGTAAATCGAATTTTAAGCCGGCGAGATTTATAAAACCAAAAAATAACAACAGCAGGGCACCACCAACTATCTTGATTAATGGTGTCGAAAGAGAAGAATCTTAGAAACTTAAAACGAGTTGATTCTGACATTTTCGTACAACACTTGACAGAATTTCCATGTAAATTATCTTCTTGGTTAGGCCACTTAAATAAATCATCTTTCCACTATCTTGGAATATATTCTGATGGTTTTTGTTGTCAACCTAACCTTTTAATAAATATAGGTATAAATAGATTAGGCCTTATATTTTGAATACTTCTTTTTCTTTTTATATTCAAAGCTTATAATTAAATTGAATGCTAAAATTGTATTTTAGTAGGTATGTATTAACATTTTATCATCTATAATTCTATAATTTATAAAATACAAAAAAATTAAAACTATTTAAGTATATATTATATAATTTTTAATACCTATTATGTTATAATTATAAAAACACAGTTTATTAAAACGTTGTGTATTAAAACTATTATAATAATATTCGACACGCACGAATGAGTCATACGACTCATGACTTACAAGTGCAAGACCACTAGTATTTAAGGGCATGTAGCTATGATCGATCAGTCTATGTTTAGTACTGAAGATGACAACGCTGTTGTCGAAATACGTCTTTGCTAAAATAATAAAGTAAATTTTTTGTGGACTTGGGTTTTTATTTATTACTATATAAAAACAGAAAATGATTTATATTTTTTAAATTTTAAATATTCAAATAGTTTAAAATTATACTTTATTAAATATTATTATCTTTATAATATATATAATATATATATATATATATATATATATGTATGTATGTATATATAAAGTACCAATATAATTATATAATAGATACATACATTATGTGATAAGCATAAAATTTACTTTTGTTATCGTTATGTAAATTAGTCTTTGATTTGTCAGACAATTGACATTAATGTTGACGCTTAAGGCTTAATAGAATACTATTGTTAAAATTCAATTTATTGCCACGTCAATAAAATATTTTTGTGGTACAATACACATATTCTAGTTGTCAATATTATTTTTAAAATATCAAAAAAATATTATAAACTTTAAAAGTTTTTCCATAAAGGCAAAAATAATATTTAATTTAAATTTAAAAAAGAAATGCTGATACGGATGTGGAAGGGATGCAGGAGTAAAAGGATAGTGTTGAATTTTGATTTAGTCAAAATTTCTGTATTCGTGAAAAATGCCGTGTTTTGATTATTTTTTGGTAGTTTTTCCTATCACATAGGCGATAGGCTCAATTTTAAGAAATTTGAAAAATGACATAAATAAAGTACTATAACTACATCCACTTTCTTACCGGATGTATATGACTTTCGCGAAAATCGAAGCATTATTTCCGGTCGAAAAAGTGTTTCCAGACATAAAAAAAAAAAAAATATTGTGAAACCAATACATATTTTGTTTCACTCAGTATCTAAAAATGATAGGTAAGTTATTCTTAAATTAACGTAAAAAAAATTATACGAGATTAATCTATTAAACGATATCAATATCCATCATTTATTTTAGTATGTATTTTATTATATACAATACAATTACAGTTTATTTAAAATACAGCGAAAATAATTTAGAAAAATTATGTTTTATATTATATTATTAAACATTTATTAAATGCATAAAAAATACTCCTATATATTAACTAGAATACAGGCCAAATATTAACAGAAATTTTACTTTATATTTAGACAAACATAACTTATACACAATTTTACAATGAATACAAATAGTAATTCATATAATATTATAGATTTAATTGTTTTAAATAAAATAAACTATTGTTGTTTAATTTTTTTAATAATAGTATCGATCTTTATAGATGTATATTTATTATTTAATTTAATACTAATATTTATTTCATAAAATTATTATATTATTATTTTTCCACAATACACAATTTTTAATTAGTTATATAAATTGTGTTAAACGTCTCAAAAAAAAAAAAAAAAGTTACAGAAGTTATATGAAACTATGATCCATAAAATATATAATAATATATAATGATTCCTACAATATATTATTTCAAAATGTTTGAAAAAGTACACCGTTTATTGAAACTCTAATTTAAACTTTTAAACCGTTACCTATGTTGAGATATTTTTTTTTCTTTTTCTAAAGTATAGTTTTATATTTGTATTTGGTTTACAAGTAATCTTAGTGAAACTTTTCAATTTTAAAATGTGACAACTATCAAATCTTTTTTTTTTTTTTAAAAAAAATACAAATTGTTAATAGTAGAAGAAAAGATACCTTTCAATAAATACATTTACAAAATATTTAGCATTTTACTGTGTAGGATGCGTGAAATATTAATTTACGATTTACGGATTTACAAAATTAAAACAATATGTATATGTATAAAACGAAATAATATTAAATAATATTAATGATATTAACAATGAAATAAAAAATTATTATTGACATTTCACGTAATAACGTATACATGGAATAATGGTTTTATTATTAAAAATACAAAATACATTTGTCATCAATAATTTAATAGTGTACGTGTAGTTGAAATATATAAATAGAAGATTTTTTAAAAAAAAAAAGAAAATATATTTATGATTTAAACTTGTTAAATAGTCCATTATCAATATTATAATTAAGTATATTTGTTAGGCATTTTTTTTATTATTATTATAAATATAGCTCAATAATTAATTGTAGTTGATCACAAGTTTTTCCGAAGTATTATGAGGTCGAGTGAAAGATAAATTTGTTATATATTACTCAACCATTTGTTAAATATACGAGTATTTCTCGTTTTAGTGTTAATCAAGATCTACGATGACTTATGATTTTTTTTTTTCCGTGACTTAATATAGGCTATTTAAGCCCTTCACCGTAACCGCAATTCCTCTCCATGTTTCTCTGTTGTTAGCTAGTTCTTCGTCGTTAGTTTTTCTTAATATTTCCAGGTCACTCCTATCTCTGTCAATCTATTTTTGTCATGGTCATCCTGATGGCCTCTTTCCATCTGCGATACTTTTTGTGGCATCTCGTATTGCCTAATTCTACGCCCTCCATATATTATATTTTTTCGTACGCCAATACGTTTGCTGTTTAATATTGCTAATTTACTATTATGTCCGATTCACCTAATAATTCCCCAATCTCTGAGTCCATCGTTCCCACAGGCCTGTTAAAGATTTTTTTTTTGGGCTATATAATCCTTCATAAGTCCTTCCTTTCGAATTTAGTTACTTTTTGTTTATCTGCTTTTATAGTTGTCCATGGTTCGCTCGCATTTTAAGTAATATTGAGCGTATCATTAACCTCTTGTAAAATATTATTTTTGTTTATAGAGAGACAAATTTAGAGTTGATGTGATTTTTAATATGTTATGATAATGTAAACTTATTCAATTAAATTTTATTATAAATAAAATATTATTAAATATTTTCATATACCTATATCAAATATTAATAATTATTATTTTATTTTTATGATTATAATATAAAAAAATAAAAATACAATTTTATATAAAACTATAATATTTCCAAATTATATTTAAATTTTAAACTAAACGTTTTCGACAATGAAAATATTCAAATATTTTTTGTTTTATTTTAATATATACGTATATATAATAGACAATATTCATTATAGCACACTTTTATTACGAACTTGCACAGAGATTTAACAGTAGATTATAATGGATAATAGATTAGTAATATTTAATGGATTTAGGGGTACATTAAAATAATTCGTAATGGAGTTCAAACAATTTGTGATTATGATGGGAATATTGAAATTTAATTTATTACAAAAAAATAAAAAAATAAAAGTGATAACCTAAACCTAATAATATTAAATAATTAATTAAAAAATAATGTTCAATATTAGAATTTTAATTGTTCGTAAATTCATTAAATTTTACCGATAGATAAATAATTTTATAAACATAAATTAGTTGTAAATTATTAAATGTCACTATTGTTTTTATTTTATTATTTTATTGTGTTAATACGTTCATTAAAATCCTGGATGACACAGATATAAATAATAAATTATTGTACGAGTATTATAAAAAATACACTACATTATGATTAATACATTTTCATTTCGTTATAATGTAATATATATTATTATAAATTTCTTTCTTGATATAAAATATTTATTAGGTACATTGACAACTATTAGAATGCTAGGTTACCGCTGTTATTGTATATAGGTACACTATGGATTTACCTGTGATGTATTTTGTAGAAAATTGGTAGTTTATATTTTAAAATTTATGTTTCTGGTCGACGGGTAAAGACACATATTATGTGGTCCTATTTTCACCTCCTGATGTTCAACGGTGTTATACGCTCGTTGTCGGATGCCATACATCATTACACCTACGTTATGATTATATTGGTTACGATGGCGTTTTGTTGAATTACAAAAATAAACAACATAATATATCATTTAATCTTAAATGATCCAATAACTGTTATGGACGAAAATCCATGAAAACCGAGTTATCTATACAAAAAAAAAAATGTTTCTTTTTTTATATCCTAAAATGATATGATGAACTATATAAATATTTTGTGTTATTAAAGAATTTAATTTCGATCTCGTTCGCCACTATTTATAAACACATATTATAATATTCATTGTATAATTGGGCCTTTTGGGTTTTTATTTTTATAATTTGACTTTCACATTAGGTAGTATACAAAATTTTAAATATTTTATATTATATTAAATCAAAACGTATAAACGCGGTACTTACCGCCCAGGAGCCAAGCGTATATCAAAATAGAATAGTATTCGACCAGCTATTTATGGATTTAGAATGATATAGGTTATATTATTATATGGTTTGAGTAAAATACGGACCTTGGGGATATAATTATAAGTGTTTCGGCTTACAGAAATTGTTCTTCTTCTCGATGGTTTTTACATAGTTTCGCGGCACAATCACGACAACGGAATGTTGGGGTCGAAATCACTTGCAGTCGTGTGCGTCTCTATAGAAATTAATGGCGTATTACCGCCCCCGGTAAGCAAATTCGAAACCGTATAATATAGTTGCAACACGTCACGATACAGATATTATTATCTGATATCAGGATATGTCTGTCGGTAACAACTGAAGATAATATAATAAACATTCATTAGGGCGACAGCACTAATTACAAACAATATACACCGTATAATAATAATTATAATATTATTATAGTCGAATTTGAAATTTCGCAATATTTTTATATTAATATTTTCCTCGTACTCATATTCGATATATTATTATAACTTACAAATTCCAATGGTCAATGGACATCTATAATAATTAGACGAGTATTATAAGTCCTATATACGTTATTTTTATAATCACGATATTATTATATGAATATATACATATAATAATAATATAACTATAACCTATCGATAAATTGTGCAAACGCCAAACACGAACGCGATGAATGAAGATTAATTAACGTGAATGTTATAAACTAAAATACAAAAGCACTTTATAGATTATAGGTATACAGTGTACGATATATTGTACTAATAAGTAATAATATAATAAACTATATTAAATGGGAAAAAATTAATTTCGTTTATTCTATTATCTACGACCGTCATATAGGAAAATTTGATCATCTATATAGTAATAATAACATATAGTAATCCAAAAATATAGCATTGATCTCTAATCAGTAATCGTCGTATATTATATTATGTTTTACAGGGAAATATACACGTGACGTATATTATTATTATTATTATTATAATCAGTACGGTTGACCTATTTTCATCCAATCTATTATCATTAAACAATATAATAATCTCGAAATTAATAATATCATGTCATATAACGCGTAAATTATGACGTGATTATATTCTGATTTTATTTTATTTTTTCTGAAAAATAAATATCTAAATAAATTTATTACATTTGTTGCCAATTTACATTCAGTAATACGATATTGTAATTTTATGTATGATTTATTTTCAAAATTAATAGCTCTAATAAAATACAATACCTACAATAATTAATAAACGGTAAAATTATATTATAATTAAGGAAAATACATCCAATTTCACATATTATAACAATTTTATTATATTAGTAAATTTAATAATATGTTTTAAATTATATTACCCCTATATATTTATTACTAAAACACAATTTTGTTATTATTTATAGAAATACGATTTGTTGATTAACGTATTTACTTAATTTTTCGTTATTATTTAATATTTATAATATCGTATTTGATGTTTGCATTTTAAAAATGTAAAATATAATACGATATAATTTTTTAAAAAATAACGCTTTTTAAAAAAATTAATTTTTGTTTCACATAAAGAGTAAATTTTATATTTTGAAATAACTACATTTATTTCATGATTTAATAATATTATATTAATTAATAATAAATAATATTACGCGTATAATAAAAAATATGATGTTATAATATGATATATGATGAGAATACTTTTTTTAAAATAATTTAAATGCAATTTTCATACGTAATGATGGTTTCAGAATAAAATTCCATTTTTTTTAAACGTAGTTTCGCGTTGTTTAATTAAACATAAATGTTATAAACTTTAGAAACATTACAAAATAATAATAACACGGATGACACCGTGTTCAACTTTTGGCGACCGACTGCCGTCACTTTATCAGTTTATTAACAAACACTATAAATGGATATAACAATTGAATATATCCCCGCTTATGTTGGGTATTTGACAATATTTATAACATAAATGAACATAATTAAGTATATAAATATAAGGATGGACTTAAAATCGCTAGACCAAAAGTATATATTATTATACTTAGATATGTCATAAATTGTGAAATATTTTTTAAAAAAAAAACAATTAAAATTTACAGCGTTCTGTGAAATTAAGAGAAAAGTCATAAACACAAACATAGTCAAGAGGGAAAAATTCATCCTTTATTTAAATTTTCGTCCCGATTAACTATATACTTTTACAGTAAGCCCTTGTAAACTCTTGGAATTTTCATTGGCATGACCCTATTTTACAACTACCGTTTTCTCGCCACTTTAAAATGCCTGGTATCACAATAAATACCTCTTAAGTCAACAAATCACCGTATCTGTCTACTCATAATCTAACTGCAATCGTCTAACATATTATCAGCTATTTTCCTCAATTATTCACCCTTCTATATCAGCCAAAACAATGAATAATTTATTTTCAACAATTCCGCTTTTTTTTTTTTTTTTGTTCATCTTTTAGTCCAATATATTTTTATTTTATCTGCATATTTGCATTATACGCGATATGTCTAAATCACGAAAGCTATCTTTATATCTAAAAAAAAAATACTTGAGTTTACTTTTTACATTTTTAGGTATTTTATATCCAAAATAATCCTAAAAATTTACGGTAAAATTGTAGAAAACTATTTTTATATTATTTTCAATATGCCTACAAAAATAAAAAAATCAATTTCGTGTATTTTTTTTTATCGTATATTATTTTCGATATAATATTAAAAATTATTTGGAAAAATAAAATACCAATATTTTATAGATATTTATTATTTATTATAAAATATTGATTATAAAGCAATATATATTAAATTATATTATTTTATTTCTATTATATGATATTAAAGCATAATAAATATCATATTAAAATTTAATTTTAATAATATGTGCAGTAAATAATTGTATTTGTAATGATTATAATTAATTTGATATAATTTTTAATCATACAATTTTCTATATGATATTAATGATATGAATTTTACTTGATACATTAGTTAAAATGAAAGTTTAATTATTTAAATATTCGTCGTGATGTTACTTTCTATAGTTGTCAGTTGACCACGAATTGGATAATAATCGTATAATTGTTAAATAAATATTAAAATATTATCGTATTTATAAAGGACGTAATAATATTACGTGCAAATACAATAATACGTTAAGATATACTTATAGTTTAATATATGTTTATATTTTTAATGAAATTTCGTTTTTCGTTTTATATAATGTATATTTATTTAATTTTAGAAATAAACAATGAACTCGACGTCCGCTGGAAATGACATAATCAATATTTCTACAAATACAACTAGTGATGGCGACTTATTCAAAGATAAACACCTAGATGACTACCTATTAATATTGTTATTTTGTTTGGTTATATTGACAACTGTGGTAAGCGAATTAAATAAAAATTTATTTTTTTTATATATATCTAATAATTCCGAATAACATTACACATATTTTACTACGAAAGATTTAGTTCAAAACTATCTTTGCGACTAAAAACAATTTCAAATATAAATAATTGTAATTTACTACACTCTTAAAAATACCTATATATTATTTAATATGATATTTTATTTTTTGACATTCAGATATTCGAATAATATTCGAAATTAATTATTTTTCAATGACAATTACACAAAAATTTATAATGTAAACAGATGTTATTGTTTTGCAATATAAAAAAAAAGTTAAAAATGTTTAAATTTATTTTGAAATAAAAAAATTTTATTTGAAAATATATTTAAATTTACATTTGACATATTTATATAGAATAAATTATAGATATTATTCTTAAAAAAGGGAAGGGATACTCCTACCGCAGGTGATATGATATTAAGTAATAATATGTAAATATACTTCAGTAAAATTTTCAAACCTTAATGCCGAAAATTGCCAATTTTATCAAACATTATTATATGTACATAAAAACGAGAATTTTACTAAATATTCAAAGTCCTAAATTTCGTAGAAAAATTAACATTCCAAAATTTTACCACATATATATGAACCTATGTGAACACCTAATAAAATTATCAAGTCTCTTACTTAAAATTGCTTTAGTTATCGTGAAATATTGAAATCGAATTCGTCAAAGTTTCAGTTTTCGTGAAAAATGCCGTTTTTTCGTCATTTTTCGTTATTTTTTCGTTGTGTTTTCTACCGCTTACGTTAATTTTGAGAAATTTGAAAAATGACCTATATAAATAACCAACTACTTCCAATTTCCAACCGGAAACAAATGCTATTTGTGAAAATTGAAGCATTCTTTCGGGTAGTAAAAGTGTCTTTATACTTTAAAAAAAAGACACACATCATTGGAAAACCAATATATTCTTCGTTTCGCTCAGAATCTAAAAATATTAAATGAAAGTTTATTAAAAGTGTTTATATAACAATTTAATAATATTATATATTTTTATAATATGTTTTTAATAATATAATATAATATATACTCGTTATTACTAGTTTATATTTTATTATATTTTAATATAAACTTATTATGTGTTCCGTTAAACACTTACTAAATAATCGTATTATATTTTTTAAGTCTATTTTTTTAAAAAAAAATTCAAGTTTAAGATATTTTTTATTTTATATTTATTTATCTTTTATAATTTAAAATTGATATTTAAATTGCTACATATAAGTAGATTTTATACAAATGTCTAATTCGTTTAATGTATAAAATTATATTATAAACAATGTAAGAATTCAATACTCAAATATAATCAATATGCATAAATTACCTAAATATAAATATAAAATATATATGCGTAAATTAAATTTATGTAAATTATGTAAATTAAATTATAGTACTTTTAATTATTAACTGATAAGTTAATTATATTTGTTGATATATTTTATTGTCACCGCGTTTATTAACCCATAATATTATATTAATAATATAATCTACAGGATATTAATTTAAAATTAATTATACTGATTTTATAATATGATTGATAATATATAGCTGATAAACTTACTATATCACAGATATCAAATATAATACTACAAATATACAGATATACATTGTAATATTATTTTATTATTTATTTATATATGTGTGAACTAATTTAAAAAAGAAACGAGATAATATGTTTAATAATATTAATAGGTTAATTAAACTTAATTTATTAAAGCTAATTATCTTAAAATTTAATATAATTTAGATTATATAATACAAATATAATATAAAAGAAGCTAACTTTAAGTTGAAGTCTTTAACTAAACATGATATAATAAAACTGTACTTTAATAATATATAAATACTATGGGATGTAGTACTGAAAATAATGTTCCTAATAATTATAAATATAAAAAACTATTGAAAAATATATTCCTCGTTTCACTTTGAATCTAAACACGAATTGAATTAACAAGAAAAAATTACAAATAATTATATTATTATAGTCGAGCAAAAGAAATATTATAAGTATTCAAACCAATTTACATAATATTATAAAAATGAGACATCATCCAGTCATATCATTGAACATTAAACATGAAAATAAAATTTAAAAAAACTGATAGTGCAGTTGAAGGGATACAGGTGTAAAGAGGATAGTATTGAATTTTTATTAAAATTTGAATGCACTCATAAATCATCGCATTCAAAAAACGATTCTGAGCCAAGTTCAGTCAAATAAAGGTATTGATTAAAATTTTTATTAAATTTTTTAAAATGCATAGATACTCATTTACATTTAGATTTCAACGTAAGATGAGTTCCAAAATTTTATCACATATTCGTATTTTATGTATATTATGTATATTGTACATATATGAACATCTAATACAATTCTGAAGTCTATATTAGTTAAATAAAAATGCCCATAAAATCCTTAAATGAGTCCCCTAAATTCCCATTTCTGACAGAACTTCACTAAAAATCGTTTTTTTTAATATAATGATAAATTCATTGAATTTTAATTTAATCATAATTCAACACTATGCTCTTAACTCTTTACACCAGTATCCCTTCCACAGAAAATCAGCTCTTCTTTTTATATTTTAAACATTTTTTTTTAATATTTAAATAAAAAAAAATTGTAATTGCAATATTCACAATAATTGGAACTCAGTTAAGAAATATGTATTTATGTTTCAATCAAATTTTTAAATTTTTTGTCTTTTTTATTTATTATTATTGTAAACATATTAAGAAATATTAAGAAGAATATTTACATTGATTCTAAAATTTTCTATTACACTAAAAATATCAATTTTAAACAACAATTTAAAAAATTAAGACTTGGGTTTTTTCTAATATTTTTGTAATATTTTAAGTGACATGTACTTCAGTGAAATTTTCAAATCTTAACTCTTAAAACTACCAATTTTATCAAACATAGAGCAAAAAACTATAATTTTAGGAAATATTCAAAGTGTTATTTATTCTAAAATAATTAACGTAAATATTCTGTAATTTAATCACATATATTTAGTACTCATGTAAATATCCAATAAAATTATCAAGTCTCTAAGTTTAGTATTGCCCTGAGTTATTGTAATATATTAAAATTGATTTTATCAAAATCAAAATAGTTTTTCCTATCGCATAGGCACAATTTTGAGAAATTCAAAAAATTACCTAATAAAGTATCAACTACATCCACTTTCCTATCGGAAACATAATATGCTATTTGTGTGAATCGGAGCATTATTTCTAGTGGAAATGTGTTAACATATTATATAAAAAAGGACACACATTGTTGTAGAATCTAAAATGTGAATAAAAAAAATTATATGTAAGCTGTCAAACTTAAAAGTCAATTACAGAATCGAAGTTTATTAACTTCATTGAACCAAATAAGATTACTGTCAAATAAATAGATAAAAAATCAAAAAAAATCGAGATAAGTCTTTGTATGCAGATTGCATTATTGATGTCTTTTCTGATATGTACGATGTACCACATAACCAACCTATTCCAACCATAACTGATAGACAGCAATAAATATCGGCTACGAACGAATTCCCAATAGACAAACAGAAACATTTTCGAACGGTGAACATCAAACCTGATGACATTAATGTAATAGCATCCGGTGCTTATTCTTTAGGGAAAACTGAAACATGTCTAATGTATGTAGTAATTTTATTTCATAACATAATTCCAAATTCAAATTATAAACTAATTTAAACGATAATTGATAACAATACCAAGAATTTGAAATATAAAATTAAATATTATTTTATTTATTTTTTATTTTTTTTGTTACATTTATTTTAGAAATGTATTCTCAATTATAACGAAATAATAATTTAAAAAATATGAATATATCTAATATTACATATCTAAAAATCTAAAATATAACATTCAAGAAAATTGCAATTTTTTATATTCATATCCATTTTATCATATTATTATTTGATATTATATCTACACACATATTATTTGGTTACTTCTATACATATACTAAATTAATATTTGTTAATTTAGTAATTCATTAATTAATATCACACATATTTTCTTAATTTAATTATTTATTTTTATAGTATATAAAACACATAAAATGAATGTATTTGTTTATCATATTTTATAATACATAATTATCATATTCTTCTGAAAAGTATATCTTAAGTACTTACACTAAAAGTCTACAATACACTTCTAAGAATTATTCCAATCCTACCTAAAATTTTAATAAAATTTGTATCAATCTGTTTTATAAAAGATAATCCGTTAAGAATATTACAATTTTAAAGTGACATACCTAATACGTATACAATCCACGAATAAAAACGTACTTTCACCCACTCTAATGCATAAGGCCTATATTATGTATGTATATAAATTACTATGTATATTTTATTCTTTATGATTCCTTCTCCAAACAGATAATATATCAAGTATACTATAATTCCTTATTAAATAAACAATGAAGATATGAAAAGGCTTATTGAGTAATGTATAAGATATATTACACTTGTGCTCTCAAATTACAAAGTTTTGATTTTTCTTTAAAATATCTCTCGTAAACAATACACTCGCGGTTAAAACAATGGCACTGATACTACTATGACTTAAAAAGTGTTATAGATTGGGGATACTTTTAACAAGTAAATTTAATGAATTTTATCTTGAACTTTGATAATGACTAATGAATAATATAATAATAAATCACTGGATATTTATATATATATATTTTTTTTTTAATTTAATAATAAACGCAGGATATAATCACAATGTTAATTAATTTAGTTTGTATAATTAATATGAATCGACATAATATCATAACATCATTTTTAACGTAAAATTAAGAACAATACAATATAAATGTGATTTAAATGTATAAGGATTTATTTTTATGAAAAATGACAAACTATTATGGCATTAAAGTATAAAAAAAAAAAAAAAAATATTCATTTAAAGAAACGATTTTTATAAATGAAATCTAATTCTCATAATTCACAATGCATTAAACATTTAGATAATATTACACACATCGGAATTTCAAGCAGCTAATTTCATGAAACGCGTAGGCGTAAAGTTCTTTATACTAGTTTGATTTATGATAATGCAAGCAAAATCGTTCCTTTGCAATAATTGTCTAAAATTGTTAAAAGCGTTTATTTTATTTCGTACATTTTAGACTTCTATTAAATTTGCAACGTCTAATATTCATTTTCCTCCTCTCTGTATCAAGATCACAAGAATAGAGAATACTCATAGTCATATGTTCTGTATTATAATATATTACAATAATATTTACGAAACATGAATACCAATTATACATATTATAATTCTAGATTCATCGTTGTGTTGGTTTTCTCTTTATCGATTCGTACGCATACAATTCTTGCTCGAGTACAAACATAACGTACCTAACGTCTACTCAAAACTGTATTCATATAAGCTACGAGTACTAAGAATAGCTCTCGTGTGCACGAGTTTAATATTATACTAGGTTTATATTTTTTTACTTTACGTAGAACAATATAAAATGTGACGTTTTAGATTGTAACACTTGTCGACAAATTAAAAATATGTCAATATTTTCCATGTCGGTAACTATACGTACTAATGTATTATTAATAACTTAAGAAGAAATCCAAAATTTTTGTAAGATTAAACTTTTATTCCCAGAAAGCACCAGACAACATCGAAAATATTTCTATTTATAATTTTAATTAATATTTGATAATAAAAAAAATATCACGATTAATATTTATAAATTAATGTTACAATATTTACATTTTACGCGCATATTAAATATACCTAATACGAAATAAACGTTATTTTAAGACATAAAAGTTACATAGGATATTAATTTTTTCCTATTTATATTAAAAACAAAATAATTTTAATACACAATATAGGTACCCTATAGCTTATTTTTGTCTAAAGATATATTATTCGAAACAAAAATAATTATGAGTTAAGAATTAAATTAATATTTAATTACACATAATATGATCACGTGTCATAATATAGCGGTAAATCTGTTGTAATTTTGATATTAATAGTCTTTAAAGAACGAAAAAAAATAATACGACATGAGCATAAACGTTTTAGTTTTTTATATAGGTACCTATTATAAATTTATTACATATTATATATTATCAATATTGGAAATCTTTACAAACTCTATTTTAGATATTGACCACAGTTAAGGGTGGCATGATGATAAATTCACGTTCAAAATGGGCTAGACTCATCGTTAACTCTTTGAAGCACAGGCCATAATTAAATATGTATCCCTCAAATGCACAGCAACTTCTTGAAAAAAAAATTTTTTATTTTATACCATATATTTATAGTTCTGCACTAATAAATGTTCTAAGTACCATTATTTTAATAAAATTTATTTTTTATACAAAGTTATTTAAGTTTTAATGGTGGTCACCTATACTAACCACCATGCAAATAATAACAACTTAATTTTTTTTTAAAACTCATTCACTTTTATTAGAAATTTATTTTGAAATATAATTAATAATAATATATATACATAAACAACTACTATTATTTATATAATAATATGTTTATCATATTAAAAATAAAAATACAACTTTTTTCATAAATTTACTTCAATTTATTCAATAATCAACCATCTGAAAATATTAATTTATAAAATATATTAATATAACTAATTGATATATTCAAAAATATATATTCCACACAAAACATACAAATTTAGGAACAAATCATCATCATTTTCGATGTCAGAACTCGAAGGAAAGTCTTCTTCTAAATAATATGTAACTTATTTTTGTGATAATTATATTTCATTAGACATTATCAATAGTAAGTATTATAAAAGAATTAAAATATTAGAAATATCCTAGACAACTTTCTATAAATGTTAAAATTCAATCGACTAATATAGTATTATCAATACTTATCTATCCATTGAGGCATTGACGTGTTATGCATATTTTGCATGGTGGTAACTGTTGATAACCACCACAAAATAATAATTTTCTTGTTAATTATTATGGTTAAGTGATAAATACCAATATAAATAGTAAATTTATTTGATAATACACGTGTCAATAAAATTTTAGACAAAAATATCATATTTAAGTTATAAAACGGTGATAATAAACATACATATCGATAACAATGGGTATTATATGGGAAAACACAATACGCAAACAGTTTGATGAATAAAACTAATTATAAACTAAAAGAAAGGTATAATTAGTAACTAATTGCGAAGGTAAAATTTCCTAATCACTAGATGTATAAAAGATAAAATATTTTTTCGAGGTGGTAACAGTCGAAACCACCATGCAAAAATCAAAGAAAATAGGTGGTTAATACCACTAACCACCATGCTTCAAAGAGTTAAGAGGTCACGTACTTGATTACCCTCTTCTATCGTGAAACTTATACCTGGTTAAAAAAATAATAAAAAAACATACTTACTATTTGTCATATAAAATGTTTCTGTATTATATTTGATTATAATATAATCATTGAGGGAGAACAAATTTTTAGTAATTATATATTTTGTTAAATAATTGTTATTCTGTTAGTAGCCAATAAAATAAAAGTCCAATAAAAACCGGCGTAATGTACCATGTTAAACGCATTTTGCGATCTATTTATCAGAACACATGAATAATTTATGAATTATGAACAAAACATTATAAATTATAAATATTGTCAGTGAAAATATGAAAATCCCATTATTTTCTTAGTGGACAAATGGTTAAATAAGCTTTTTTTGAATTTTAACAAAATACAATATTTTTGTAAATTTTATTCAGAATATTTAATTAAAAAAACTATTTTAACTGAAATGAATTAAATTTATTTCCTTTTAAGATTTTAACGTATAGGTACAATTATTGTGCAGTAGAGAGTTTATAAAATTTCTTGAGATTAACCAAACTTAAAATATTAAATATGATTATCCAATTATATTGTAAATCAGTGTCGGTCTGGCCCACTAGGCTACCCGGTAATCGTCGGGGGCAAATTGATGTTAGGGGTCGAACACTAGAAGGGGGAAAAATTAAGTAGGTACCTATAAAAAAAATTAAGAATAAATGAAAAAAAAAATTGTAATATTGTAATTCATAGAAAAAAAAATTGAAAATAGTGATAAGATAAATAGACATAATTGTATGACTACACACCTAAGAGCAAACTATAAAACAAATATTCTAAAATTGATGTTGAGAATTTATTCTTGTCAATTTCGTTCCATACTGTCATTGTGTTATTAATAATTATTGTCTTTAAATAGTTCATACTTCATAGCATTACGTTATACATATCATTTTACTGTTTATCATTAATTATTCATTATACGATATTATTTTTATATTATTATACATGGATGTCTATGATAAAAAGAATATAAAAATATTTGGAAAAATAGAAATATGCATGCTTGTCATCATATATTATATAAATACAATGTTATTTACAATAATTTATTTGACGTGGAGAATTAAAAAATAAGTACCTACACACGTGCATGAAAACCGCGTGCTCGTCCACGTATACACAAACAATAATTTGTATGTTGTATGTGATCTATGCGTTATTGTTACAAGGAATATTAATTAATTGAAACAGAATTAAAAACCTAATCTAGTGTAAAAGTAGTAACCGGATCGGTTCTTATTTAATATTTGTATAATATGTTAACTGTTAACAGACGTAAACTCATATCATCATTTTATATAACATATTTAATAATTATTATTAAGTTATTAAAAATGCCAAAACCAGTTCTTAGTGGTGCTGGTGCAGCTAAAAGAAAGAAGAAGACAAAATAAATATATATTTAAAAACAAATATTTTTTTTTTTTAAATTAAATCAACCTATCTATACAACGTAAGTTTTTATTTCAAATATAAAATTTCTGAACTTAATTTATATTGCTGTTACTTTTAATACAAACTAAAAATATAAAAAATATAATTGTAAAAATTATTAGTTTTATATGTTTATAGACATTTTTTAATACAAATTATAAAGGGGCCAGATTGTGCCGAGGGCCCAATCACAAGCCAGACCGACACCTGAGGTAAATTTATAATTTTTTTAAAATTTCAAATAACTATTACTATATTTATTCGTTCATAAAATTTTATTAAACTTTATTTGAAAATATGGTTAGGTTACAATAATATATTTTCATCGTTCTTTTCTTTGATTATGATGATCAAACTTGAATATTATTTATATTATTTACCGTCCCTACATGCAGACAATATAAACGATTTATAAGTGACGTTTTTTGTTTAGAGGTCTAACATATTTCCAAGAAGATTTATAAGCCAGACTAGATAGGGTTGTACTGTTGTACCCATAAATTTTACGTCAGATTGTGTTACGATGAGAATTTAAGAATCTCCCATTATTTCCACAGAAATATGTTTTATTGTTCAAATCATGTATTTATTATAAGAAAAACTAGACTAGTAGGTAAGTAGATGAGGACTGAGGGCGATGAATCGACATAAAACTTTTTTTGACATTTTCGGCAAACAGTAAATACGTTTTACGCATTGTCAGCATTGTGCTTCTTATTTTCAAATACACTCTATTTTCCTGACGAAGAAAAAACAAACTCTAAAATTGGTAGTTGGTAAAAAATTGATTGATGTACCTTCATATTTTCTTGTAAAAAAATATTACTCGGGTTTAAAAAAAAAATCATTTACGCTTTTTGTTTTTGCTCTTTGATTTATGATTAGTAATTATAATAATATAAATTATTAATTATGTTTGGTATAAATTATCAAAATACCATTGTTACAAACTATTATGTCAATCGACAATCACTTCAGAAGTGGTTTCATAATTATTTAAAACCTATATGGTACCTAAAATGATAACCACAGTTATTTTTAATTATTATTCACAAGATTATTATAAATATAATACAGTAACATAAAATATGAAAATATACCTAATTAATAAATTACAATTAGGTAGTCATGCGATGACAATATAATATTATTATAATGTTTACGATAGTATTTCAATATACCATATTTGTTATGTTTCATAAAAATTGTCGCTTACTGTGAAACGAAATGATAACAACTATTACATATTTTATTTTATAAAAACTTAACCACTATCATTATAAATTTGTCTACATAACGCGCAAAATGTATGCATTTAATTAATATAATATATATTACAATAAATATTATAAATATCACTAAGATAGTGTTCGCTGCAGTTATTAATTAAATAATATCAAAGATAGTGTAATGGTTAAATTTGAAAACGATCCAATACAGTGTTGTTATAATATGTGTATGTTGTATGTATTATATTCATCTATGCGAAACTTGTTAAACAGACTACAAAACAATAGATATAAAGAGATAATATGCAATGTGAAACTCAGAAATTCAATGTACACGAAATTCTCAATAGTATTGAAAAATAGAATACTTACTGTACAATATCGCCGTTTCTAGTTAAGATATTCATTAAATGTGACAACAATAGCGAGGAACGAGAATTGTCGTGGACGAAGGACATATTAACTAATTCCAAGGAACGGCTGACAGAAGAGCTGCCAGATATGTCAGAGTTATCATGACGCTACTACATTTATATGACAAATAATAGTTTTCCAAAAATATTTATAACAAAAATTTAAACATAACCTATAAGTTATGTTAACGGCAAGAAAACAAATTAAAAAATTCAATATTGAAAATATAAAATTGTGAAATTAACTATAAATTTTGAATAAAATATACATATAAATATAAAATAACGAGTTAAAAATCGAAATTTAAAATACATATTATATTCAATTCAAATGGTTAACATGAAATATACTATATACATAATCAATAATCATACATTTTAAAGACGTGAATTTTTTTTTTTTTTAGAAATTTCTTGTATGTTTAAACGTCATATTGTTACGATTCGAGCTCTGTTTTTGAATATAAAAATAAAACTAGTAAATCTTTTATAATTATAATTTTAATAATTGAATTCTGGAGA